>OU015494.1:132420840-133000840 GCA_907164885.2 Dolomedes plantarius | reverse complement strand
TACGGTCTGTATTTATGAATTGATGCTCTATTCTTTTTGTATTTGCATTATTTTATTTGGCATTATTACCTTTTTTATGGAGGTATAACAGTTTAACCACATTATTGCATCAGTAACATATCTATTTGATATTCAACCAAATCTATTTGATGTCAACTGGTTTGGCCGCTCTTTCTGTCTCTCTGTTAGACAACACACACACACATATATTTATATATGTGTGTGTGTGTATATGTATATATATATATATATATATACACTATCTACCAATAAGTATTTGGACATCCATACAAAATGATGATATCTGCGGTCCAAATATACGTCACGCCCTCCGCCGTTAAATATCGTGTAGGAAACAACATTGGCATTAGTAGCATGCAAAATGCCACGAAGTGCAGAGTTATCTGATCTCAAGAAAGGTGTAATCGTCGGGTATCACAGAAATAGCCGATCCTTAAGGGACATATGTAGCGAGCTGAATTACCCCAAATCGACAATAGCCTATGTGATTCAGAAGGGGAAGGTGAGCAGTGATTGTCAGAATGTACCCCGAGTTGGCAGATCCACGAAACTGGGAGATAGAGACCGATGGGTGCTTTCCAAAAAAAATTCGGAAGAACCGCACCCAACCGATGGCCCACATACTCCGGGAGTTTCAACAGGCATCCGGGAGTGTTGTTTCGGTAAATACCACCCGTAAGGAAGCACATCTGCTTGGTTTTCATGGTCGTGCTGCCGCCCATAAGCCTTTGATTACAAAGCCCAATCGCGGTGCTCGTTTAATGTAGTGCAAAACACGTCGAAAGTTGACCATAGATCAGTGGAAACGGATTCTCTGGAGCGACATATAGAGGTTCACCCCTACCATTCGGATAGCAGGGTCTGAGTTGGCCGTCTGTCTGGAGAACGCCTCCTGCCAGAATACCTTGTGCCCACAGTAAAGTTCGGCGGAGGTGGAATTATGGTCTAGGGGTGTTTCTCATGGTATGGACTGGAATCCTTGGTCTCAATTCATGGTAAGCTCAACGCCGACGCCTACTGCACTATTTTGGATGACAGTGTGCTTTCTACGTTGTGGCAGTTTTACTGGTTGGACCCATGTTACTTCCAGGACGACAGCACCAACTGCTTTGTTGTGAGGTCCACCATGGATTGATATGGTGACGATGGGGTTAACCGAATGGACTGGTCTCCTCAGACCTGAAACCTATCGGGAACCTCTGGGACTAGTTGGATCGCCGAATTAATGGGTGCAACATTCATCCAATCATGTCTTCTCCAAGCCGAGTGGAAGAAAATACCACTAGCCGTCAACAAGGACTTGTGCAAAGCATGCCCCGGAGGGTTGAGGCTGTAATTGCCTCTCATGGAGGTCCTACCAACTATTTAATATGAATAAATTTTGTTCTTATTTTCTAACACAGGTGTCCAAATACTTATTGGTAGATAGTATATATATGTTTTTTTTTCAATGCGGAGGAACTTGTCGCGAAGACATTCGCCTATAATTCACCGCAGTTTTACTGGCCATTTTATTATGGGGGCGCCATATAGGCAGACCAGCATTGCCCCCTATGAAGGGATGACACAAACGGAGGCATTTTAGTGGCTCTTCGCCAGGATTCGATCTGAGCACCCTCACCACCGAAAACCAGTGCGCTGTACCACAAGGCCGCCATGGCCCATATATATATATATATATATATATATATACACCGGGTGGTCATAAAGAAACTTTGCCGATATATGGACTTCTAGCGGCTGTTCCGTTCAACCGATCGAGATGAGATTTCAGATTTAGTTATTAAGAGGTATAAGCTCGGTATTCTGTACGGCAACAAAGTGTCGCTCACGGTTACGGTTATAGGTACAGAAACTCGAAATTTTCAAATGGCAACACAATTTTTTCCCATCGCAAAATGCTCAGCGCCTGCGAAAACCCTAAAGAGCGTTGGTACGGTACGTGTATCACAAAAAATGGACGCATTATGCACGCGCAAAAAACAGCTGTTTGAACTGCCTACAAAAACGATATATGGACCTCTAGCGGCTGTTCAATTCAACATATCGTGGTGAGATTGCAGATATAGTTATTTAGATGTATGAGCTCGGGATTCTGTACGGCAACAAAGTGTCGCTCACGGTTACGGTTATAGGTACAGAAACTCGAAATTTTCAAATGGCAACACAATTTTTTCCCATCGCAAAATGCTCAGCGCCTGCGAAAACCCTAAAGAGCGTTGGTACGGTACGTGTATCACAAAAAATGGACGCATTATGCACGCGCAAAAAAACAGCTGTTTGAACTGCCTACAAAAACGATATATGGACCTCTAGCGGCTGTTCAATTCAACATATCGTGGTGAGATTGCAGTTATAGTTATTTAGATGTATGAGCTCGGGATTCTGAGAACGGCAACACAGTGACTCTAACGGTTACGGTTATAGGTATAGAAACTCGAAATTTTCAAATGGCAGCGCCCACTTTTTCCCGTCGCAAAATGCTCAGCGTATGCGAAAACCTTAAAAAGCGTTGGAACGGTTCGTGTATCACAAAAAACGGACGCGTTATGCACGCACAAATAAAAACAGCTCTGCGAATGGCTAAAAAAAAAACAAGATTAGAGAGCTTTTTATCGGTTTTCTACTCTGAATATCTGGTGAACGGCGTTCTGTGATTGGTTTCTAGCCTCTCTATGCAAATTTCCTCCTTGCGCCCCGATCGTGCCCTTGTTGGCCGTTCGCAGAGCTGTTTTTCGTGCGTGCATAACGCGTCCGTTTTTTGTGATACAAGTACCGTTTTAACGCTTTTTAGGGTTATCGCATGCGCTGAGCATTTTCCGACGGGAAAAAGTGAGCGTTGCCATTTGAAAAATTCGAGTTTCTATACCTATAATCGTAACTGTAAGAGTCAGTGTTGCCGTTCTCAGAATCTCGAGCTCCTACCTCTGAATAACTATATCTGAAATCTCATCTCGATAGGTTGAACGGAACGACCGCTAGAGGTCCACATATCGACAAATTTTCTTTATGACCACCCGGTATATATTTATATACATACATATACAGGTGGTTATCAAAATAATGGAAACACCCATCAATAATAGTAGTGTTTATGAATGTGCTGCGCATTTCGTAACAAACAAATCTGGCCACCGGTATATTTTTTATATAATATAGTGTATGTATTATTCTACTATCAGGTAGCAGTAATGAAGCTAAGGGCATCGTGCTTTTGGGGGGAACCGCGTGAAATGTCAAATCTTGCAGACCTTGCGAAAAGGGCAAATTGTTTGAGTGCGTTTAAATTGAAGTATCTGTTACTGCAACCCCCAGGCTAATGGATGTTTTTCGAGCCATGGTATCGAAAGTCCTGATAGCATACGGACTGATAGCCTGAAGTGCACGGAAAAACATCCTTTGCCAAACAGAATAGTGGACGAAAGGGAGAGCTGAGTGAAAGTGACGGACGAGGTATTGAAGCTGATTGTGACATGAAGAAAGCAAACAATTACAACTAAAATGACCGAAGAACTCAATCTGCATCTGCATGTTCCGGTATCAACCATTAGAGGTAGTAGGGAACTTCAGAAACAAAGCATTTACGGAAGAGTAGTTATTCCCAAGACACCTGTAATAGATGTCAATACAAAATATAGTCCACAATGGTGCCACGAGCGCAAATCCTCGTCAAGTAATATGTTGAAAAACGGCATTTGGTCCAACGAATCATTGTTCACGTTGTTCCTCGCAACAGGACGTGCGTATGCCTGGAGAACACCTACACAAGTGTAAGATTCTGGTTGTGTTGTCTCAACTGTCAATCATGGTAGATCTATCAGGGTTTTGGATGACATCTCATGGTTTTCTTCAGGCCCTATTGTAACCTTAAAAGGGAGATTGAATGTGATGGAACATGTCAAAATTTTAGCTCACTATTCCATCCTATGGTGCAAACATTGTTGCAGGAGATGGCGTTCTCCAGGATGATAATCCCCCTATACATACAGCTAAATCCATCAAGTACTGGTTTGAAGAGCATGAAAAAGAAGTCAAATATCTTGCCCTGTACAATCCCCCCGACTATATATCAACCAACCACCGTGATCTGTACAAGCGGATAGAGCCAGGTATCGATATCCACCACAGCATCTCTACAGGAACTTTCATTATTTTTCTCTGAAGAATGGTATAATATAACGTTAACCACTATTCATGAGTTGTATAATCCCGTTCCAAGGTGAATCAGGTGGTATCACATGACAAAGGTGATCCGGCGCCGTATTAATAAAGATTTTTATGATGTTTCTTAGTGTTTCCATTATTTTGATAACCACCTGTATATATATATATATGTGTGTGTGTGTGTGTGTGTGTGTGTGTGTATTTATGCATGTAATATGACACAATATAATACAAATCGGTAAAACATTGTAGGTTTGCTTTACATCCAGAGTACTACAGAAAAGTTGACACTATACAGAATTGTAAACCTAATTTAGCAAAGGAATGAAGTCAAATTTCTTTAACTTTCATTTCTTGATTTATTATTTATAGATAATAAAAATGTAAGTTATTTTTAATTGGTCAAGACTTTCGCTTTGATAATTTTGAATTTGTAAAGAATGGATTTTAAGTGCGATTTTGTTGAAAAAAATATTACATATGCCTTATTATCAAATGGAACATAGATGAGCTTAATATCCTTAAAACCTGGAAATGGCTGTAGAAATTCTAAAAGAACTACTCACAGAATATTGTAATGAAATGAATTTAGCTATGATTTTTCGGCTACATTTTAAAGGAAAATTAAGATGATTTAAATATTTAACATGCATACCATAGAGATACGAAAATCGATAAAATTTTGAATGTACATTAGAAACTCTAAAACAAACTAACGTGTAAATAAAGAAAATTGCAAATGCAGGTAAAAATACAAGAAAAGTTGAATAAAAGAGTCAATAATACAAAATCAAAATGCAGGCACAAGGAAAATATTACATGAACTTTGAGGATGACTATAAATTTATAAACAACAGTTAAGTATTTTTGAGACACATAATTTTAGCATATATTTATAAAAAACATATCTATAAAAATACTTAAATGTTTTGAAGCTTTGTTTAAAATCGAAATTAAAAGCATATTTAATTATTTATATATTCTTAAAACCAATAGCCCAATTTCACAACGTTTGAGTACACGAGAAAGATTAAAAACAATTTTTCTTTAGGATTTAGAAAAAAACCATAGTTTTAATTTTTAATAACTTTTAGGGTAAAGCTAATTTTCAGGACAATTTTGCAACTTAAGGGAAAATATGATCAGAATTTTTACTCTAAATTTAAATTCCCCATGAAAGTTTAATGAAAACAGAATAAATTAATGCTGTAGCAGATTCTATACAGATACCTTGGGATTTCAGATGTATACTTTAAATCTGGAAGATCATGAAAGTTCTAATCGAAGATAAATGAATTTAAGGTAGAGATGCACAGTATAAAATTGATATAACACGGGTATGTAATCGTCGAAGAAAGGTGCGGTTTGAGTTCTTTTACTCGAAAAGTTCTGTGGTAAAGGAGATGCCCTCCTCCCTCCCCTCCAAAAAAGTGGTATTTGTTTTAGAATTTTGTATTCTTGGACCCCTTTGAAATTCTCAATAGAATGCTAATATGATAACAAGCTTCAAACACTAGGCCTAACGGCGTTTATTTGCCCATAGAAATAAGAATACCAAATGTTCTGCGGGCGAATCTAGACGCAATTTATACATTCTTAGTGGATTTTTGAAAACTTCGACGAGTATTTACAAATTTAAGCCTTCTACAAGTTTTTGAATAAGAAATATTTCTATGAAGCATGGTATAAAGGGCTTAAGTAAAAAAAGTGATTTTTAGATATTTGTTAGTATTGATAAAAAAAATCATTTGACTGGTATAAAAGGCTTATGTCTATCCCTTTGGTGTACAAAATTAGATTTCTTTGTACGAAATACCTAAGTCGAATAGTTATGCCATTGGTATAAAAGCCACAAGTCAAGTTATGCCTTTTTGATTGCTTGGTGTAAAACATTCATGAGTGGTGTAAAAGGCTCAAGTCATCTTGTGTCTTTTTACAACATTGCTCCACAAACTACTGATGGACAGAACAGAGTTACAACAAGTTGTATAAATGGTGAAAAAGACATTGATTTTCAGGAAAGTATTAGTGAAAATTAGGTTTCAAGTGAAAAGAAAGAAAAGAAATGGTCTAGAAAAGTCCGAAAAAATAGAAAGAAAAAATGAATTTAGGAAAAGCGTATATAAACAGCAAAGGTAAATTAATTTGACAAAGAGAATTGGAGTCTTTAAGAGATTGCAAAAAACTGCAGTACGTTGTTACATGAAGAAATACGATGTGCAAACTTCAAGGAATTTTGGAATATGGGTTCTAGAGTTAAAAGATCGGCATTATTTGTAGCTGCCCATGTTACTTCTAAAGAATGTTTAGTTAGTAAAAAGAGAAACCCTGAATCTTCCAAAACAAGGAACATTACTCATGAGTATTTTCTGCAGGTAAATGGTACAAGGCATATTGTTTGTAAGGAATGTTTCTGTGAAACTCTAGGTGAAAAAGAAAAATTATGAGAAATGTTTTGAAGAATAAATCATTCAGTACTTCTGGCATCACATTTCCTGATAAATGGTGTAAATTTCCTCCAGAAAAAAATAATAATAATAAAAACAGAAGAACTTACTGCGGTGAGATCACATATCAAGTCCTTTCCATCATTTGAAGGTCATTACACTAGATGAGTTAATGATAAAAAATATCTGCCGGTTCATTTAAATTTGAGAATTATGTACGAGCTGTATACTGAAAAAAATTAAAAACTTGTCCCTCGAAATATTTATGAGGCAGGGTTTCATAAAATGAAATTATATTTTAAAAAGCCGAAGGGCGACACGTGTCATAAATGTGACACTCTAAAACGGAAAATTACAATAGCTGAGGTTGAAAATGAAGCTAGAATTGAAGCTCAAAATTTACTTAAAATCCCTCACGAAACAGCTGAGTTTACATATGAATCGAAAAGAATAGACAAAGAGAGTGCAAAAGTGACCCAACAAAAATAATGTTACACGTTCGATCTCGAGTAGTGTTTACTAACACCATATTTTTTTTCGTCAGTTTCATTTTACAAACGACAACTTTGGACGTACAATTCAACAATTCACGATACTGCAAGGGGCAAATCTACCAACTATATATGGCATGAGGCCATTGCCGGCCGTGGAGCTAACAAAATAGCCTCTTGCCTGTACCTTCACATAAAGTCTTTACCCAATAATTTCTTAAATCTTACTTATTATTCAGATACACGTGGTGGATAAAACCTAAACAGTTATGTCTCAGTCATGTTTTTGAAAGTGATGGCGGATTCCCCCCCATTTGTCGACGATTTATCACAAATTTTTGGTACCTGGTCACACCCATATGGAGTGTGATGTTGACCATGCTCTTATAGAAAAGCAAAAGAAAAATATGCAGTACCAATAAATCACCCGTACGATTGGTATCAGCCAGTGAAAGGAACAGGCAAAAGAAAAAAAACAATTTGACGTCTATGAAATGACACAGGAAGATTTTAAAATTTTTTCTGGACTGTTGAAAGATAGTTTAGTAAATAGGAAAAATAACTCTGAAGGTGAGCCTTTTAAGTGTCGTTTTATTCAATGGCTCTATCATGCAGCATAAAGTAAATCTTCAAGACGCCAAATTTTTAAAAGTAAGCTTTTTGCATGGGGGTAAAAATAATAATCTAATACAAACTTCTCTTGTAAAAAGGTGCAAGGACATCGTTCCGATTTCAACCGAAAAAAAATAAAGATCAGTTGGAACTGCTTCCACTGATACCACCAATATTCCATCCTTTCTACTTGGAACTAAAAACAGCAAGTAATATTGGAAATTCGGATCCAGATCCTGAAGATATCAACCCTGATAACACTACTTGAAAATATTAGTTATCAATAAATCAAATTAAAGTTATTTTATATGATATTGATTTCGTGTTATTAAAATAAAAAAATATTTTACATAATTTTTGTAACATTATTGCTTTAAATAAAACTCAAGTTTTATCATATGAATTTTAATTACTTTCTGTGAAAAAAATCCTTTACAATAGTTTTAGTTAAAAAGTAAAAAGTAAAACGAAATGAAAAAGTATTTGTAGTCAAAAGGGCATAAGTTAAATAACATTTAGTATAAAGGGCTTAAGTCAGCACTCAAAAATAAACAATAGTGCAAAACATTATTAAAATATAACAGTAAACCATTACTTGCACATAAATCATAACACGAAATTATAGATTTGTATAAAAAACTAAAATATCGCTCTTTAAGTTATCTCAATTGTTTTGGAAAAATGTTCAAAAATTAAAATCCCTCTACTGAAAAATCACTATTTTTAACTTAAGCCCTTTATACCAGGCTTCATAGATTTATGAATTTTGTTCGCTGATATAAATGAAATGAATGTAAAATTGCATTTCCCTTTTTATAAGAAACTTCACATTGGCTACAGGATTTAACTAAACATTTGTATCGAACAACGTAAACATTTTCTAATGACTTTTCGAGTTTATGTATGAAGTACAACTAAAGATTTAAATTATATTTATACTCACATGAAGAATTTTATTAATTTTAATACTTAATAATTTTCTCTTAAAATAAAGTAATTTTTTATTAAAAACACTTTGGGGATTCTAGACAGTTTGAGAAACAAATTGACGTATCTAAAGTATAAAATGAGAAGACAACCAGAGTACAAAAATAGCCGTCTAGTCAAATTTAGATGGATTTGTGAATTATTTGTCGTGAAGCTGTAAAAACGGATTTTATATAATCCATTTTGTTAAAACTGAGAATGAACAGTATTGTGTCAATTTTATTTAGTGATTAAAACAGCAAATCATGGCTTTAAAAATGATAGAGACCTACAAGTGATTTTAGAGGTTGGAGCTACTTATATTTGGGGAAGAATGCAGCTTAATCTTTGTTATTTGTTTGGCAAATGGAATAAGTTGTCTTATCAAGAAAAAAAAATTGCTATTTTCGGTAAAAAAAACAAAACAAAAACAAATCAGCTTCTCTCAATATGAGTTATATAATGTTGTCACTATTATCCGTTATTAAAGGCTATTTTTCCATTAGACATCTGTAGCATGTGGCAAAAAAATGTAGATAATCAACGTATACCTAAAAATAAAAAGAAAACTGAAGATTGGGCTCTAGAACTGCAACTTACGCATTTTGCGGAAACCATACCTCTGGGAAAACTTAGTCACGTGTTTTTCTTTAAGGTGAGTTGCATGTCGCGTTTCACGAAACATTTTGCATCTTAAATTAAAATATAATACTTGCTGCAATTTTGAGTCAAAAGCATAGTGCTTTTTAGAGCCTCTGAAAGAAGTTTATGAAAGTAAATATTTTAAGGAAAAGTGCTTTTCAATTGACTAGTTGGTTCACGTATTAACAATGAAGGTTTATGCGCATACAATTGTACTGAGATGCATTTTGGTGCACGTATAGTACGTAAAAGAAAACTACATGTACTTTGAAATAAAAATCTCAAAACTGAGTTCTGTTCTTTATTTTTCTCTACTGTATTGAATCATGCTTTGTAAACATTTGAAACTGTATTGTTATCCATATACTGTACAAGAACTCGATCATATAATGTATGTCTACTGTATTACCTCACTATCTCTCTCTGGGGCAGTATTAGCCTTCATTGACTTTGAGGTACTGTTGAATTTTTGATACGGAAGCCTAAGTTTAACTATCTTGGGTAATGGCTCTCAACGTGTGATTAGAAAAATAAAATGTATTTGTGATTATCTATGAGAAACCAATAGAAAATGCGTTTTCTCAATATAAAATTGAAAGAGAATATTAATTATTTTTTTACCCTTAAGTAATTAAATTCCCCTTTTGAGTGTGAAGTAAGATTATGTTTATTGTTAAACAGGTAAGCTATATTATTTTAATGTCTCGTTAGAGTTACCACCAGAAAAACCTAAATGCATATTAAAGAGCTTAGTGGCTGCTTTCTAACAAGGCTATCACCATAATAAAAAAAACAGAGAAATATCGTACATCATATTTCAACATTACTCTAACTGCATTCTTCTTTATTATATTTTAATAATTTTTCAGAAATGATTTGGATATTTAAAATTTTTTTTTTAAAAATGCCCTGATTTAATTTCATTTTATCTTAATATTTTCTTACTATATTCTTATTATCTTAATATGTTAATAAAATTTGTATTAATATATTAATACATTTTATTACATTTTCCGGCTTTAATATCAATTACAACATGTTCAGTCAGTCGTACAGTTCGATCCATCGTGTCTTTTCAAGAAGACGGATTGCTTTGTCCAGACACACAGATCACTCTAGATCATGTATCCGATTGCCCTTAAATAATTGCAAGAATTAAAAAAATAGATCTTGTTCATTCGAATGAATCTCTTCATTCTGATAGAGCTCCTGATATCGCCTCTGCGGTATTTCATGTTTTTGAACGTTTCTAGAATTTTGCTGCACTAAAATGGTCACAACAGCTTGAAGATCAATGGTTTTAGGGCTTAAAAAGTAAGCCTTATATAACTCATAACTTCGTGAAGGCTTTTAGTTGTGTCCAATTTTATTGGACACGATGGGTAAACATAAAACCTGAGGTTGCAAGCAAAATAATCAAAAATAATACTTCCTTAGATAGCTGTTGGTGTTTTAATTGATAGAGAAACCATATAAAGAACTGAAATTTGCAGTTCAAGAGAGAGCCTCATTCCTGTAAATTTTTTTTTACTACGTGGTTGTTACACATGACAGGAAAAGTGAATGATTATTTTCATTGCCTTAAAAATGAAAATTTGAAGTGCTATTTTAAAAGGGTATATCTAAATTGTTAGTATGTCTATTTCCTCCTTTAATAACCAATGAAAAGTTTTGAGCAAATTTCATTCATAGAGGTTATAAAAGATTTTGAAATTAGTTTACATTTGAAATGCCTAAATTCTTAATACATCCCTCATTTCAAACAGATTTATCAACTTTGTCCTGAAGATGACAATCAGCTGAATCATAGATGAGAAGTTTTCTGCAGTCCAGAAAATACTGCTTGAAATATGGGAGTAGGACGGAAGATTTATCTTACCAAAAGAAAAATTGCTGAGTATGAGATGTTTAATGGTTATTTCACAGCGGGAATTGTAACTTCAACGTCATTACTTTCTTTCCTGAACGTGTCAGCGGGTGTCTTTGAAGAGCATTAGCGCAGAATTCATTGTGTTAAAGCACCTAAAAAATAAAAGTATACTTAAAGTATTTGTCAAAACCCTTTTCTAATGGCTCATTAAAAACTGTTGTGGAAGATGTTTCTAAAATAAATACCACTGAATTTGTAACCGAATTTGTTTGTTTCTTTTCTTAATGTGACTATTGCTAAAAGGAGAAAAATCGTGGTAATGTGTAATAACATAAAAGTACTTTACAACAATTTTCAATTTGGACAATCAGATGCAATTTTGCGAACTTTCACGCTGATAGTGTGAAAATACTAAAATTTTGAAGCATGTTGAATGAATCGGATATATAACTCTTGAGAAAAGAGCAGTTTTCAAGAAAGTCAAAAAAAAATAACACGTCGTCACGATTCGAGTTTATATAAATTGGTGGAGCCTTAATGATATAGGTTTAACGTCTGGTTCTGACAGCGAATCATTATAGTCGTAAGTTGTTTAGTCATGTATAGGTTTTATAAATTTTTGCCATTTTTAAAAATTTTTATTAAAAAAATTGATTTAAAGTTAATATCTGGCCAAATAATGAGGAAAGATATTACGTTGGCATATGGTAAGAGAATGAGAACTATTTCAGATAATTTTCCATAAAAATTTTGAGCTAAATTTGTTTATTTTTTTTTATTTTACTCATCAAGGAAAATAACTGAGCTGGATGAAGATGTAAGATATTTATATATTTGATTTTAAATTAAAATGTGGCCCAGATAAGGAGTGAAAATATTATGTTGCCATATGGTAAGAGAATGAGAACTATTTTCGACAATTTAGCTCTAAAATTAGTGAACTAAATTTGTTTCTCTTTCTAATAATCTCTATCTTACTAATCAAGGAAAATAACTGAGTTTGAGGAACATGAAAGATAAACTCATATTTGACTCATGATACAGGTTCCCATCCACGTCTTCTCTCCTTCAAAAAAAGAAATATAAAAGTACATAAAATAAAACTCTCAAAACTCATTTTCAAGGAATAAAGCAAAGTTTTCTTTGAAAATGCATTAAAAAATCTTGTAAAAAAATAACTAAAACTTATAAACTCGACAATTAAATTTTACGGGTCTAACCTTTGCACCAGGAGATGTTGGGAATGTTTCCATCGGTATCCTTCAAATAGAAAATATATGTATGCACTAGCTGAAAACCCGCACTTCCCTATGGAGTACATTCAAATTAAATTCAACGCTCAATGTAGGCAATTAATGCCAATATATATATATATATATATATATATATATATATATATATATATATATATATAATAAATACGACGATCAATGTATACAATTGATGTAAAAATATATATGTATATATTTATAAAAAAATCGTAAGGGATATTTTTATAGACAAAATAATGTAGAAGAAAATATTCAAATTAAATGTAATAGGACATACTAATGAATATAGTACAGTAAATATAGTACAGTTTGAGGAACATAATATATTTTATTGTATTTTAATATTTTTTGAGATAATGTCCAATCGTCTGCCACATTAGCAAGAAAAAAATATTTTTTTGTCTATTTCGCTGTTATGCACGTGACGATAAATTTATTTAAAGTACCAGAAAAAGAAATCACGTGATCAGCATTTAATAAATTAAAGCCCAAAATTAATTGGTTAATCTTTAAAGATTCACCAAAAATCATGAAATGGAGGTAAAGATTCGAAAAAGATTTCACTTTAAAGGAATTTTTATGTTCTGTCTCGTGATATAAATTTTATAACCCTCAAATGATTATTTTAAATGCAAACTTAAAAACAGTTACTAAAACAGCTTAAAAATTTAATTTTTGAAAATCTGAGAAGAATTTTTCAAAAATCTTTCTTAGTGCACTCCTACACTATAAGAAGAATCGCCATGCAAAATTTCAGCCCTTTAGGTCCAGCGGTTTGGTCTGTGCGTTGTATGTCAGCCAGTGAGTCAGTCAGTTACGGAATTGTTTTATATATATAGATTAGTTTGCTCTGATGATAACGAGTATTTTATATCCAAGACAATCTTGTAAATATTTTTCCTAACAATCGGCTCTATGCATCGTGCTCAGATTTATGAATCTTTCATTAGCATCATCGTAGCCTCTCATTCGACGTTACGTAAGAGAGAGAAGGAGACCCTGACACACGATCAAAATCACTCAGTTTGTCCAGGCGAAGATATAAAAAACCGATCTCTGCCACATAATCTATTTCTATAGAATTTTTTTGTATCTTGAAATACAGCTAGGTAAACCGGAAACTGAAATCTTTATTTTAATCTTCCGAAAAAGATCTGCTGTAAATCACTAAGTTATACTATTATGTTCATTATACACGGCTCTTAATAATTTTATTTCAACTTAAGTCAATATAGTTTCTTCGAAAGAAATTATACATAACTAGTTGGTACCCGTCAAAACATGACAGCTTGATAGTAAATAAATGTACTAATACACAAATTATACTCAACACATCATCGCCAAATGTTGAAAATCATAAAAATGCGCAGAAACAAATTGTGTTTAAGCGGCCTCATGCTTAGTGAGTATCTAAAGCCAGATTTATAAATGGTCACTGAACATTCGCAGAAAGCAATTTTTTAGTTGCCAATTATCGCTAATTAAACAGCGCGAAATAAACAATTTCCATCAGGTTTAACCTTATATTTCACAAACATAATTATGATAAAAATATCAATGGTAGAGAGAGATCTAGAGAGACTCCTAGGAATAAAAGTGTTTATCATTAAAACTTGTCACTGAGCATGCGCAGAAACAGTGAGTTTCAAAAGACAGATTTAAACATGCCACTGAGCATGCGCATAAAGCAATTTTTTTTAATTGTAAATTATCACTAATTAATAGAAATTTCGGTTACAAAAACCAAATTTGACAAATCTACAGATTACAATCAATTAGATTATAATCAATTGTTTAAGACCAAAATTAAGCAAATTGATGCAATAGTTTTCTCCCAAGGACTGTCCAAAAAGTCGACTTAGCAACTTAAATATACAGATTTGTAAAATGGAAATTCGGTGTGAGAGTGCAAGGCAGCGAGAGAAAAATTCCGAAAAATGATAGATATATAATGCAATAGTGAAGCGAAAAATATTGCTTTAAAATAAATCTCATTATATTAACAAAATTGATTCTCTTTCAACATCTAACGATTTACACATTATTTTTTTAAACTTAAAATAACCTGTTAACCATTTTTTAACAGCTTTGTATCTAATCCAAATAACAAAAAAACTAAACTAAGTTCGGAGAAAAATATTCATTAATGCGTTCACATTAAAAAAAGAACATTTTCCTATTTCTGTGTTCAATGGTTTGGCAATATAATCATTCAAATAATTGTTTTTCAGAAATACGTTATTAATTTTTTCCAGTCATAAAAACATTTCTATGTCCGCACGGGTGGGCATCAATACCCCATTAGTCGGAAGTGAAAGCCGATATTCGAAGCGTTAATAATCCAAGTTGTAGAATGTAATTAAATAATGTTATTATCTTTTTAGAAAGCCATTAAAATGTAAAAGAATGTTTTCTGTAATCGACAATGGCATATAACATCTATTGATTTTCGTTTCTCGTACCTTGTAGCTGCTTCTTAAATGAGATGCTTAAATGATTAATTTTATAAATTAAATAAAATGTTTCTCATTGAATAAAGACAGAAAAACTCAAACACATCCGAAACCGAAAAAAAGTATATGTATGACTGTATACATGAATATACAAGTTTTTTTTTTGTAATAAATTTACATTTTTCAAGTTTGAAGATAAAGGCAGTATACACTTTTTAACTTCAGATTTTTTTAGTAAGGTTGAGGTGCAAAAATAATTCTTATGAAAAGATATTATTAATTATCTAGGGATATTAATGGTGCGTGTAAGAAGTGCTTCTCTTGAAGTGAAATATTTTGGATTGAAGAAACTACTTTCTAAATGCATCTTTATGATTAATAAGCATTTGGTTTATAAAATATTTTTAGAAATATATCACTATTAATAAGTATCTTAAGTTTTTTATTCAGGTGATATCTGCTTAAAAACATTTTTCTTTGTAGAAAACCAATTTGCTATTTAATTAATACAGTCAAGATGGTTACTATATCGAAGTCATTGTTTTATTATACTGAGATGATGGAAACGCGTATGGAACTTGCTTGATAATCTTGTGAATATAAGTTATGAAAAACGGTTCATGACTCTTGATTCTTTAGAAATTGGTCCTGCTGTAAAAACTATTTTTCAGTCTAGCAAAGTAGAAAGCGCTAAAATTTCCATGATGGAATGAATTTTTTGAACTTTAAGGTAATTACTAATCAATGAACCACCTTGACTGTTAGGTATGTGGCCTGAATAAACCTGCAGACCAGACGTTAAGCTATAATCCTGAATGCGCAGCCCAGGGTCCGCCTCGGCTGCGTGATAATAATTTAGGTTTGGTTTGGAGCGCTACGGTCAATGTCTGCTACATGAGGGCTAATTAGGCCGGGACCTACTTCTTAAAGCCGATTCCGAACGGCTACAAACGTCCATGTCAGGAGAAACCACAGACTTTGGTACCGAATGCCAGCGCTTTAGGCATTTGGCCATCGTCCGGCTGATAATAATTTAGGACTTAGGAGCCGTGTCAAGTAGTACATAATACCGACTTTTGGCCCCACCCTGCCTACTTTTGCTACATCTGTTGTAGATAAGATTAAAGAAAAAAATCATACAGATGGTTAATTTAAGTGTTACTACAATTAACCGTTTCCCCGTCCAATTTTTACAAGCCAATTAAATACAAAGATTTCGAAAAAAATACATATAATTAAGTTTTTATTTTCGGTATAAAAGCATTTGAAATAATGCTCAAATGAGACTAATCTTTTTTAAAAGCCACTATTGGAATACAAATAGTCCACTAGCTTCAAACCTATAATTACTGTTCTTCATCAAGCCGCAGAGAATGCTCTGTGATTGTCAGCATGGACAATTCAAATTTGACAAGATAAAAAAAATCGTTCGTAGAAATACGGAAATAAACAGAATTTTACAGATGAACTTCGTGTGCGTCAAACCGAAGCGGGGAGTTGAAAGAAGTTCGTCGATCAGAGGGGTGGGAAGTAAAAAATTAGTCTCCGAAGCCCGCATTTAGGGACTTCCAAACGAAACAAACAAATGAGGCAAAGGGGAGGAAAGAGCGAGAAAAAGTAAAATCAAAAGAGGAAATTTTGAAGGGGAATTGATAGACAAAAGAAATAATTATTAGGAAAAGAAAGATGGTTATTATATATTATATCTAAATCTTTAATGGGGTTTTAAAGCAAAATTAGGCAACATTTGGAACTTTAAATATTGCATTCTACATTTTACATAATAACTGAAGCTCAATATTTTAAGTATTTAGCAAACATTTTCTTGCGTTAATGGTGTATTCAAAAGTACAACTAAAAAATGTACTATTTTTTTAGATATATTCATTTAAATAATGGCCCAGTTGCGTGATTTGATAGTATCTTAATTGCGAAAGAACGAGATGATGAAAGAAGAACATTTAACTGGCACGCGAAATGCGTAAATGAAAAAAAGCAATTAAACGACATAAATGTACCAAAGATTTCATTTAAAAGATATACAAATATTCATTGAAGAGTAATAAATAAACATACTGCAAAGAAATTATAGAATATGGAAAGATAAATTTAAGAATTAACTATTTTAGACAGATATTTTTATTTAGAAATATATTGGATTTGATTTTACTATACTAATAATAATAAAAATAATAGACTGTCTTAAAGTCTCAGTATTATATGCGAAATAATTCAGCTGAAATACCAAACGTTTTTCCGCAGTGTACATCCAGTTAAGTGGAGATATATAACTTAGAGTTAACGAGATAATTTTAGACAGACAGTTTACAACAAACTGAAATAAAAAGAGTTTTGAAATGGCTTCTCTTTCTTTCGTTTACTAAAATTGCTTTAGAAAGTCAGACTATTCATATCTCCTAAATAGCAATCTATTTTCTGTAAGGTATAATGTATTGTAATTTGGATTCGCTGTTGTGAAATAATTGTTTAAAGATTTAATTTTATGTTTATTATCCTTTTTCGTTCAAATCCCTTTTTATGCATAGAAAATATGTTTATTGTAAAAAAGAGATAACTTTTTCTAGAGTTGCTTCATTTGTTAACCTCAGTAAAAAAGAAGCAGAAAAGATTCAAATTTTTTTTTTATCCTTTACGTAAAAACAAGAAATAGCTATAGAGTAATTTTATTAAACTAAGGTATCCAACCTTTTTTTTCTTACGGAAATTTCATATGATTAATATTTTTTTCGAATTACAGTCGGCTATTTTCGGAGATTAGGTAGCAGGACCTAATATGAAAGTAGGGAATCTGCAAACATTGCGGGAACCAAAAAATCAATTCTGTTGTTGTTGTTGTTGCTTATGCAACTTGTCCGACAGCAACATCAGATGAAGTCCCGAAGGCTATGGGCGATGAAGGTGCGGCTCCTGTTTTGACTGGCATCATAAGGGTCGAAAAAGGATCTATTTTATAAAGTCTATCGTCGGTCTATTTTATAAAGTCCGACTTGGCCAAAGGACCAGTCCCATAATTTTGAACCGAGTCAAGTGACGAGACCAGAACACTTAACCCCGCACCTCAAGAGGTAATTTTGAAAACTTGGAAGACATTGCAGCCACGACTGATTTGACGTGCATCAGCCACCATTAGTGTACACGGCAGTGAATTTGTAAGCGACGAACATCGAACCAGTAGATCACTAGCCCGCTGCCCTTGCCAACTGGGCCACTGCACTCACATCAATTCTTAATACTCTTCTCCATATTTAGACCACCAAAAATGCAACGCAATAAACATACTTAAAAGTCTATTTTATAAATTTATAGGTACCATGTTAATAGTGTAAGCTAATTACTACCCCATCACACATATTCAAATTGGGGCTATTAAGTAATCGTAAAGTTTGTTTTACAATGTATGTAAACCGCAGAAAAACTGTGAAAGTTCACCAAACTTGTTTGTACTCAGCACAGTAAAGTACAGTAGAGTGCTTTTAAAATCTTTAGTAATTTTACTTCTATCTTAATGCATCTTCTAGTTACTCTTTTTGGCCACTTCAGAACTATTTAAGAAGAGATAGAAGCCTAATGCTCTCAAAACATAATTATTGTTAAATTTTAATTGAATTATAAAGATTGCCTTGAACGTTTGATGAACCGTACTATTGAGATTCAAAACACTAGTGTGTAGCTAGCAAGTACCGAAGCAATCAGCCCATATTTCTTTACATTAATACTATATTACTTTCCACTCTTTACATTAATAGTCTATGCATGTATTTACATTAATAGTCTATGCATGTATTTACATTACTAGTCTATGCATGTATTTACATTAATAGTCTATGCATGTATACTTTATACGAAAAGTATGACATTTAAATACTCATGAAAAACTTGGAATAATTAAATCTACAAAAGCCGACGATCTGCTGTAAAATATCCAAAGGTTAATTTTTAAATTTTTGTGTAACTGCATGTGAACGATGTGCTTCAACAACATGCTTCCTTTTGGGCTGAATTAACATAAACAAGAATGAAATGCTTTTGAACGAATTCCATTTTTAAGCATATATTTTGATTACCTTCTCTTCTTTATGCAAAGCTGTTCTTATATCCATTACAAAACTGATATGTTTGGTTTGAGAAGCAATTATTCTCAAAAATATTATTGCTTCGTAATATTCATTTAAAACACATCAAGGTACTTAGTGAGATTTGTCTTGAAACTTCGTCTGCTTAAAATATCATATTAAGGAAAATAACTTAACATATACATTTTAGTACCTAACCAAAGATTTTTATGATCAAAAACTGTTTAGAACTTCAACGAAATACTACAGTTTGAATATGTAAAGGGTTGTCCTCATTTAGAAGTTGAATTCGAAATGCACAAAGGGAAGCTTAATATTTGATAGCATTTGATTTATTAAAAAGAAGTCCTTACGGAAATATGCTCAACCTGAAATGTATATATGAGAAAATTTTCCCCTACAACCAGGGGGAATTACTCAGAAATACATTTTACAAAGAACTGAACATTTTTAATGAATGCATAAATGTGTAGCAGCATGCACTGTGAACTCTTGACTCGGTGGTTTTGTTGGTTTCAGAAATATCATTTTTCATCTGAATAAATTGGCAACACAGTATTCCTAATGAAAACGATTATTATTCCATTTGTAAAATGAGATGGTGAGAGATGGAATAAAATATGTTCCTGTGTAAAAATAATTTTTCGTACTGGGATTTGAGTCTTTTTACTGTGTAAACTTCGACGAAGTTTTAGTTAAACCTAGATAGTATTGTTGTAACCCTAATGAGTTACAAATTTATCTATAAAGAAAAATTATATAATAATCCCTTTTAATTTGAAAAAAACTTTTTATGGAACTAAAAAAAATCTTCTGTGTGTTTGGGTGTCTTATTATCGCCACCTGTAACTAAAATCAATGTACTTCCACATTTGTAAGGCATGATGACAAAGTCATCTTCTTGATGTACCTTACAGTTTTTTCTAATTTGGTATAAATGGGAATTAAATGCAACAAATACAACACACACACACACAGATAGATTAAGTAAGAACCGTTTTTTAATGGAGTAAGAGAAACTTTAGTTATGAACGTAAATTGTATCACAAACTAAAATATGAACATTTTATCACTTTTCAACATAGTCACCATTAACATTTATACATTTGTCAAGTCGTATCACCAGCTTTTGGATCCCATCATGAAAGAACTCTGCCGCCTGGCCGTTAAACCAGTTAGTTGCAGTTTCTTTCAACATGTCATCATTTTCCAAGCACTTTTCATCAAGAAATTCCTTAAGTTTTGGAAACAGATGAAAGTCTGATGGTGCTAAGTCAGGACTGTATGGTGGATAATCCAGTAATTCCCAATGAAAATTGTTCAGTTGCGTCTTTGTTTTTGCCGCAACGTGAGGCCGAGCTTTGTCGTGAAGCAGAACGACGCCGCTAGAGAGCAGTCCACGCCATCGATTTTGACAATTTTCATTGGGAACAATTTTACCCTTATATATATATTGGGAACAATTGACCCTTATATATATATATATATATATATATATATATATATATGAAACGATAACGGAGCGGTGAGCTCTGGAACCATTGCAGGGGAATTCAAAAAGTCTGAGAAGAGAAGTCGTGACTGTTTCAGCAAAACGAGTGGCTGGCATATTGATGCAGGCACGCTGCAGAGAAAAGGACACTTCCAGAAGGACGGAGGAATCAGCTACATTTCTGAAGGTTTTTATCACAAGGTAGTTTCTCGCTGGACATCCGTACATCAAACATTTCTACAGATCACTTCTTTCGGGAACAATCCCGGCAGCGGAACGCTGCGAAGATATGGACGGAGAGTTAAAACTCACGTCATGTTGGGTTTGAATACGAACACACAAAGCTCAAAATAGACGCCGAGGAACGCTGACGTTAGCGAATGGTTCAGGCGCGCAAAACTTCTAATTGGCTGAAAGGTGACACCTGACCTTAACATGTCATATGGGGTGATGGTTTTCGAATGTTCCACGACATTCGACTTTATATAACTGTTGGCCGCACGTGGCTTTTGAGGGAGAATTTAATGTATTAATTTGGAATACTTAGGTCAAATTCAGAAATGAGGGACGATGTTCTATTAAGGTAAGATAAAGTTAATGAAGGGAAGCGTTATTGTTTCAACTTTATATATATATATATATATATATATATATATATATATGTGTGTGTGTGTGTGTGTATAAGGTTGAAACAATAGAGTTTCCTTGGGCTTTGTCGCGTTTGAGCTATTTTCGTTTCTGATTTAAAGAACAAAGCATATGCGTAGCGTCCCCCGAAAATTCTAATCTCTCGCGCATCTTTACGTAATATAATACTGACATCAGAGTCATGGGTTCAGCCAATGGCTACAGACATTTTGATCACATGACAAGACTCTCGTGAAGTTTATAAAAGTTCAAGCATGTCTTGAAGAGCAAGATTTTGGCGTGGCTCTGTTGCCTACTAAACCACCGTCATCAATGTTAAAAAATGAATAAATAAATCTATTGTTTAAACGAAGACATTCATATTCTTGGTCACGACTACATATTTCTGAGGTGTGATATGTCGACTCCGGTCTCCGTTAACATGGGACTGGGTTGGCATGTTTCATATATATATATATATATATATATATATATATATATATATATATATGCATAACATGTGCAAAAGCATGCACACCGTCCACTTAATTGTCATATCTTTACGGCTGTAAACGGGCTCTAAAAAAAGTAAAAGGTAAATGCACAATATGTTCCTATTCCAACCTAACCTTACAAACTGAACGAGCAATAAATGTCTAATATTTTTGCCATTCGAGTTTAATAAAATGGTGCTAACAGAATACCAAGAGAGATGAAGTAGATCGCGGGAGCAAGTGCAAAGTCTCGTAACTATTAATGACTGAATTTCACAAGTTGCACAAAACTCAAAAACTGTAAACTGCCAAAAGTCCCTTACCCTTTTGTTAACTGAGTATCAGTGCAAGATACATGTGCTCTACGATCACTTTCAGTACAGCTGAAAATATAAAATATAGCAATACAACGTATACTCTCTCAGGAATGATGACAATAATTATCAATATTTATTAATAGTCAGTTTACATTAAACTAAATCTTATAATTGTTTTTTTTCACATTGTAAAATAAACTTTTGTTTTCATTTTAAAAGTTTTTCAGTTTCAGCAAATACAATCTAAAGTTAACCCTTAGACTTAGTAGCTCAATCTTATATTTAAATAAAAAATAATTATCGAAAACTTCTAACACAATATAATCAAATTAACCTTAAAATTTTGATTAATTTTCAAATATTTATTTAAGTTATTGTACGTTACACTTAGTTGAATGGAATCATATTAAGGAGATTCGTATGATAAATCTAAATCAAAACTATAATATTACTAAAATGGGAAATTTTGTTCTCTAATAAATCTTAATTCAATCAAGTATTTTTAACTTAGAATGTTCCTTACTTTTATACATAAAGTACTTTCTTATTTGAACATGTAAAGAAATATAATGTAAGAGAAGTATAAATATGAAACAATATGGATATTTTTAAGCACTTATCAAAAATTTTTTTCTTTATTAACAATGCAAAGAAACACCCTTTTTAATACTACTAATTATTTTTAGAAATAATCTTTGCAAGGAAAGGAAAAAGTATTTACAAGAGTATTAAATTTTTAATTAATTTAAGCATCCGTATTTATTTCTCTTAGATAGTAGTTTCAAAAATAGGTTTTAAAGTTTTAAAATAATCTAAATATTTCAGTGTTTACAAAAGTTATTCTTCTGAACGAATATTTATTCTTTCAGTCACATTACTTCTCTAATATAAATTTCTCAGAGTAGTCATGTAATGATAATTTGGAATGGTGAACAGACAAATTGACAAATCGATGAATGAAAATAGAAACTATAAAAAGTATCACAAAGCATAATAGAAAAAAGTAAAATGTAATTACTTTCTTGCAACTCAGACACTAATGAAGCTATCCTTGACTAGATCAAGATACAAAATTCGTTGTTGTAAGACAAGAATAATCTTAATATTATCATACAAATCTTGATCATTTTACAGAGACCCATTAATATTTCTCAAAAAAGTAATAATTGTAATCTGTATAAGACGCGTACGAAAGAGTATACATGATTTTAAAAATAACTGTAAACGTTCGAATCAATAAGACTTATCCGATAACATTTTTGAAAAAGAATATGAAAAAATATCATAAAACATTCTCTACCAATTAAGTAAAAGCATAAAAAAATTGGTTTTATTTACAGGAAAGATATATTCTCATGTTAACAAATTTCATTGTTAGAATGATAAAATATTAGTTGAATGATAATGAACTTTGCAAAAATAAGACATGTTTATTGGATGCTTGTGCTACAAATAAGTAATGCTGTATTCTTCAATTCCTTTCCTGCCCATTTAGATAGTATATAAAAATAAAAGTATTCATTTTATATATTGGACGTTAAAATATTTCATTATAATCGAAATTAATATTTCACAGCTTTATTCGATAAGAGGCAGTTTCAGAACTGATGCATAAGAGGATCCTTATTTCACTCTAGAATCCTCTCGATATGAGACTTGAGGGGTACTGAAGGGTGTAACATTTCTTTTTAACCTGATTTTCAGCAAATTATTTCTACACACAAGTGCCATAGGACAAGAGAAAAGAACAGTGCACATGGCGATGGTAAGCTCAATATACTACTAACATAACACGGAAATAGTCTTTAGGTATTATCTGACTTCCTGTTTCCGATAATGACAAAGTCACTGACGTTGACCCCAATGGAATGTAGTTGTTTACAACAGCCCCATTGGAGCAGAGTGGATAAAATTGTGATTAGTCAGAGCAGAGAGTTTATCATTTAAAGTCTTACAATGATACACAAGATTTCAGTCTAAATATGAGTATCCAGAAACGCTGCTGAGCCCAGTAGAAAAAAAAAACTCTTACAGGCTTCCTAGGTGCTACGCCTGGCCCTAAAAGTTTCCCAAGGGTATATTACCCCTTCATTCCTTTCCAGATCCTTAGGTCCATAATCCAAATGTTTCGAATATGGAGCAGAGGCGTTTAGCTTGACAGCAGCTTTGTTACCATGAAAGTAGGGCTGTACATTTCTCTGCGATTGTTTATGTTACCGATAAAGGCATTGTAAATATTTTCTATCATGAGTCTGAGCAATGGTTACGTAATTTCGTCGGAGACAAAATGTGAAGCCCACGAAATTTATGTGTTCTCTTTGTAGTCGTGGCGTTGCCTTTTTTTCTATCTTTTAGTGATACCACCAATATTCCTTTTCAATATATTTTGAATGGTCGCAATATCAAGTTATGAAACACTCCAGCTATGACCTTTTTTCTTTACTTTACGTTCTAATCTGTACTGTGGTATCTGTACGTTCATCTGAATTAAATTTATAAGGCTATAAAAATAACTGCCTCCACTAGTGAATGCCAGATTTTATAAGTTAAATCAGCAGACTTAAAACATCTCAGAACATTAGTGATATGCAATCCCGTGAATTTTATCTTATGACGTAATTCTGTTAATATGAAATATGTGATGTTTAGAAATCGTGTAAAAATCAATATATATTTATTACGAATCTACTCTAGTACGAAAACCCCTAAAATACGTGTTACTTTTATGGAAATAATTTCTAACTTCTGCGTAAAAGTATTGTTTTCCATTACCTTAAGTAATTTTTATATCTATTTAATTTAAGTAGTCTTGAGTTAGAAATATTTTTAAAAATAAACCAATACTGAATAGGTTTCATATTCTTTAGAACAGCATCAAACCTCAAAATACTCCCCTGCAAATTCTTGTTAGGAAAAGTGTTTAAAGAGTTTTTATCGTTGTAAGGATAAACGGATCGTTTTTAAATAAGGTATACAAGATTTGTTTGGATATTTCAAAATGGAAAGGAAACTATAAATTTGAAACGTTTAAAATCTTCAAGGATTTCAACAACTAAAAACGGAAAGAATAAGATGTATGAAATATGTAATAGGGTATATCATAGAAACGATTTTCTTGGAAAACATTGCTCTAAAGAATCAAATATCGAATTTTTCAAAATAAAACATTTTTATAATATACTTTATTAAATACAACATCTAACTGATTAAATAAATTTCAAAGACATATTTTGATTTTAGATTTCGATTTATGTATTGAAGCTTGTGTTTTACACGGGCAGTTTTCCGAATAAGCATAATGTCATTTAATAGGTATTTAAAAAGAAATGTACATATTTTTGTGTAGTTAGATATATTTTGAAGTTACTAAACGTAATATCAGAATTAAATATTTTAAAATTTTACTCTGTAATCATAAAGTTTTCAGGAAATAATACAAAGATTGATTTAAAAGACATAAAAATATTTAAATTTTGATACTTTTCTAAGTTTTTGATATTACGCGATCACAGACTAAACAGAAACGCACATTATTATGCAATATTTTATAGGGCTGAAGAAATAAAATGTATTCTTTAGTTGCAGTTCTGATAGAGAGTTCTGAAGTAAATATTATTTATGGGAAGTGGAAAAGTGAAAGCTTTAAAGACAATTACAGCTTCAGGACTATTGAAACACATATGTAACGTGCACTTCTCTTATACCACATTTTTTCTATCATTAAGGACACAAAGCGGGCGGTGCAAGAATCGAAACTACAATCTTTGACATTCTAGTTCGTTCTAATAATTGAGTAATCAAGACATTACACTCATCAACTTTACACACATTTCTCCCGAAAGAAAAATTGAGGAGATCCACACTTTGATCAAATGGTTACTTAGACGTTACTTTTACGTCTGACCGATTATTTCGATAGTCATACCCAGGTTTCATCCTACTGACATGCTGAAGCAACACAGATGTCTTTGTAAAATGAGGAAATCTTAATTTGTTTTACATTGACAATCAAGATGATTCTCTCCCTCCCCAAACTGCCACTTAGCTAGATACGTTCCTTCACATTTTTTTTGACCGTTTAACACTGAGAAATATGGACATATTTTTCAATGCCTATTTTTATTACTCTCTCTATATGATAACTAGTGCCTTTCAAAACAACGTAATCGCAATTTTTAAATATTTACTATTCCTTGCAAAAGCATTGGACATGATGGGGAAAAATGTAAAGGAAAAATTCAAGGTTAATTGTGCAGGTTAAAAATTATCAAACGGCCTTTCTTACCTCTCCTGATTTATGAAAAATAATGCAATTACATTATACCTTAATAGTAATCATTTTATATTTGTTGGTAAACTAAATCCACATGATATTTCCTACGTTATGTAAAGATGTTGACTGCAGCTATCGTACATATTTCGAAATATAACATATTTTTTCTTAAAGTGGCTCATATCTGTAGATCGACCACAATCTGAGTGTAATGTCATTTTAGGACATTTCATCCTAAAATGGAAAATTTTTAAAGGTGTGTGTATATGAAGAAGAAAAAGTTGCCTTTATTAAATTTTCTTTTAGCATCTTAGCGTCAATTGAAATAAGGTTTCAAAAGAAAAAAAAAGAGAAAAAAAATCTTGGGTTCAAGTATTTAATAAGTTAAAAATAGAGTTATGTTACTAGAATCTTTGAAGTTTATTCGTGAAGTTGTATTTTTTTCTCAGATTTCAAAAATGGCATACAATTTTCATTATCTATTTAAAAGTAAACATTTTTATTTGAAATTCCAGATTAATGCGCTGTGAAAATATTTCAATTAATTTGTGATATGTATAGCGTAATTAAAATAAATATATTTATCTAATAATTATTAATGCCAATAGAGTAATTTATAACTTTATTTTACAACATTAATAATTATTTAAGGCAGTAAATGCAATATACAAACATTTTAATCATGTTTGAAACTGGTTGATGCTAATACTTGGTCTGTTAGTCGGTATTTTATCATACACTGAAGAGCTCCCCCAAAAAACTAGTACACCTGCATAATATCGTGTAGGGCCCCCCTCGTGGCATGGACTCGACTAATGTCTGAAGGTATCCCGGAGGCAATTCACACCATGAATCCTGCAGGGCAGTCCACAAATCCATAGGAGTGTGAGGGGGTGGAGATCTCTTCTGAATAGCAAGTTGCAAGGCATCCCAGATATTCTCAATAATGTTAATGTCTGGGGATTTTAGAAGGATAATGGAAGTATATAATGTCATAAGAGTGATGCTGGAGCCACTCGGTAGCAAATGTCAACGTGGGAGGAGGTCGCATTGTCCTGCTGAAAATGTCCAAGTCCGTCGAAATGCACAATGGACATGAATAGGTGTAGATGATCGGACATGATGCTTATGTACCCGTCACCTGTAAGAGTCGTCTCTAGACGTATCAGGGTCCCATATCATACCAACTGCACACGCCCCATACCACCACAGAGGCACCAACCGCTTGAACAGTCCCCTGTTGACATGTACGGTCAATGAATTCAAGAGGTTGTCTACGCCCAGTCGCACGACACAGTTAGAAAGGAGACTCGTCAGACCAGGTAACGTGTTTCCAGTCATCAACAGTCCAATGGATACAGGCAAGGCGTAAAGCTTTGCGCTGTGCAATCACACGACGCAATACTCGAATCGGCCTGAAGCTTCGAAACCCATATCAATGACTGTCCGTTGAACAGTTCACACACTGACACTTGTTGATGTCCCAACATTTAAATCCGCAGCAATTTTAGGAAGTGTTGCACGTCTATCTCGTTTAAGGATTCTCGTTAGTCGTTGATGGCCCAATTCTTTCAATGTCTTTTTCCGGTCGCACCGCTGTCGAAGATTTGATGTTTTACCGGATACCGGATATTCACAGTACAATCGTGAAATGGTCGTGCGCGAAAATCCAAATTGCAACCTCGGAGATGCTATGTCCCATGTCTCATGCGTCGATTATAACACCACGTCAAAGTCACATAAATCGTGGTAACCTGCCGTTGTATCAGCAGCAACCGATCTAACTGCTTCGTCAGACACCTGTTGTCTTATATAGGCCCTGCCGAACGCATCGCGATACGCTGATTGTTAGCATATTTCCGTTATTTGCATACGCACGCTTGTACCAGGTTTTTGACGCTTCAGTGTGTTTAAATAATAGCTAAAAGTTTACTTGCCTACATACAATAACAAAAGTAATGATTATTGCAAATAAATACTACACTCTAAATAAGCTAAAAAATAGATTTAAAGCATTAATACTTACAGCTGAGTTAATACTTACTGCATCTAAAAATATAAATTTTTTTCACAAAGTAGCGTCTTACTGTAGGCAATTTAATTACTTTAAAACAATGGATGCCTGCATGAGTTGGAGCAAGCAAGGAAGACATAGCATTGGCCTTTAACATAAATTTATTTGATAATTCACAAAATTTAATTAAATTGAAATTGCTACTAGCACAATATTCTCTTTCATATTAACATTTTAGATATGAGAACTCAGAAGCAGAGGCAAACTATATGGTCAAAGTAATGATTTTTAGAGTCTATGGGGAGGCACTACAGCTGAAGTATGCAGCGATGAAAGATGGCATCGACGACAGGGACCCAGAATCATGTCATGTATAGGAACATCTTAGCGGGTTACTGGCACTTCTCCTAGACTCTGAGGCAGTCGAGACTCTTTATCATCTGAGCTCTAAGGAAAATAAGTCTGAGATCAATCTGCACCTCCTCTCTTATTCCTTTCGTACTTGGAGGGGCTGTTGTCCGTTTATAGGGGGCCATTCTGGCCCGCCCCTCATTTTCATTGGGCAGTGGGCTGTTTTTATTTCAATAGTTCCTGCCCCAATTGGTTCCTTATTACACAGCCTCTGTACATAGTTTACGAAGTACCTCCCCACCATAATTTTCATTTGCAATACAACTTTGACCCTTATCATCTGATGATTTTACTGTGGGCCATAAAATAACGACCATCCATCTTGCAATATTTATAGACTTTAGATCGCTATCACTGGCCACACCGACAACTATTCTTCTATTTACTCCTGGTTTACAAGTCCCTATTTACCCCTGCCTCTGCAGCCTTTACAATAGATTCGTTCTTGGTCACACACCGTGGGGAATTATACCATTCCGCTTCTACACTTACGTTATGCAGCGGAAAGTCTGAAATTTCAAATGAAGAATCAGAAGTTTCAATTTTTAGTGATATATTGGGTCTTCATATGAATACAATTGAGAATATTTTCCCTTTTATGTAGTTATTCAAATCATATTTTATAGTTGAATGAACAAGAAATAGAATGTTAACTAGTTTTCCTAAATTTATCACTGAGGGCCATTTGCACAAACAAGATGATTATTTAGTGAAATCAATCGTAGAATAACGACAAATTTATGTTTTAAATAATCTAACACTAATAGTTCTGTTTGACAAATTTAGATTTGTAGATAAAGTTTTAAATATAATCGTTATCTTTCAGTCAGTACATATCATTTCAGATAAGGACAAATTTATTTACTTTTTAAACTACGAAGTAGCATTTTATGTTATGCTCACGATTTTCAACAAAATATTCATGGAAATTGATTGATATATATATATATATATATATATATATATATATATATATATATATATATATATATATATATATATATATATATATATATATATATATATATATATATATATATATATATATATATATGTATATATATATATATATATATATATATATATATTTCATGCATAAATTGATATTGAATGTGTAAGGTATACACAAGATTCGATTCACAAGAATCGAACTTTTGAGTGAATTAAAGAAGCTGCTTTAGATATGCTAATTTCGGCATACGCTCTTAGTATAAATACCACGCAGCGTCATTAATAAAGGGAGGAGGTTGTTAAGGTTGAAAAGGTGTTATCCTGCGCTAGTGCTTAGCGGGCCAGAAGCTTAGCGGGCCAGTATAGAGATTCTATACTCACTTCTACCCAGACTTGGGTGTATATAATTTGAAGTGGCTCTCTATTTGAATTTGAACCACACACAGTTTATACATGAAACAATGTTTATTGAATTCGTTGCACATATAATTAGCTTTACAGCAATAAGCATGCGTACTACTTGTACGGATTATATAAACACAGCTTTCAAGAACAATATATTTTTATACTCACGAACAGTAAGTCAAACCAGCAGTACTGCCATGTAAACTTCTGGCCCGCTAAGCACTAGCGCAGGATAACACCTTTTCAACCTTAACAACCTCCTCCCTTTATTAATGACGCTGCGTGGTATTTATACTAAGAGCGTATGCCGAAATTAGCATATGTAAAGCAGCTTCTTTAATTCACTCAAAAGTTCGATTCTTGTGAATCGAATCTTGTGTATACCTTACAAATGTTTTTCGCTTACATACACTAAAATTCATTTGCCCAATAATAGGAATATTTTTTTTTCACAGTTATACTCTTTATTATATTATTTATAAATATGAGAAATGGAAGTGTAAATATTATGTAAAATCACTTGCTTTTCTGCGAATTTCATATACGTAAATGAAAAATGCTCTATCAGTAAAAAACTGTTTATTTTTCAGAGTTTGTAACGCGCTCATTTTAAGTTCAACATTCAAGATACCATCAGAAATTTACGTGATTTCAGAGTTTCAAGCAGTTTAGAAATTTTAGAGTGAATTTCGACTTCAATATTAGTTTTTTTGAGTGACATCATCAAAGATCTAGTGGAGATCAAAGAAAGTTATTCAAAATATGGTTTTCTTGACTGGATTTGCGTAACTGTTTCTCAGTATTGAAAAGAGTTCGGGGGGATTAATTTATAAAATTATTAAAAGATTCTGTACTCAGATTATACATTGCCATATGAAATATACTTTCCGAATTTATCCTTATTATGTCAAATACAAATGCTTTGAAGATTATACTTATGTGGTTGTCTACAGTATAAACGTTGTGACAAATTAAAGACAATCTAGTTTACTTTAAAGATTCAGCTGTACAGCTGAAACTATTAAGATAATTTTTAAATTTCCCTTTTATAACATTTAAACTTAAAGAATGTTTAATTTAAATAACTAAATTGTAATTACATATTCATTTTATGACTAATACAATATTTACTTGAATAATTAGAAATAAATATCCTAGAAAAATAGAGGATGTGTTTATAGAATTGTAATCAAATAGGAATTATGATAAGAAAATTATACGGAAAATATATAAAGCATAGACTTTGGATTTGTTATAGTTAAAATATTATTTTAGAGAAAATTTTTAAAGTATTTCATATACATTTATCATACAACGTTTAAATATTTCTATTATAATTTCGTTAATTATTACTTTCCCCTCAATTTGTATAAAAAAAACTCTTAAAATTACCTTGTGAAAGATTTTAAGAATAATAGTAGAGATTTTTGTAATTTTATTAACGTTCTAGATGTACTTCGATAAATAACTCCTCTTTTATTTTCATACATGAAAAAAATGGTTGTCTAAGGAATTGTGTAAAATAAAGCCTTCTAAATCTGAACGAGGTTAACTTCCCCCAAATAAAAAAAGTCCTTTACGAAATCATAAACAATTCCCACCACGTATTAAATCCCAAATCCCTTACTGGACAACTCATGTAGAAAACTTATTCAAGATAATTCCTTTTTCAATGCGCGGTTCCAAGTAGGTTTTGAATCCGTTGCAAGCATTTCTCCTCGAATTTTTCAGTTCAACGGATAAAATCTTGATTACAAGGACGGTCATTCAGGTGAACACATCTTTTCGAGATTTTTTCCTTTAGTTCCCTCTGTAGTCGGTAGAATCAACGGATTTGTTGCAATTCCATTTATATTTCCGAATTCAATTTGCAGTTTACCTTTGTTCAACTGCATAGTTCTTTAAAACTTATTTAGTTCAAAATATGAGGACATTGATTTTGTAGTTAATTTTTCTTCTCTATAACTTTTATTTTTTATTAAAAGTTTGGGGAAATTCTCTGATGAAAATAGGCTAGTACTTATTATATATTAGAACACCTTGAGAAATTTTAAACTATATATGACTTTTCATATCTGGAAATGAAAAGAATTGAAAAATCCTTAGATTAATGAATTCAAGCAGTGCGAATCTTACATTGTAAGGGGACAGTGAACCTTCCTTACATTTTGTTAAATGTAAATACATATTTAGATAACAATTACATATATTTATGTAGTATTCATAATGAACAGATTTCATTAGCTATATGAAACCTCAATTAAAAAATTCGGCTTGTCAAATAGCTCATGTTTGAAATGTTCCATGAACATTTCCACTCCTCTTAGCATTTTCACAAGGATACTTTCTTTGCCCAATGTAAACAATATTTAATAAATGCGTTATCAAATATAACTATAAAACAGATGCAAATTTCATAAAGCCTTTCGCACGCAATTGTAGATCTGTTTATATTTTATATTGTTAGAGAAAATGAGCTTTATTACACAGAAAATGTTTTCTTCTGTATGAGGACCGAAATATTTCCCATAAATGTCGAATTTTACTCTAGTGAATAGAAAAAGTCTAATAAAGAAACCTTCAGGTGAGAAAGAAATTTTTGTGGAAAAAAATATTTTAAATTAACGCTAGTATATGTTACTTAGAACTCTTAAAATTTTAACAAGTCAAAATATTTTCAATACATTAATACTAACTTACGATAATGGTTATTTGAATGTATTACATGGGGCAGAACCACATTTTAAAAGTACCCATAAACAATTCAAGAGAAAAATAATAGATTTTTCTCCTAAATCATAAATTTTGAGCTCAGTGTAACCTATTTATTCCATTTAACAATGACTCTTATATCGATTTAAGGTGATAGCAGTTTAAAAAGCGAGGAAGAGCAGACACCATTCTTAACGTATGATAAAAGTTTTAATGTCACTATAGGTTGATAATTAAAATTTTATTTTGTAATCTGTAGATAAGTTTATCATTTACACAGTTGAAAAAATATTGTTTTCACAATAATTCAGCTTTCACTAACATATATGTGGGATTCAGATGCATTTTCAAGAGTTTCTAGTAGTATCGCAAATAATTCTATACAAAATTTTAAATAGAAACAAACATATTTACTTAGCAACAAACATTAAAATAATTTTGTATCTAAAATAATTAACAATATTGTGCCATAAAAATATTTATAACATTGTCTTTAGCTTTTTAATCATTGACGTTAGAATTAATCAGTTAGTCAAAATATTTGAACAATAATCCAATGAAGCGATATGCTAGAACATAGAGAAATTTTAAACCACTATGAATTATCAATATTGAAATGCTAGCCCTGTGGATAAAATAATAATGAATAGAATTAAAACATTTATTTAAAATAAAATTAATTGTCTTCAGTTATTAATTAAAGAACAGTAATTAATTAAAATTTATCAGAAATATACAAAATTGTGTTTTATTCTTTTGAAGAGAAAGAAAAATTCTATTGTACTTTACAAAAATAAACAAGGAAAATTCTTTGTTAATTTAACTAAATATTAAATTTGAATTAAATATTAAATGAAACTCATTAATAGTAATGTGTTTATACTAAAAGATTATTATAAGTTTAATTCATAAATTTGAGTGATTGTTATTAAGAATAAAAATATGACAAGGTCATTTGGTCTTCAGGCTGCTTAGCATTTTTTTAAAGAGTTTGGCACGATGGAAAAGATCCGATAATTAAAATCCTCAAATTCTAAATAAGAAAGTGATGCCCCAAAAATCAAACTGAGTGCATTAATTTAATTACTTTGGTTTTTCCGTGTCTTTCAACAAATTACTTCTCAAGCCATATTGCAATCCTTAAACATACAAACGTCCAAATAAAGGAGAAAAACAAAGGACAAAATATTTATACTTATTGCAGGAATTTTACTAAATATAGATCGGGATCGATCGATAAGGTGAAATTACAAAGCAAATCAACCCTTACATTTAGGGAGAACAAACAAGATACGATGGATTACAGTACAATGATACTTGTCGGAGAACATATTGAAAACAGCAAGCTTTTAAAAACAAAAAGCTTAAATTAAAACAAATATAAAATCTTTTGGGATCTTGCATACCGGAGAAAACATTTCTCTTACCTCGGTTTTTTTCTGATCGTCTTATTTGCACGTTTCCTGTAATGGAGTAACTAAATGATTATATTATGTCCATTTGAATATGTTCAGTACAGCAGTACTTTTGTAGATTTGGTTAAAATAGCAATTCTTGTTCAGGTGAAATTGTTATAATTGCCTATTAAAAGCGTTACCAAGGAAAAATAGGTTAACTTTAAATTTTAGTATTATAAGTATGCCTGTATAAGCATAAAATAATAATCTTTATGTAGTACGTGGAGTTTGAAAATATTCGTTACAAAAAGATTGTGTCTTTTATATACTCACACGTGCTTCAACATTATAAATAACACTTGAGAACAAACAAGATACGATGGATTACAGTACAATGATACTTGTCGGAGAACATATTGAAAACAGCAAGCTTTTAAAAACAAAAAGCTTAAATTAGAACAAATATAAAATCTTTTGGGATCTTGCATACCGGAGAAAACATTTCTCTTACCTCGGTTTTTTTTTCTGATCGTCTTATTTGCACGCTTGCCTGTAATGGAGTAACTAAATGATTATATTATGTCCATTTGAATATCAAATAAAAGTTTTAAGGAACTCTAAATTACCTTTCAAAAAGGGAAATAGGAAATTCGACATGCAAAAGGATAATATTCTTTATTATTGGAAAGACGCTGTTGAGGGAAATATTTAGCTCAAACTAATGACGAAAATGAATTTCTGTTATGAAATAAGCTATGTATAACTGAAATTCCTTTACCAACATTTTCAAACATATTGTGTCAAAGTAATTCTAATGACATAAAATCAATAGTTTCATGTAAGAACTAAGTTATGGGATTGAATATTTTATTTTGAATTATTCTTCACTCATTTTTAAAGTCGTTTAAAAAAAGCACATCTTTTTGACAGTGAAATGTGCATATGTCTTAAGGCTTTTGTTTCATATAGTTGATGATGAAATTTCCCGCATTAGCCTAAGAAAATCTCTTTCAGATTCAATATCTATCGCAGCATATATAGAGTAAAATACCTGCCTCGAGCGAACATGACAAGGACAAAAAAGGAAGGGAATAAATTATATTAGAATATGACGTGCATTGGGGATGAAACGTTTTAGTTTTGCCCTAGGATAGAAAAAAGTTGTTGATGTATCACTATCTCTACTAAACGTGTTGAATAGGAAAGTTTTATGTTCAGTACAGCAGTACTTTTGTAGATTTGGTTAAAATAACAACTCTTGTTCAGGTGAAATTGTTATATTTGCCTATTAAACGCGTTACCAAGGAAAAATAGGTTAACTTTAAATTTTAGCATTATAAGTATGCCTGTATAAGCATAAAATAATAATCTTTATGTAGTACGTGGAGTTTGAAAATATTCGTTACAAAAAGGTTGTGTCTTTTATACACTCACACGTGCTTCAACATTATAAATAACACTCATGAATTCCGTGATTAGAGGTATGTCTTAAGTGGGTGTGTTTTTAGAGATTTTCCCCTTTCGCACTTGAAAATGATTTTACGCCTTAGGGTGACTATGATTACATAGTTACGACAATATGTAGTCATAGGCGATCTCAAACCTTCAGTTAATGTTTTCTATGTAAACACTGAGATGGAAATAGGTATTATGGATTTTTATCTTCCTGAGTATACTCTCCCCCTATTACTATTGAACGCTTGTTGCAATGCATTTTTGTTCCTCTTATAGCATGGAATTAGCCATAGTAGGATGTTTAATTTAATCACTAACATATTCAACAAAGCTAAGATTAGTGCTTTTTGCTTACTAATTAAGCTCTTCAAGTTTTATGTCTAAAAATCATGAGTGTAGAAGACCTTCAATTTTTCTTTTACTGGTGGGCACTATTGTGTTGAAACTAGAAAGGACTTTCTCTAAACTTTAATATTTCTATGGAACGGTGGGGTTAAAAACCTTACGCTACGACCTTCAAATTTCATTAATGGCCCAATACCCTGCAACTAGTAGCGTTTGTCACTAGCATTCCAGGTCTAGATTCGTCCTTCTTACACTGGGACTCATCGCTCCATATCCACTCTAACTTCCTGTTCCAGTAATTCAAGACTAATGTCTGTATTGCTTGAACTATTCTGAATAAAGGCTGGAGAGATGAATAATTTTCAAGTAATAGTCGCGGAAATAAAGCACGAAAATCCCATTACAGATTGTCCTATAGCTATCCTCTATTCCTGATTTTATGTGGAAATCATTTGCATTTGGTGCTCATGCAGATATGCAGATTTTCGAGTTAGTTCTCTGGTCAATACCAGTCAGTTTCTTTTGTTTACAACATCGAAAGGAGATGCGACGTTGTTACCATGTTTTTCTGCTTCATGGTAATGTTGCTATAGGTAGATCAGAGAAGAGATATTTCTTTAGCTGAAACAGTGTCCTTGTGAGTATCAACTGTTGTGACGAGATTGAAAGTATTCAACTCTTTACTCATGCAGCACTGCACTAGTAGTCTGAAAATGTGCAAATGAGCTAAGGGGTGCTTGGGAAATTTTGGCCCCAAAGAGCATTTTTTTAAACTTAAATATATTAAAAAATATTAGATGGTAAAGTTAAATAACAGCTGTATTTATCTATCGTTTTACTGAGAAAAGAGCTTTAAATTCATGTCATTTAACATTTTAAATTATTTCTTTAAGCCCACGGGAAACATTGTGCTTCCGCGAAATGATCCTGAACTCAATAAATCGGTAAAACCTTTACACGGCTGACTACCAAAACTTTTAAAGCGTACGTTTGAGTAGAGTACTTAAAACTTTTTGGAACGAACTATTGTTAAAAAATAAGAGATTTCATATACCCTGATAAGGAATTTCACTTGGTTATGAACAAAACCTATCGAACCTGTAGCAAGAGATGCTTTTCCAACAGGGCATTACAAAATGCGTCCTTCTACTAAATTTAGGAACAGTATATTAACAGAACTGAAAATTGATCATTCAAATGTTTGGTTGTCTATACAGCTGTTATTATGTTTCCTTTCCCATGGAATTAAAATTAAAAAGTAGTTATTGTACGTTAAATTATTTCTTTTTAACATATTTTGAAATTTATCCTTAATATTTTTATTGTTAAGAAAGGATTAAGGACGATATGAAAGGATTAAGGACGTAAAGAATTATTTTTATTGTTAATTTATTTTTATTGTTAAGAAAGAGATTAAGGACGATTAATCGGCATTTAAATCACCAACAGCCGACTGTGAGAAAAAAATGAGCAAACCTGACTTGAAATTTGGCAAAAAGAGAATTATTCAAGAAGTAACATATAAGCAGCTGTTTTTTTTATGAGGCTAATGGAACAATTAACCAAAATTCAGGATAATTATGAACTTTACAGGAATGTTGCACATATCATCTTGAGGCTACGTATAAATTATCGTATATTACATCCTCAATAACAAAATTCAAGCTTTTTGTTCAATAAATATCGACTAATTGGATTAGGAATTTTATTATTTATATTTTACATTATTCTAATTCATAACATATACACTGACGCTTGAACAGCAGCGCTCTGTTTATAGACGATTAGAGATATAGACTACAGGGTAACTTCTACTATTTTTCAATAGATGAGTTTTTTCTTGGTTCGCTCATGTAAATGCAATCTTCGTATATGCATTAATTTGAGAATTCACATCCAATTTTATTGATATTTATATATATATATATATATATATATATATATATATATATATATATATATATATATATATATATATATATATATATATATATATATATAATTTAATAGCTGCAGTCAGATTTTTCAGAAACACTCTGTGGGTCATAATTATTATTTTTTTACGTTGCCATGTATTTTGTGATATTTCTAGAAATTATCTAACAGGTGACTATCTAAAATCAAAAAAGAAAGCCTTGCCCCTATCCTCATCACTAGGATTTATATCATATAAATCACTCTTTTAATGCAGCAAAATACTTATTATTATTCCCTTTTTATTTGTATGTATTAACAATCATGAAATGGTTGAGTGATTTTACGCATATCTTCAGAAATTCCAACTACAAAGTTTGAATATATACGAATAATTAACATTAGCAATTAGTAACAGATCCTTAGCTATAAAAGATGAATCATTACTGAATAAAATATTTTTTACGTTTTTCAGACGCAAATTTAATAAGATTAAAATTATTTATCTTATTAAATACACACATAATTGCAGTAAGGAAAAAACAAAGTAATCCTACTTTACTTAGATTTCATATATCTCTCTCATTATATTTTTCAAACAACCAGATTTAACCAGATTGGCCCGATTGTTAAAAGTCCAATTAAAGTCTTATAATTAAATTCATTTTTCCAAGAAGCATTCAAAAATTAGTCCTGTTTAATTAAGCATGGCATTAATTACCAAGTCTACTAACATAAAAAAATCCGAAGATGTAAAATATTTTGCAGTCAGGTTTTTTCCCTTTACTGCTCTAAATTAGTTCTTTAAGCTGGAGGCCAAGATTTTGAAAACATTTCTAATTGCTTTTTACTTTCTTTTTCGAAACTGATTTATTTATCTCCAGTTATTTTAATCTGTTAAACTGTTTTAAAAAAGTTTGTAAAAATTGGATGTTCTTTTTTCTTTTTATTAGTCACTTTTTTTCAAAGTGTATCTTTAAGGGAGAAAAAAATGTTAAAGCTGCGAATGCTAAAGTTAACTTGAAATTTAATCTTCCTTATTTAACTTGATGCGTGTTTAAGATTTGAGAAATATTTAAGTACTGAAAATGAGATATTTCGCTGAGCAAATATTTCTGAGCAAAAGTCGTTATGAGATCTCTTATTTAATAGAGAAAGAAAGTAGTTTGTGAGGTTTATGAAATTTTTTTGAAAATATTCAAATTTTTTATATTCCCATGCTACATTGATCAAATTTTAATTTTTCTATTTCCCAAAACAAAATTCCTATCATTGCTATAAAGATGTATGAAGTCAGTAAATAAGATTTGCACTCATTATTTAATGTCCATTAAGCTTAATTTAATCCTCAATTAACTCTTCCTTTTACTTAATAAAGATTCTGAATCTTGCAATGGGAGAAAAGATATTTAATTAGACATAATAATCACCAAATAAAAATTATTGTTTTGTTTTCCTATATCGCGATCTGTTAAAGTTGTTTTAACAATTTTTGGACAAAAAGAAGTTGGCAGACTTTTTTTTCCTGCTCCTAACTCCATTTTGACAAAAATTTGAAATTACACTTACAAAGTAACGTTTCTCATTTACAAAAAATTGGTAACAATTATGGTGAACATTCATGCGTCGGGATTATACATCAAGGGAGGGAATTCGAATCATGAATGCAGCAAAAATACTCTGCCCTGATTATTCATTGTGACAATGAAACTGAAGAAATTTATTTGAAGTTTTTCCATCTATAACCTGCAATTAAATTGTATCATCAAGACATTTGTACAACTTTGTTTTTGATAATGAAGACGAAATACAAAGCATATCACAAAAAGCATATTAAAAAAAGTGTGGTCTTAACAGTAGTCAAAATGCGTTCATTTTATGGACATGCCGTAAAATTTGGCGTGTAATTTTTATGCTGTAATATATCGACGTAAGGGATGGTGAGACAATGAAATCAGTTTATTAAGCTGCTGTCATTAAAACAAATCCCAAACCTTTTACATTTTTTATTACAGGGAAGATTACAGTATAACAGTATGATGAACATGTGGAACAAGCAGTCTATTTTATTGATGTAAAGGAACTATCTGAGATAAGAAAAGTTCTCATTGGAGATTAGATTTTTTTCCAGAATTTCCTGAGTTAATTTTACTCGACAAATGAAGTTAATATAATATTTCCTTAGCTGTTTTATATTATATGATGAATATGCATTAATGTTACAATTTTTACCCTAAGGTGATGTTGTTATCACTTCGACTGATTTTGTTCAACGGAGACAGCTGAAAAATTAAAACATGCTGTTTTGACGTAGACAGGAGACATTGGCTGTATCGGGAAATGTTCAGAAAAAAATTGAAAACATTCTAAAATATGTCTTAAAAGCTAAGCACAATTTTAAAATACTTTTGAAATGCAAAGGAATAGTTTCATTTAGTTTGTATATTGTGAAGAAAAGTTAAGAAAATTTGGAATGCAAATCATAAACATCTTTCGTAACGTGTTTTCGTAAACGCTTCTCTGACTCTTTTGTAAAAACTGAACCAAAATGTAAAAAAAATTCTTAATTTTTTTAAGTCACATTAAAGATCCTTTGAATAAGATAAAAAGGATTTAAATGACCTCACATTTAAGATATTTTGGATTTTGAAGCTTTTCTAACAAGTTTGTCAACAAGTTTTTGTGCGCAATTTATAAATCTTATTAAGCAATATATAAAACCGAAAATAACAATAATATAGAATAAAAGTAGTATTGATAAAATAAGTACTCAATATGTATGGTAAAAATTTTCAATGAGTATGGTTTAATTTCTTTTATCAAGATCCGGAACACAGAGAACGCACTGAATACCTGAGAGTTTGAAGTGGTGATGATGATGGTTTAGTCTGAGCTGTTAGATAATTGATCGGGTGGAGGGAAATAAAGTTTGGTTTGGAGGGAAAAGGGTCATATTGCCACATTACGAAGGTAGCTGCAAGTAGTAGCACGGCCAAATGGTTAAAAAGCACTGCACTGCTGACCGACACGTCATCGGTTCGAATCCAGTCAGTAACTTCTGGTTTTACTGTCATTCTATTTTCTGTTACCTTTCTCAAAATTTCGAGAAAGTTCCTGTTTATGTTAATTTACCTTATTTCAATATTTCTAGAAAGTTCTTAAGTTGTATATAAGAGAATTCCCTCAGGCTGAGGGAAGTTCAGTAGTGCGATTGCTTCCTGCTCACATTCTGATAATAAATTTCTTTGACCGTAACAACATGTTGGTTTATTCAGTATATCTCACAATTCTACGTGACAATATATTAAGAGCTTATTGTTTTGTGCAACCCTCCGGGCATGCATATCACCAAGTCTATATATTTTCATCATTAAAACAAAACATGAGAACTATTTTCTCTTTTCTCCTTTTCGCTTTTATAAAATCCTTATCCATTCTCTATAGGTTAGCATAAATAAGCATGTCATTCTATTGTAAAGGGAGTTCCTGCCACTTAATCATGGGTCAAAGTCACGATTTCATGCATGTGCTTTGCATGTTAAACTAAATACAACATAGTTTTTGTTTCAGATATCCTCTTACTGTATTTAATCCTCCATTCAAAAATATATCCTCACAATATAATTCAAAATCCAGCAAACTCCCAGAAATCTGAAATATTCTTGATTCCAAGCATTTTTAATTTGGCCCATTTAACCTGAGCATGATCTTTTAAAATCAATTTGAACATTATAGCAATTTCTATTCCAAAATATGTCTAAAAATTCTGTAAAAGCAAAAGTTTGGTTTTTTTTAATTGTGTTATGAAAGACTATAAATTTTTAATAATTCTGTAAGCTCGATACATTTAATTACTCTCGTGAAAAACCATAAAATATCTTCATCTCTTAATTCCAAATATTTTGATAAATTGCTTTCTTATTTATCTTTATTTTGCAATTTCTTTATCTTTGATTTATTCTGGTCATTTATATTCAAGTTTTATAGTTTATTTCTTTGCATCATATTTCATTGTAGCGTAAATCTTATATTTTTATAGCCACTGCATTTTATTTTTATCATTAGTCCTTTAATCATCGCAGGTACAGAAAAAGAAGGTCTCAAGGTTTGCGATAGTTGCTGAGGTATGTAATTTTTCTTATACTTAACTTTTTTGAGAGAATGTGATTTATAGTATTAGTCAAAAGGATTTATGATAAAAATAAGTATGTAGCGATTGTTTTATTAGGCTAAGAAAATGAAACTAAAAATCCAATAGATTTTAGATTAAATCTTTCCAAAATATCTGATTGTAATACGTCCATGATGAAATACGCAGATAAAAAAAGAGGGGGAAATCAATACTACAGTATTCTTTTTCCCTTAGTTATTTTTTTTTTTTGGAGGAGATGCAATTGGTGTACTTCTCAGTATACATAATCCAATACAAAAAGTTTTATGCGCTGTTGTTAATTACGTTTATTTATATTATTTGCATAAATGCTCTGATCAGTACAGATGAAGGGAGCACACATGTTAGTATCAACCAACGTGAGTTTTTCCATCTGAACCGAAAGAAAATCTTAGAGAGTCTGCAAATGATTAAGGATTTTTTTTTCAAATGAGGCACACACTTATCCTAAGGACATTTGCCCATTTATGCCACGAATTGTGTTGTTGTTGTTGCTTATGCCCCCTGGCCGGAAATGTATTCCAGACCAGGTCCATATAGGCTTGCGGGCAGAGGGATGAGGTCCGGTTTATCATGGCACCACAATTGTTGGAGTCCGTCTTAGCCTGGTGCCACCTCAATTTTGACCCAGCACCTCCTAGAACATTTAGCAGAGTTCTATTAATGCAAATCATGTATGTTTATGCTTTAAGATACATGTGGTGGACATTTGTTAGCATCATGGTTAAATTTGAGCATATTCGATTCGGAATGCATTTATTAACAAATATGATAACGATGAGCTTAAACATTTGTTTACATCCCTAGTATGTATCATTTCCAACTACACCAGTTAACGTTGTAATTGGCTCTGGGTATATATTGGGTAAAGTTTCATACATTTTTATACAGGGCTAAATATTCATTTCCATTGAGCATGAAATGGAAAATTTCTACAAGTAAAGTATTTAAGGTTGCTGTGTAAAAACCCTATTGGATTCGCTCACCCGAATGTTAACCTATGAAGAAAATTTGTCCAAGGATTGCCGTCTTGGATTTAAAGATTTTTTTTAAAAATTGTACTCCGTAATAGCGAAAGAAATTTTAAACCTTGGGGAATTTTTTGTTTTAAAAGAAATGCAAATAATATTTTAAAATTTAAATTATTTAGAGAAAAAAATCTGGTATAGTGTGTTTTAAACGCTCATAAATTTCTTTGATGGACGAAATTTTTAAAATGAATCCTGATGCAAGGAGCAGAAATGTTCAGGATGTCTCAAAATATCATTTTTATTGGATTATCAGTATTTATGTAGCTGTAAATAGTACACAAATTTAATCCATAGGTTAACATTGAGGTGAGCGAATCCATTAGGATTAGTACACAGCAGCCTTAAACTCCCAAGGTTCTAGCTGCCCAAGTATAAGCACTCAGTCTTATTCAATTGATAGACATAATTGCTTCCCTTTATAAAGACTTTCAACTACATTTACGATAGTCAACATTATACTTTTTAGGAAGTTTATCCCAAAGGGAAGTTTTTTTGCGGCGTATTTAAATGTTCCCATAAGGCTTCTGGTGCTCGGTCACTCTATTTTATATTTCTTTACTGATGTGTGATGAAAGTGAAATTGGTTTTGTTTAAACTGGAATTATATTTTAACTATTCTAACTTGTCAGAAGTGATGAGAAAGACAAAAGCATTAATTTTACCTACCATTTATAAAAGAATCGAATTGAGTTTTGAAATGACATATTTATTATTAAAGTTATAAATACATCTCCCATTCAAGACACATTAACCCGTATTCTAATGCTGATTCCCAAACTAAATGTCAAGCGCAAGTGGCTCATTATTCAACACCATTATCTGTTTTGTAGTGCCTAACAGTCCTTCGTCCACCACATGTCTTATATTGTAAAAGTGGTTACAAATTTATTTTTAACTAGAAGGTAACCCGTCATTTTGACGTTATAATACTAATAATGACGTCATAATGGAAAAAGTATATGAAAGTTAAAAAATATCCCGAATTATCTAACGATATTGCATTTAATCCACACCTTGTAAAAGCAAACCCTTTCATTATTTTTTATTTAGTTAGTTTTTCATGCGATTGGAGTAGTAGACTGCCATCCAATCCGTCATTTTGACGTTATAATACTAATAATGACGTCATAATGGAAAAAGTATATGAGAGTTAAAAAATATCCCGAATTATCTAACAATATTGCATTTAATCCACACCTTGTAAGAGCAAACCCTTTCATTATTTTTTATTTATTTAGTTTTTCATGCAATTGGAGTAGTAGACTGCCATCCAGATTTTTACAGCTCACTACGCGATATGAATACTTGATTTACTTGATTCCTTCACATTCAAGTTTGTTTACTTTCAGAATTCATCGCAAAAGTAAACAGATTTTTAAAAACTGTTAAATATACAGCAAAAAGCATCCAATTTTTTTTAGCTCTGAATGTTTTATAGAAAAATAGGCTGAACAAACGTGATTTGATGGAGAAGATATTAGTTTTTAGGTAAGAAAAAATTCTGATCCACATCTGAAATTGAAATTGAGCCTAACCGGCTGTTTGTTTACTGAGGGCTCCAGTTGAAAGATAAGTACAGCCCGGAAGTGTTATACAGAGATAACGGTTATTATATATATAATTAATCCTGGATTCCCTAATCCACAAATCCGTGTAAAGGTAAATTAATTTAACTTCAGGGCGTATACAAAAAGAAGCATATTATTTTCGACAAGACCAATAAAAACACATCATTAAATATTTTACGTTATAAAATATTTGTTTACTCATTTAAATATTTTAAAACAAAATGTTATATCATTGTGTTAAGATTTTTAATCTGAACTCAAAATCTAGGGAATGACTTATCATTTCTTTTATTTCTTTAAAACAAAATAAGTATATATATATATATATATATATATATATATATATATATATATATATGAGTATGTGTGTGAGTAACATGAACACAGTCTGCGCTGCATGAGAGTGAACCAACAGAATACCAACTGATAAGAGGACGGAGGATGATTTATCACCACGATGGGTTAGTACATAAAAATCCTATTCGTCTCTTGCAAAAGTATATACTAAAGCAACATTTATGTATTCATATGCAACGATTTACATGAAAGACTTACGCCCGGTGGGAGGGGGAAAGCTTACACACATAAAAAAATGATCTACTACTGTTATCAGCATTAACATTCTTGAGTCTTTCATTATTTTGTCCCTCTTTCATACATAGTCTCTTAGGGATAAATTTACAAAAAAAGAGAACTACACTGTACGCCCGATTATATTCATAAGCGCGATACCCCTCCCCCTCCCGTATCTTAAAACAGGGCTAAAAACAAAATAAAAATTACCGGAGGGACTGTAAACATAGCTCGTAGACAAAAGAATATAGCAGACTTTTTCCGGAAAACAAACGATAAACATTTGCATGTTTTGTATATAACTATACTTATTAAATGTTTTTAAATTTACTATTTGTAGTTCATATAAAACCTCTGAATAGTCGAAATTTTTTACGGTATATTGAACTATTTTTTAGTTCATCCGAGTCTTCAGGTTTTCCGTGCACACTCTTCTATAAATTAGTAAGTACGATTGGGAGTATAGTGCATCATCATAATAACTATTCATTGTAACTGAATTCAATACCTCGATTTGGGTTATAAAGATGACCTCGGGGCCTTTCGCTTATCTTCAGCTATATAGTTATTTTTAACTAATAGGCAATTCAATTTCTGTTCACTTAATAGAGCGCATTTTCTTACGCTTTTCATATGGCTAGGAACGATGTCACCCCTTCGTATCATGTCTAACTGCCATTGTACCCCATCTCACACTCCTTGTCTTTCAAAGGTCAAAACTGCTTATTCCTGGCTACCTGAATTTGTAAGTTGAGGAAAGAGGAACAAAGCCTAGTGCTTGGACAAAAAAAGACATCGGGCCGCTGTACCTAAAGCCAAGCTAAAGTTAGCGTCTCCAAGAAAGCCAGTACAACATCCGCTTAGTCGGTTACGAAAAGGGATTCAAGCCTTTCTCTCTGACACTTTTTTTTCAGTAGTCAAAAATCCTTATTTCTAATTATCTAGACTCATAGATTGAGGAGGAAGGAACCAAGCTTAGTGCTTTGAATAAAACAAGAACACTGAACAACTGCATCTCATGTCAAACTAAAGTGAATATCCCCAACAAAGGCAAAAAACATCCGTTTGGTCAGCAACGAAAAGGAACCATAGTAAGAACCGATGTTCTGACTTATTATTTGATTTTGGCTCACATGCACCGCTGTCTGCTCTGTGTCTCTGTGTAAATTGCTTTTATCGATAAATGTTCTAGCTATTTTTTAGCTCTGTATTGTTTCTAAATTTGCTCAAATTTAACTTGCTTCTTCTCTTGACTAACGATGAATGAATGAGACTTTTTTTAACTGTTTTGTAAACTTTACAACAAGGACGAAAAAAGTTGATTAGTAACTACAAAATAATGCAATATTTCCAAAAGCGTAGTAATTCTAATTAAAGACATTCGAAATTGACTTACCCTTTCTTATTTAAAGCTAACAATGCTTTTTCATGGAATGTTCTAAATTTAGACATGAAAGGGATTAAATTTTTATGCTATAGTTACATTAGGTTTCAAAGAAAATCATTATTTTTATTCTGCTTAAAAATATTAACCTGCTCACCAGGAAACAAAATTAGTTCAAGATTTTCTGTTCTGAAAAAAAATCCCCAAGCTTTTGATAATTTTATAGAAAGAACGATGTCGCAAATTATGTAAGATAAGAGAAAAAAACAATTTTATAAGAAAAATTAAATTCTCTTAAGTATTTCAAAAATAGAAATTTTTGAAATAATAGAAATTTTATACTTTATTTCTTGTGGATAAAAAGATTATTTTTAGAGTTATTTTTAAAATTTAATTAAAGTTTCTCCCTCTTTTATACGACAATGACAGTATTTGTAACTATTTTTAAATCGATGCATTAGTTGACCTCGCAGATTTACAATAATCTTATTGTAAGTTAGGAAATTTTTATTTCTTTATTTTTCTAATCATAGATTAGCAAATGCATGCTTTACCATAGGAAGGAAAACGATTAAATAAAGAACTCGATTCTTTGAAATTATATTTTTTCGGTGGTTAATTTTTTACAGGGCATTAAATCACCACTGCATATCACTACAAAGCAAAAATTGTTAAATGAAAATATTAAATTAAAATTAAAAGAATTCTGTAAAACCCGCGTATCTCATTTAACAATTGATTTTTCAAATTCAGAAAACATATTAGATTTTTCTTAAAATTTAAAATAACAGGAATCCAGAGTAAGAGCCGAAATGAAAAAATAAATACACGTCCAATATGAACTAAAAAATAAAATGAGGCGTTTCATTTACCAGAACTGGGAAGACAGAGAAAACATCGGAAACCTAAGAGGATGGGATACTGAAAATGATGAGTTGGGCAGAGTCGTCAGAGAAAGGGGTGGTGGGAGGTAAAGGAGGCTGAGATGCAGCCGAAGAAAAAGAGAGAGTCATTTATTAACATCTAGTCATCGCCTGAAGGAATCAGGGCGGGACAGGTCAGCGATGTCAATACGACAGAACTTTAAGAAGCAAGTCCTGAACGATATTTTCACTTTATAACTTTTCCATGAAGGCGAAAATACGTTTTTGATTTCTTTCAGTCATCGAAGATTCTAATTTAGACTTCCATGGAAACGAAATGACATGGGGGTAACTTTTAGAAAGCGGGGTAAACCAGTAATAATAAATAAACCTCAGGTGCAAGTCTTATAGTTACTGAAATGTGTTATACATTGAAAAAAACAACCATAGAGTCTCTACCATATTATCTCATTCACATTTTCCACATCATTTAAAACAAATCAGCCGCCATTGTAATTAATTTAGGATCTTTTGTTCTTCAGGAAACAATTTAGTTCCATTACACAACCATGTTATAATCTTTCCGAAACCATAACATGACCACGTTATTTGGCCATAACATGACCGTGTTATGATTTTCCCAAAGAAATATCCTTTCCCGTCTGAGCCATACCACTAATCTTCTGAACTCCAGAGAAAATTCCTGTAATTTCGTAGGACGGTAACGTTTAATTCTACGTCACAATTTCTCATTCATATTTTTTCATTTTCTATTTTTCAACATATTTTGACAGCTTGACACTACCAGATTAGCCAAATTTTCTAAATATTATTTCATTACAAATCTAATAGCATTAATAGAGTCTCACAGTTTCTGTGAATATAGAAATATTTTTTTTAAAATTCCGGATATGTCAGGTTCTTATTATAACATATATTTTAGGATCAATTCTAGTTAGTGAATATATTTTTTTTCTCTCCAAAATTATAAATGAATCTCTCCCTTGGGAGAATTGCAGCTTTATTAAGCATAATGTTACTGATGTCAAGCATTTTGCAACAAACTGGGTGTAATATAAGATCTCTCTTATATTATAGCAACTGCGACCACCTGGTCATTGTTCTTTAGGTTTCGTGAAGCCTAAACTGTATAAGAACTGAGAAAAATAAAAGTTGAATTCAAAAACAAGTAATAAACACAAAAATGTTGTAATTTTATAGGTTTCGAGTAAAAATGTCTTTATCACTTCCATAAAAGAAAAGAGGCTAAAAAACAGCTGCCTCAGAAAACTTGTCATAAATCTTTGCAATAAAACTTCTGGAATGAGAAAAAATGAAATGTAAAGATAATTTTATACGTATCAAAATTATTTTTTCCGATGAAAAATATTTACTCTTCGATATCATTTTCCATACTTATTTCTCTACATTTTTTTCAGAAAATATCTGTTGAAAGAGATCGTAAACTGCAGAACAAAAAAATAATATCATTATCCATATGTGCATAAAAAATTCACTCTTTTAAAAATCCTCTGCTTTTGTAAAAAAGCAAGTAAAGAAGTTGTAATCCCATATATTGTGGAATGATCAATAAAATCCAAATGAGACTTGTATATTTTTGAGCGTTTCATGACCAAATTTACGAAATACTGAGTATTTTAGAAATTTACTTCGTTTAATTATTTCTAGAAATTCATTATTTGAGATATTTACATCGAAACAAAACCGGAAACTCTCAAATAAGCTGTTTGTTAGAGATTAAGTAAAAGTTACCAAACTGTAGCAGAAATGAAATTTGCATATTTTATTGTAATTTTAAGACAACAGTGTAGAAAATTAACGAATTAAAAATGCAGAAAACGGGAAAACATAATTACGAGCATGAGAACCTAGTGTTCCAGAGACGTTAATGCCTATTTTACACTTGAGAAGGAACATATAGAAAGCGTTTATAAGGCATACAATGTATCTTACTCTAAAGTTACTGAGTTAAAATATTTGTGTACATAATATTTGAGTTTTGACCACCTGTTGATATAATAACGGTAGCTCAAAGTATATGACTTTATATGACTTTAACTGGTATAGCAGATATACATCATCGGGTAGAGTAGGAATTTACAATATGTAACACTGTTTATTAGAGGATTTTCTATAACTCATCTCATGTCTTTTACAAGCAAGTCAGCATAGACACTTTTCTACTATTTAGTTCCTTTCTCAATCCTCAAAAGAAGAAATTACACAGTACATAATAGGGACTTCTTGATATCCATTACTGATGCCTGATGTACGGCAATTTTTGGCCCTAGAAGAATCTATATATATAAAACGCGTAGGTATGCGGCACAAAAATCGACGATATTTCTACACTCCGAATGGCAACGGCTGCAACTACCAGATGTAAACATTACCGGCCGTCTGAAATTTGCAACCGCGTGTCAACATGGATTTACGCACTGAAATCAGGAATCATCGAAAGCGAGCTGCACGATTAAGTGAAATTTGGGAACAGTCTCAAGAAAGAGAGCGAAGAAGAAATAATTCATTAAGAGAGAGGCGTGAAAGAGAGCATAAATGATCGCGAAGTTAGGCTTAACCTTCGGCGGCACAGAAACCGAGAGCCAGTAATAGTTAATTTTCTACACTTTTTTCAGTACGTGATGAAATTTTACTCCATTTTCTCAGCAATTTATTATTTGATATGATTAAGTGTAGATAAAGGAATTGTGACCAAAAGAACATACAGTGATGTAATCCATACTATATTTTAGTACTTGCTGAATTTTTATTCCATTTTTTTCAGTGAAAAAAATTTTCCCGAACAATTTCTTATTTGATGTAATGATAAAGTGTAGATATCTTAATTTTGAAAAATAGTAGTACATACAGAGAGGGATGTAATTTTTAAAATCATTGGTGTTGGGTTTCTCAGTCTTATCTTTAACTCTGTTCTGAAGTAATGGAAATTCACATTTTTTGCTCACGATGTTTAAGAATCAGCCTAATAGAGAATACCCCTTAACAACGTATATTTATGATGACAGGTAATGGTTAAACATTTGTTACTTTCAGTTGAGTTGTTTTGCAAAAGAAAATATAAAACTAAAAGCGACCATGCTGGTCGCGCAGCGGCTAGTTTGAATGTATTTTTCAACTGCCGATAAAGGAACGGAACCCCAGTTAAAATGTACATCACATCTAATGTATCTCCCGAGAAGAACATTTAGAAAAAACTTTTTTAAGATTTCCATATCATAGTACTTTGAATAAATTTTAGCCCGTCTCCATGAACGGTGATTTAGATACTCATGTCACAGGAATACCTATCTAAATTATAACATCTTTAACATGAGCAACAGCCCAGCATGGACTATCTTAACTATTCAGACTTCGACACATGTATAAAACGGGGAATTTTCATGTACATTTAACAAATAGATCCATGCCGCAACTGCAGTTGTGATTTTACTATTTTTATATCATTTAAGAAGAACTATTAACTATGAATTCTCCGTTTGATTTCATTATTGCTAAAATGATTAAGATTTCGAAGGAATATTTTGTCCACAGTGTGTTTTATTTGATAGCTCATCGCACGAGACTGACATTAACTAGTTACCTGAGACGCTTGTGTTGTGTATTACGATTACGACGTCATTTTGTTGAGCCGCTATAGAGAGGGTTTTTTCAAATCGGTTTTAAGCTTTCATTTTTCTGGATTCTAATAATTTTTTTCGACTCAAGTTTTAAATTTTAAATTTGACAGATTTGGTTCAACGAGATTAAAAATTCTTTTCTTAAAAGTAATTTTCAGTTACATTACTGTTCCTCCCCAAATTGTAAAAGAAACTTGAGTATGGACAAAAAACGTTTGATCCATTTTATTAAGCCATTATTCCTCTATACTCAGTGGAGAACCCAACCCCCTCCCCTTCTATTCATGTTTCTTTTACTCCCAAATGTATGACATGGTTTCTAATCAGTTGAACGGCTGGATCTCTGTATTCTTTCTATGGTGGCAAAACTGGCTGCAAATCCAGAATAGGGTGGAAAGAACTAATTTAGCAAGGCATGAACACAGACAAAAGGGGGAAATTATATTATTTATCTAATTATACTACCTAAAGGGAAAATTATACTATCTAATTGTACTCCCTAAAGGTGAAAATTATACTATCTCTCAAATGTACATGAAAATTAACCGCTCAATACATGTACTGAAGTCTGAATAGTTAAGATGGTCCAAGCTGGACTGTTGCCTCATGAGAATAAAGGAAATTAAAATGGCAAATAACAATGAAAAGTTGTAGGGGCGTGGTGGCCCAGTTGGCAAAGGCAGCTGGCCAGTGACCTAAACGTCTCTGGTTCGATGCCGGTCGCTGATTAATTCACTGCCGTGTTCACTAATGGTGTCCGGGGCACGTAAAATATGTCGTGGCTGTAATGGCCTCTCAGTTCTCAAATTTACCTCTGGAGGTGCGGGGTCAAGTGTTTTGGTCTCATCACTTGACTCGGTTCAAAATTACGGGACCGGCCTATAGGGGGTAATGCTGATCCACCTATATGGTACTCCCAAAAAAGAGGCCAACAAAACCAGAGTGCCATATGGCGATAAGGACAATGTCCATCCGTCTGCCGCAATGAAAAAAAATGCATGAAAAGAGGTAAAGTGATATCTAAAATTGCTGATTAATTATCTTAAACTTAAATTATAAAACTCAACGTAAGTTTGTGTGGAAGAATCATATTTGATTTTGGGACATGAACGGCCGTCAACTATTTAAGCGGGTAGTTGTTCATTTTACTATGTAAACTCTCAATATTGGAGCGGTAGGCTATAACCACGAAAATCTCCAACCTGTACTTTAATCATAGATAATCTAGAATTATTTATAAATTTTTTACAAGAACTTTAGAAGATAAATGCTATAACTCTACCATACTTAGCAAATAAATTTTAAAGCATAATTAAGTAATTTACTAAGTAAATTTTTAAAGAATTTCACGTCATGTCATTTACACAATTCATTTTGCTACATTTTATGTAAAATATAATACCCATAATTAAATATCATTCTGATGAAATAAATTATTCTTTCGGCCTAGTGAAAATATTATGAGGTGATTTTTTTATGAAAGTTCATATTTTATAAGTTACTATGAATATTAAATATTAAGTACTCCATAATATTCAGTAGACAACATTAAATACTCCAGAAATATAATATATAGAACTCCATAACATACTATAAATATTTAAAAGTACTATATGTAGACATTTTATGCATTTTGTAATACTTTAAACGAAGTTAAAATGTTTCGCTTCGAATGCCATTACATTAATGAATGTTTAGATGTATGGGTAAAAATTAATATACTTCCTAGTAATTCAGAAGAGAATTTCTAAAAATTTTAGATTATATTTTGATTTAATTATAAGGATTGATAATTAAATTTCTATCAGTCTCGGAAGCTTTGTAAAACTTTGAAGACTTGTTTTGAATCCTTTTATAGCTATTTCTCACTTTAGTACGTACTATGTGGTTTACAGATATGTTGACACAATATTATGTGCGTAAGCAGCATAAAAATATTTTATTAGTACACCGAAAGAACGCGAATGAAGCTCATAAAAATAGTTTATATATTAGTTTATGAAATACATATCAGTTATCTCAGAATTTCTTACATTTTTTACTGTGTGGAAAGTCAACATTACGATGGGAGTTGCATACTATGTGTGTTTAGCTTCTGTTTTCAGTTGCAGGATTGTGAATTTTCTCTTTATTTGGGTGAAGACTAAGGTGCTATTTGAATAAAACTCCCCAATATAATATTCTTTTTACCATTTTCAAGCTCCCATTCAGTGTCTTTGGAAGAGGACATATTTAAGGTAAAATTTTCACCTTTTGTCTGTTATGACCGCTCCGTTTTCTTGCCTGTTTTCATGCCTTGTTAAATTAGTCCTTTCCATCATATTCTGGCTTCTCGTTTGCGGCCAGTTTTGCCGCCGTAGACAGCATACAGAAATCCACCGATCCACCGATTAGAAATCATGTCAGGGGTACCGAATAATAACAGCAATATATTTTGATTTATATGATGTTGTTAGTACAAGGAATGCTATAAGTCTGAACCCCTAAGTCATAAATTTACCGACAAACGAGATTTGTTATTTACGGCAGTTTACCCGCTTAGCTGCATGTACATCCTATAAGATTATATAAAAATTCTTCTTTATTAAGCACAAAGTATTGATGTACACACTTAAACAAGATGCAATATAGGTCACAAGATTTTTGCCATAATGCAAAACTTAAAGTGTTTGTAATAAATAGCTTTACGTCAAGTTTAATTAAAAGAGATATTACTTATGAATGTAATATATCCCGAACTAGCAAATTGACAGTTGAAAAACATAGTTTCATGCTTATTTATCGTAATTCAATTAAAAATTTTCTGTAGGTAGGATTATAAAAGAATATCTTTATTATAACTCCCCTTTAGTACTATAAATTGCATATTAAAATGACAAAATAAATAAATACGTAAACAAAGGCTTTTCATAGCAATGATGGGAAAATATTAAAACTGGTATTAGTTTGTTATGATAACACAGTTCAATAGTGTTAAATCAGATGATACTCTCTTAAGCAACCCTCTTAAGCCTTTAGATGAGAGTCTTCAGTTTATTTCGATAAAAGCCTTAGTTAACTGCTCTTCAAGAATTTTTTAATATAATATTGAAGTGGAAGTAAATTTGAACCATAATAAATCGACAAACATACTTCAGGAACCAAACCAATTGGAATCATACGAAATCCAATGGGACATGCATTAATTTTATATACTGTTTTCATCTTCCCACTATTCCGAAAAAAAGAGGAATAATTATTACTATCAATGAAATTGTCACTATAAAACTTAGAGAAAGCATCTTTCTGAAATCTGTACATTACACACACACACATATACTATCTTTGTTTGCATTGAACTGAGTGTCAAGTCCAAAATCGTAGTTTTGAGAAAAACGGGATTGAAAAAAAAAACAGGTTTTGTAAAGACAGTTATTTTAAGTTCAATTTTTAAATTTATAAAAAATAAAATTTTCCAATTTTATTTTTGTCGAGTAAAGAGAGTTAAGTCCATTATTAGGATATAACCCCTGTAACACTAACATATTTGTGTTTTGTTTCACATATCCCAAATTTTTCCTGATGAATAAAAATATTTAGGAGTGGAATTGGACTTAGCTTTCTGTACCCTGTAGTAGCCCTTGATTTTTCAAACATACCTGGTTTGATAACTCATTTTAGCCTATTTTGGACTTAACACCCTTTGCACAGCAAACTCAAATACACACACACACACACACACACACATATATATATATATATATATATATATATATATATATATATATATATATATATGGCACGGAGCTCGTTTTGCTCCCGTGTTTAAATATTAGTAATGCAGTCAGCATCTTCTTTAAATACTTGGACGAATGGAACTTGGCAAGAAATGGATTCACGAGACAGTCAATAATCTTTAATCCTTAATTATTGCGTTTCTTGAAATAACCACGCTCCAGGGTAAGCAATTTTCTCTGCCATTTTCTCGACCTGCCCGGCACATCTGCTGCGAGCATCCGCTAGCAATAAAATTCCCACTCAATCTGCCGCCAAAAACTTAATTTTCTCCCAGCTCCTGCTGTATGGCGCATGTGCAGACCTCATCCTTGGGCATCTGGACCGTCATTAGTGCTGATCGTGCATTCTTAACTTCGCGCCCAAAGCCTGTACACTTCTAAAAATAAATCCTCTCATCTAGAATTATTCGCTTTCCGCTCAAAGTCGCTTTTAAAAGATGATTTTCCCCACAGCAAAATACGCGCGCTTTGCAAATGGATTGTTAGATTCTTATTATTTTAAGCCCCCTTTCCCCGTACTTCTCAACTATATTTTGACAGTTCAGTTATGTTTTGACATATATATATATATATACTATATATATATATATATATATATATATATATATATATATATATAAATATATATATATATACACACACATACTATGTGTGTGTTTGTGTGTATTTACATCTTCAGCATTATCTAGATGTTGCGATTTGTATCGCTATTATTTTACAGTATTGCATTATATCCCCTAATTGATCCAAAATGGAAATAAAGTTACATAATGATTAATTGTGCAGAAATTAATTGTTCTAAATTGAGAGTCGTGTTTTTGAATTAAGATCAAAAGTATCTCACAGCGGGAACATGATCAGTTACTGTTACTGAAGTGCAAATGCATCAAAGAATCAGCAGGATAGTTTTGAAATGGATCACCATTGAATTACGAGAACTAGTTGTAAAGGAAAGAAAAAATTCCGTGCAATTAATTAAGGGAGCATTTTGTTAATGATTGCCTGAATGATTAAAAATATTTGAACATATTTGTGGGTGGTAAATAATGACAATTATTCGCGTTGTTGTAGCATATTAATTAAAATACATGAAAAAGAAATTAATAACCTGCAAATTATTGGTACCAATGTTTAGAATGAATTTCTGTTTATGTTTAAATAAGTATAATGCAATTAATTTTTTTCGGCTCATGTAATAATTATATATATTTAATAACGAATGCAATTAAAATTGGATGAAATAAAGTCAATGTTTTATGATTTTGTGATTTCAAATGCAGTTAAGATAAACTGCACGTTACATTCCAATGATTTCCATAAAGGCTTTTTAGCTCTGGAGTGAATTTATCTAACGCTATACAAATGACTCTTGCCATTCATAGCAGCAATTCGATTACCAAAATTTTAGTGACGTTTTAAGAGCTTTAGAATTGGAAAATACCTGAAAAATAATTAGTTTCTGATTATTGAAAAGTTTCATTATAGAACAAAAGCAAAAAGATAAATGAATAACATTTGTGCAAAACATGAATGATTAAATTATCAAAACAATCTTGCATTTTAAATTAATGAAAAAAATATTTAAGACTAGAATAGAAACCATGATGAATTGCAAACGAACTGATGTAACCAATATTTTTTGTAAAGTCTATTAAAAGATCCCAATCAGCTATGATTAGAGGGAGTCAAGTGCACACTCTCAAAAACATGGTAAGTGACAGCAAGAAGAGTTTCATCAGAAGGGTGGCAAAAATGATCCTGAAGGTGTCGTGATATTAACCATCTGAGATTCCCTTTGCAAGACCAATACCGATAAATGTCACCCACTAAAACTGAGGAATCAATCTCGAATTAAATGTTTACTCTTTGACAAAACGTAGAAGCATATTTATTAGTATTTGGAACTCCCTACTTCCACCAATACTTAATTTCAGCGAAGTCTGAATTGCGTATTATTATAACGAGCTACCTTGAATACTCATACCTCTGAAGACAATTTTTGCGCATCTGTGTTGAACTAATTCTAAATACACTTTCCAAATAAATATTTAAATGATACATGAAACTTGTGCAGGACAATGTATTAGTAAATAATAAACTCTTATTGCAGTTGGGATTTTAAAAAGCCGTCATTTACTTGTTCACCTTTTAAATGTTTGAAATAGCTTCAGCATGCACACTAGGGGAAGAACAAATAAAAAAAAGAAGTTATTGTGTTCTCACTGACTTGCTAGTAGATGTGAGAAAGGGAATCGTATTGGGAAGCAAGACGACTAATAGCTTAAGTACCAAAAGCCAGGCATTTAAAAAAAATCAAAATGCTAAAATTCTCTCTTGCAATATGGAAAATATTATATTATCATTGACTGTTACGAACTTGGTTTTAGACAAGCAAACATTCGTATCTCCAGTTTCTGGGCATTATGTTTAGTAAACGTTGCTCAACTGTCATACAGATTCGTCGGGATGTACTAATATGGTAATTTGGACGTATTGCTTAGAAGGACTAGTAGCATTGTAGCTAGTAGCTCTCATATTAATTTTGAATGTCTGCTAAAAAGTCCACTGATGATGCAAAACCGATCAACAACTGTTGTGTGTGGATGTGGGTCATGCATATCTACCACACTTATAATTTTCTTTACCATTAAAAAATTAGTATTTTCTCATCTGAAAATGCTAATTTATGATAACTTCAAATGGAATTTCCCCTATACTTACAGGCATTTTAAGCTCGTCTCATATTTTCGTCATTTTATGCATATGATTTGAGATGGAGCCAAAACTAAACATTTGAAAAGTGGTACATTTTCGCAAACTTAAAGCCTCATTTTGCTTTTGGACACTCTTTACTGGGTTTTAAAAGAAAATAAATAAGTTTTTTGCTCCTCCGAATAAAATAATTATCTTCCATACCACTGCACGAAAAAAATGAAAAATTTTTTTATTGTTTTTTACAAAATATTTTTATGCTTATTTCATCAGTTTAATATTCAAACTAAACTAATGACTTTGCTATCTTAAATGTTTTTAGCATTAAAGGCATTTTAAGTTTGTGCAGTATTCAGGAAGTCTAAATTTTTATCTCAGACTACCTCTAACGTAATTTACTTGTGGCCAGATTTAAAATATCGAATGAATTAAAATACATTTGATTGTGAAATCGAAAGTGGTGTTAGTAGCAGAAAACCAAAATCCTTTCATAACGCTAAAACTCTGTGTGTGTCAGTTTAAATTGTGTAACACAGAGAAGCTTAGATAATAAATCCGCAGATATCTTGTATCCCCCCTCCCCGGATTTGATACCAGATATGCTTATGTTACAGCTTTTAAAAAGAGAATAAACCCTTCATTTTTACAGCGAGAGTGCCGAAGAAGCATAAATATTATAAGTTGGAAGAATTTTTCATTTGATAGAAATTATCGATATAAATGAAATACTTAAACTCATCTATTTTATTTCAGATTGAAGGATATTCAAGAATAAAGTAAAAAAAAAACTAGGTATTGTGAAATATTTTATCGAATTAAATCACAGTTACATAGCGCAATTCTGTACAATAAACACTATCGGGGGCAACTTGATTCATAAATTTAATTTATGTTGCCGCAAAAAGGAGAATTGTTTATAAGAGTATATTATTTATTACACGAAAACTCTCCTAAAATTCAAACGTTATTGACACTCAAAAGAAGCTAAGTACCATTATGCGATCATACTTTTGAAACAAGATTATGTTCCTGATAAATAAGATCCTATTTTGAGGAATTTGTATTTAAACCTAAGTAAAAGAAGAATTTATAAGATTGAACTGTTTTTATTTCTCCTGTTTGAACCAATGAGGATTAAGTTAAAGTCCCTGGGAAAAACAGTTATAGTCTATTTTCGACGAAGAAAATGTCTTATTTGTAGAGCGAGGTAATGACATACATAAATTATTTGTATAGTAGTGAAATTTTATTGGAAATCAATTTTTGATATAAACACACACCACACACACACACACACACACGCACACGCCCACACACACACACACACGCACACGCCCACACACACACACACACACACACACACACATATATATATATATATATATATATATATATATATATATATATATATATATATATATATATATATATATATATATATATATATATATGTATATGTAAAACGTATAAAAAAAGAAGTGTACCGTGTAAAGAATGACATATATTCCCCTCCAGATAAGAAAAAAAGAAAACTTCTCACGTAAATACAAAGGAAAAAATTTACAAGATGACAAAAGAGAAAAAAAAAGGTGAGATAGCGTAAATATGCTTTTTCTTTATGTCTTAAACCAAGTGGTAATGATAAAGCAATCAGTAAGGTTTCCTTTTCATCGCCTTGCGATTTAGATATTAATCTATGCTACCAATAGCTAAGACTTGGTAAAGAGTATTATGATAAATACATATTTACCACAAAGTAATCAAAAATTACGATTCGATGTGTTATGTAGAGTGACATGGGATACAATTTTCAAGAACGAATTTAAAATTGTATATACTACATCAATTGGAATTTTATATACCCGATATTTATTACCTCTTTTAATATTAAATGTTAATGATACAATAATATTTTTGAATTCGATGTTAACGAGATACCACGAATAGTTAGTATTTTTTTAATATCAGGAACAAGAAAATTAAATGCTGTTATTATACCGCATGTTTTGGATTGAAATGTTATTTTTTAAATTAGTATGAAGTTTATAATAAGTACAGTTACTTTTTTGTACCTTTTAAAACTATTTTAAGAAACGTCAATGGCAGTTACACTTTAACGACTTCTTCTTTTAAAAACATAGTTACTGAATGAAGACTGAATTTTAATGTTGTATGTAATGGTAACTGTTGTTATTGATATCATGTGCTCAAGATGTAAGTTTTTTGTATTCAATTGTATCTGTGAGAAATCATTGAAGTCTGAGAAATGTTCGTTTCATAGGATCGAAAAAACACACGATTAGAGGCATAAATTATTTTTTAAATGAGTGTGAAGGTATGCATACAGTCATCAGTGCGAAGTCATGAGTATAAGTATGAACCTATTTCACTTTTTGTTCATTCATAACCTTGGCTTGAGAAACTCCATTAAGTGTTACACTTTAAGAAGTTTATTTATTATGAAAATGTTTAATTATTTATTGTAAAAGTTGAATTTCGACTGAAAAGAGAAAATTTCAAGAGTTAAATGCAAATGTTCTGTCATAACGAACTTAAAACCTTTTGAAATAGACCATTATAGAATCATGGAAGTAGGACAAGATAACTAATTCTTATATTCGGCGCGAGAATGTACATTTAAGAAAGCTAATTATCTGAGGCATTATAGATTAGTTCTGTAAGACATATTAATGACAATAAAATTAGGGAAAGCAATGCAGTAAACTTTCTCGAAAATCCAATCTGAATAATCCTATCAAAATAATCCGATTTTATAAAAATGATAACAAAAAAGGAAAATATTCATTATGTATTATATCACATGAGAAAATTGTCTAGTTTACACAAGCAATAACGCGTGAAGGAATTAATATATGTATATAATTTTTTCAAACGAGGTTGACACTGCATAAAAGTCATGAAAAACTAATAAAAGTAAAAAAAAATACATATAATACAAACAATTTAAACCATTTTATGTTACGGTGCCTATACTTATAAATATGTTGCTATTATAGTTTTTAAGTAAAGAATATTATATATGAAATTTAAGCTTGTAAAGTATAGCTCACTTCTACCCAGACTTGGGTGTATATAATTTGAAGTGGCACTCTAAATGAATTTGATACAAACACAGTTTATACATGAAACAATGTTAATTGAATTCGTTGCACATATAGAATTTGCTTTTACAGCAATAAGCATACTTACTACTTGTACGGAATATATATTATCATTCAATAGAAATACCCATTGCAAATACTCACAAACCAGCAGAGAGTCAAACCAGCAGTACTGCCACGTAAACTTTGGGCCCCCTAAGCACTAGCGCAGGATAGCACCTGGAGCTGCTTACAACGTAGCTCCCTCAATTCGCTTATCTATCAACTTTAACAACCTTTTTTCAACCTTCTCTTTTAATCAAGCTGCTTGGTATTTATACCAAGCGCGTATGCCGAAATTAGCATATCTCAAGCAGCTTCTTTAATTCATTCACTCAAAAGTTCGATTCTTGTGAATCAAATCTTGTATATACCTTACACTGGCCTCCCTCGAAAAAAAAATTAGGTAACTGAGGTCTGAACGGCTTCAGTTAACAAATTGAAAACGCGTGCTGGTCTGACTTTTTACATAATGGGTGGCAAAGTCAAAAAAACCTTCCACACATTGTGTGGGGGAAAAACGCAACTCCCATTTTACAAAACTAACCCCGTAGGGTCCAGGTGACACCATCAAACAGTGGATTTGCAGAGTTGCGGATACTGGGCTGGCCAACTGCACCCTAGAAAGTCTATTTTAGCGAAAAGTGTCAACACAAGTGCATAGCATGACATTTCTTGACTGTTTGTATTTGCTCTTCCCAAATTCATAATGCACATGTGTTATGTTTTGTGAAGTTAGTACATTATTGAGTTAATTATTATATTATGCAGTATGTATTTTTTTCTAGTCACTACATGTCCCCTTCAAAAATTTATAAAACAGTATACCCGTTTTTTTTTCAGTGGCTCACCCCTTCCCCTCAAAATGTTTACACAGTATATACAATGGGGAATTTCAAACCAATTTGGTTCGATTTTATTGAAGGGGGTGGGATAGAATAAGAGAATGTATACAAGACTTGTTCATGAAGGCAGCAACTTCCCTGCACCAGTCTGTCCATTCCGTGGAACCTCTCTTGATCATCGCAGTCCTAGTAAAGGGATTCGTTGACCGTGTGGGCATCCTTCGTGAGGCGCTGGTCCGGCTTGGCGCTAGACAGGAGGTCTCTTGGGAGGAGGCCATCCTTGCTGGGCGGCAGAAATCTTCCGCTTCCTGTACATATGCAAAGGACCTTTAGAATTGTCATCTATCCTTTTCATAACCTTGTGTACCTTATCAGCGCCACATTCATCCTTCGATGGAGGTTTTGTAGTGCACACTTTACTTTTCTCCGTAATTTTTAGAGTATAGGCATTAGATTTTAATGCAGATTCTATTTTTTCAAACTTATACGCCGCACCAACGTGTTTAGTTACTGGCTTTATCTCGCTCTTTATGATACTTTTACAATTTAGTTCGCCGCTTGTTTCATGTTTTTAAACAACCTGACTCTGTTTTTCGTATTGGTGCTTATACGACCTATTGTTTACCGACTTAATTACTTCAGTATTAGCAATTTTAATGCTGGAACCTGAAGGCGTTTTTTCTCGTTTTTTATCACCCTTAACCTTAGTTTTATCCTCTTTTGACGAAAATGTTTCTTTGAAAATTGCGACATCAGAATCGTTATCATTTAAATTCTTTAATACTGCTTCAGTTTTAGGAAGATTAAGCTTTCCGTATTCGTGCGTTTTAATGCTAACTACTTCTACAACTTCCGAAACATCAGCTAAACTACTTACAGTATAACTCTGTGTCAACTTTTCATCCTGATTCTCAGTCTGGATTTCATGTACTTTATTTAAGACCATATTATCAACCTGGCCTACAGCATCCCCATTCGGCTGGGAACTTGAAATAATATCATCATTACCTAGCGAGCTCCTAATATCGTTTAAAGAATTTTTATTGTCGTCAACTAATAAATATTCACTAACTTCCTTAACGCATACTTCGTCATCTACTAAATTTCCTTGATTAACAGATGTGTGAATATCTTCTAAAATATCAGGTGCAGCATTAATACAAGTATCAGAAGATTTGTTTTCTAAACCACTAGCATTAGTATAGGCACTATTTTCAGAAATTTGTACTGGAATTACCGCATTATTCCAACTAGGCTCACTTTCTTTATAAGCCACAAAAATACCCCGACTTTCACTATTCTCAAAATAATGATTACTGCTCGGACAAGTTAATACATTTGACCACACAGTTTCAACAGGTTGAACAATATCATGTGAAACAACTTGCCAGTGCACGTAAGGTGCTTGCATATTATTTACTTTAAGTGTACTAATTTCATTGCATCGCCGTGAGCTTCTGTTATTTCGCCCACGATACTGGTTTCGCTGTTGGTTTGAAACTCGCGAAAAATTTTGGCGGCGGTGAATAAAACTTCTCGTACCTGAGTGAGGGTAAGGGGTAGCGAAGAATTGCCTATTGTCATGTTTAGCTAAAGCTTTAAGGAGGGTAACCTTGCTTGTAATATTTTGACTGTCTAAAAAATCTTGAACACTTGGCTTTAAACGTTGGATAACTATTTTTAAGATTTCCGCTTCCGTCACCCCTTCTAGATATTCCTCACACTTGGAAATCTTTTCCATAGCAAAATCTAACGCAGACTGACCTTCACGTTGCCTTAGCAAATAAATTTCCGCTTGAATTTGACTTTGATTAAAGGTCTTTGGAAAAACTCTAAGAAACTGTTGCTTGAATGACAAATAGTCAAAAATCAGATTACTGCTCTTCACCACTGATATGCACTACCTCTTAAAGCGGCTAGAGCAATTTTAAGTTTCTCCCCCTCTGGGATGCATTGCTGCTGAAAGTAATGCTCAATTTTTTTTAGGAATTGGCTTGAGGGGTTGAGGGGGCCATTGAAGGTGGCTTCGAAAGGCGCAATTTGCTGACCCATAATTATCCCAGATAAATTATCAGCAGGGCTTTGTCTTAAATACATTTTCAACAGTAGATAAGTATAATAACAAGATACTTTCACAATTTAATTTTATCAATATCAGAGTATACCACAGTATAAAGTTCAAACTTCAAATATGTTGTTTGTTATAAATGTAACGAGAACAACCAGGGTATATATAAACTTTCGGGTGCCACTGTAGAGTATACTAAGGGGCACTCTTTTTGAATTTGATACAAACACAGTTTATACATGAAACAATGTTAATTGAATTCGTTGCACATATAGAATTTGCTTTTACAGCAATAAGCATACGTACTACTTGTACGGAATATATATTATCATTCAATAGATATACCCATTGCAAATACTCACCAGCAGAGAGTCAAACCAGCAGTACTGCCACGTAAACTTTGGGCTCCCTAAGCACTAGCGCAGGATAGCACCTGGAGCTGCTTACAACTTAGCTCCCTCAACTCGCTTATCCATTACCTTTAACAACGTTTTTTCAACCTTCTCTTTTAATGAAGCTGCTTGGTATTTATACCAAGCGCGTATGCCGAAATTAGCATATCTCAAGCAGCTTCTTTAATTCATTCACTCAAAAGTTCGATTCTTGTGAATCGAATCTTGTGTATACCTTACAAGCTCTTACAAAGTAGCATTTTTAATTAAGTAATTTCATTGGTTTCAAGTTTCATTATTTTCACGACTCTCCATTTTATGTTATGAGATTTTAACAAAGAAAAATTAATTCCATTGAAGAACAATTAGAGAAATTCCTATTCTGAATAACTTTAATGAATATCTTAATGTTTGAAAAAAATAATCAGTGTAATACGATATACAATTTGAAGACAAAAAATTAACTGATGCGATAAAAATGCGCATAATGTTTTTCGTCAACGTATTTTAAAGATAAGAATTAAATATAGAGTTTTTAAGAACGCAGTTAAGATCGTTTGAAACGTAGAGGAATCCTAAATATAGAACGTGGGAAAGGCTAAATGCAATGAAAAAATTATGAAATATTTAGTAAAAGTCCTTTATTTATAGAAAGAGAGATAAAACAAAGTTTAAGTTTCATATATTTAAAAAAAATTAAGGAATATTTGTTTAAGAATTTTGAACAAAAAATGGATATACTTATTTCTAATTTGTAGAATGAAATGCTATCGCAAAAAATTTATCTCTATCTACAGTCTGTCAGCACTATGTTTGGAGAATATACGTTACCCGGATAAAAAAAGAAATAAGGCTTATAAAAATATCATCTCAGCTTTAACTTTTTAAATATATATATGGAAACACGGTAAAAAGAAAGGCATTTATAAATGTTTACTTTCTTTTATTAATGAATTCATCTTTAGAAAAAGCACATTTTTTTTTGCAAAGAAGGAAATTTTAGGCACGGAATACGTGCTTTGAATCTTAAAACCTATTCCTTTAACCTGGTTCTAAAAAAGAAATAAATTTAAGGTTGAATCATCTTGAACATTTTCTTTACTTTACGCGATTGGGTATTTAAATGAAAAACAACAAAAGGCAATATATCTTATTAGGGTTGAAAAGTTTTCTAATAAGGTTTAATGTACCATTCTATAAGTTTTAATAAAATATATGGGATTAGACAGTAAGAAGATAGGATTGTTCATTACATAATCACATGGACCTTCATTTGTATACATGTTACGTTAACACACACACACACACACACACACACACAGATATATATATATATATATATATATATATATGTGTGTGTGTGTGTGTGTGTGTGTGTGTAAGCGAAAGAGACTACATTTTCAGTGAGAGTTTAAAATTCATTGAATGGTCTTTATCATATATTTTTATTATTTTGTTCAAATGACATTTACTAAATAATTCAACTTAAAACACTCTTATATATTTTTAAAAAAATGCTCGCTTGGTTCCGTAAAATTTATAGAACCGTCTACCTCATGCATGAAGTACATATATAGCAGATTTTTCCTATCGTTTAATTTTCTTTCCGTTTCCTGAGCTTAATCCTTTGTCTTTACAAGTTAAAAGGCTAAAGCTTCTTGTGAAACTTGATAATTACTGGTGTTATCGGCAGATCCCTCTGTCTGTTTTTCAATATTATATTCAATTACAAGAGATCGAAAATCTTCACCCCATGATGAGTTGTGATAGGTAATCTAGGTGATCAGACAACAAGCAGACAATGATTGATGTGAAAAGTTGTGTTTCTGTAGTTTAGGAATCACTTTTCACACACGCCGTACCTGATTTTATATCATTTGTGTTATTTATTGGGGATTTTTTCTCCATAAAGAACTCTGATGCACAACAAAGTTCTCACTTACAGGAATAAAAAAAATTTAGATTAGGGGATCTAAAAGAAAGCAAGTCATTAATCACATCTTTTACGACACGTTCTATATGTTTACATTAAAGTAAAAAACACATATAACTTCACTGAAACTTTGTAATAAACGTAGTTACATTGTTTAAATTTACCACAAAATGACGTATTTATTATTTTCTCTAAAAATACAATGCTCAAAAATGTTTTAATTCTGCATTAAATTGATTATTTTAAATATTAGCGTTCAGAGTCAAAATATGTTATATTTGAATAAAAGCTATTTAACCGTAGGAAAAAGATTACAGAGAAATTTTTATTCACTATAAATCATGAAAAAATATCTAAGGCGGAATAAGGGTTTTTTTCAGTGAGGTATTGACTATCCATTCAGTCTTACATTAATAGCCATACAAAGTAGATAATTTTTTGCAATAATTTATAGCTGAAAAGATTCAAGAATCACATAAGATTGACTAACTTCGATTGTCAAACTTTCTGAAGAAAGAAATGCCATAATCAAACTAATACAGATTTATTGGAAAAGAATTTTATATTTTTTACCGCATCATCTCCTCATGACTTGAATGTTTATATTATTGATATTACACTTGAGAAAAATTAAAGTTAAGCAAGTATTATTAGCAAATAATCCAACGAAAATAGCAAGAAATTCTCTAATTTTTAACAACATATTTTATTCGAAGAAGCACTATGCCTTTTTACTGCCTGGAGATAAATTTTTTTGTATTTTATTCTTGCGATACATAACTGTATTCACAATTCCTCAACTAAAAATGCTCCTTACCGTTAATGTAATCGAAATATATGTAAAAAATATTGATAATACATGGTAAAAGTGTTAGAAATGAAGAAAATAATAACTTTTTCTTATTTTCGCATTATAAAAAACGATAGTATCAATATTTTCATGAAAAGGAATAATTTTAGTTACGAGTATATATATTTTTTTTTGATTCGCATCAAATTTTAAGGAGATACGTTAATATAATTTATCATTTTGTTTTGTTCTGAGCCATAATTTGTGCTAGTGGTTGGAATTTGATCGTATCATTACAGTTTGTTTTATGCAAGTTATTATTATTTAATGCCTGCAACAAACTTAACTTTTTAACATCAAGTTGGGAATTCAGCAACACTATTTACATTATCTAACATGTTCAATGAAAACTTCTTCATATTACCAACAGAAACAACTCTCTAAGCGGGGAATTCGCAAATTCAAAAGAAATTAAGTCACTAAACGTTGAGAATAATATTTAATGAAAATTAATAAATGAGATTTGGACTTAGGAGAAAAATTGTTTCACCGGTTTTCTTCCTGAGAGTTGCAGGACAAAAAATCGGAAAAATTCCCTAACAAGAGACTGATATTTTCAGTTTAATGACATATAATCCTCTAATTTTCATCGGCTATCTAGTTATATAGATAAGTAATCACTGGAAATGAAATGTTCTTCATCATTTCAAACTGTAGTTATTAAAATTTCTTGAAAAGGGCAAATAATTTGAGATGAAAAGAGTAATCTAATATTTTTCTTCACATTCTTAGTGTATAAATGAATGTATACTGGCCTGTTTAATAAAAAATCAATGGCTCTTAACATATTTTCATCTGCTTCATGGTAAAACTAACAAAACTAACGACCTGTCAAATTATCGAAGCAACGGTGAAAGAACTGTAAATGAATAATGTGAAATAAATTCAATATCCTCTTCAAATTACTCAATCTTTACTTCATTTATTAATTCCAATTCCAACAAAATTAATTAATTGAACGCCAGTCTTTTTTATGATTGTTCCACTTCAAATACAACAGAACGGCTTGAATAATTGAATTGCAGAAAATAAATTGCATTTATCTCGTAGCGTAGTCAGCATATAACCCCATTGTTTAAAAAGGAAATAAAAGTAAAATTAATCTTTTAAAAAAGAAGCTACAGTTAAAATATACGTATTCGACTTAATTACAGTAACTGTTTTTAATTAACTTTTTTATCTTCATTCTTTCAATATTATTGAACCTGGATTTTTACAATTATCTTTTAAAGCATTAACATTATTTTTTATTCCCAGGATTCAAATATAACATTGTATTAGTAAATTCGAAAATCAATGTTGTTGTCAAGCTCAGATCCCAATCTTTCCATCTTTAATTACTACAGAAAAACTGTGTAGCTTGTTTAAATTTTTCAAAAGTTATGATGCTAAAATTTAAATCATTAATGATAAAATTGCATTTTGATAGTTTTACGATTCATGTGGTATCGAACTGCATGCAGTAAAAATAAAATTGGAACGAAGAGGAGATTAGAGATGAGAGACGGCACTTAAAATCAATTAATAGAATTTCTGGGGATTTCGAGCTCACCATTGAATTTAAAAATTTTCTTTTTACATTGAATAAGGCGAGGATAAAATAGTTGTATGTTACACTTTGGTATTAAAACTAATGAGATATAAAACTGTGGAACTATTAAATTAATTTTTAGTTAAAAATATTTCGAATTATCAATATTTAGATACGCAATTAAACATGTTGATTTTAATTATTCTGTATTGTTTGTAAAATATACTTTAAATTCTTTTTTTGTATTTATCAGTTTCAAAGAAAAACACAAATATATGTGGGGAAATTTAGGCGTTTAAATGAACAGTTTATATATACAATGAATGAATAATCTGCCCAAATTGGAATTTCAAATTTGCTGTGAAAATATTAAGTGAATTATTTTCTAATGAAGGGAATTGGAAAAGGTATTTGATTTGAGAAACTAAACTGAGGAATGGTTTAATATGAATTATAAATACATAACACATTTTAGTTATTTAAAGCTATATAAGTGAAAAAACAGAGACGGTTGCGCTACGTAATCACAAGGGTTTGAGACATCCTAAATTTTATAAAGAATGCATATCATTGATATGCTTATTTGAAGATTTGAAAAAGTTCGAATCCATATTGGAGGTAGAACTTTAGCTATGCACGAGGTTGTTAAGCTCCACGCATAGCTGAAACCAGGCGTTCTCAGTCGGGAGTTAGAATATAAATGATGAGCACTACTTGAAGCTCTTCAATATAAACGTTTGGCAAGTTATGTTAAGGCAATAAAATACCTTGACTTCTGAGGATCTTATTATTTGTGAATTCATTTTTAATGCATAAATAGAGGTATTTTAATGTTATGCAGACTACAACTCTAGTAGAATATTAACGTTTATAAATCATAGCACTGTACACTATTGAACTGTATATTTTATAAATGTGTTTTTTAACATAAAAAATATTATAATGTAATTAGTGTTTAATCATTGCATTCATACTATATGTTTGCTACATTGTCTGGTTCGTCCACGGTGAGCGTGTATGTCAGCCTGTATTATTAAACAAAACATAATGTATTACTGTTTCAAAATTTTGTTCGTAAATAATAAAGAGTTTTGGTTGGAGGAATGGGGGTGAGGTAGTTTTGCAGGACTTTGAACTTATAACCCTTGCGAATGCAGTGAACTGATTGCATATTGTATAACATTTCCAGATGAAACTCGTACAAACATTCTTCTCTCGTTTCGCGAGTGTTGAATACTCTAAATTGCAACCTTTCTAAAAACTATTACGGGCTATTTACTAACATAATCTATTATCCAGTTCCCGTTCTTGTTTCACAAAAGACAATTTCAAAGTGTAAATATAAGATATTATTAATGCCTTTGTATTTCGTCATCGAAAATTGACGCGAAGCTTAGGGTTAAGCTTCACTAGAAAAATGAATCTGTCACCTACCCATAGTGTTTTCCGCTCTAATCCAATGCACGACTTGTCATCAATGTTTACATTCCCACACAAGAGAGTCATGAACTTAGTCACAACGGATGAATGGGATTAATACTGTTATACAGGAAATAAGCTGCAGGGATTAAATGATTGTCAATCGTATTTTTCAGCAGATAAATATTTAAATAAAAATCTCCAGAAAGCATAAATCTTTTTCTCTTTGATGTTTATGCATGTCTATATTTGTAATACTAATTAAATGTGTTCTTGATCCATTTAGAGGTCAACTGCCAATTTAAAGTTTTGAAAAAAATACTTAAATAGGACATTAGAAAATTTTAAAATATGCAATTATCGATTGTTATCCTTGTTACATCTTTGCATTATTAATCAAGATATCGATAATCGTTGTGATGATTTTTCGTAATCATAATGGTTCTAATCATAATATTTTGATAAGATAAAAAATAGCAAATTGTTTGACATTAGGTCCAATTCTAAGAAAGTAAAACATATATTTATCAAAAAAGTTAGTATTTTTTTAAAGTTCACAGAGAATTAATTTTTTTGCGAGAACTATCTCATTACCTATAACTGTAATAAATGATATTATAAAGGATATTTGCGGATATTATAAAGGACATTTTGAATTACGACAACTAGATTCTTAAACTCTTAGGGTGTAAAAAATATTGATTTCCCAAAGTAATAATGAAAAGTATTTTTATTTATTTTAATTGACAGCAATAATCATTGTCTTCATTAGGTTTAAAATCACAGCGATGGTTTTTTAATTCACAGGCTTTAATTTTATAATATAGTATCCTGTCATATACAAAGTAAAGCAAATGAAATCGCTCGATAATTGCAAAGCACCGCTTTTTCCCCACAGGATTTCAAAGATTTCTGTTGAATATTACTAAAATAGGTAATCAATGGATTTAGTAATACAATCCTATGCGTAAGAGAGTAATTTTTCTTCCCGGATACTAATCATAATACACGGACAAAGTAAAGGACAAATGAAATTTGAGAGTATTACTATTAGTTATTTAGATAGAAATTCCTTAATGTTTCGAAATTATGTTTATTTGTTTGTTAATGCTAATCTTTAATGTGTAAATTTTGTCACTAATAGATAAGAAGAATGTATTTTCCATTCATACCCGTTTGTTGAAAAGCCTTATTTAGACTTACTTTTCTATTAGTTGACAGAGTGTTTAAGTGCAGATGACTGGATGCACTTAAACACTTTGCCAACAAAGCGCAGTATTTTCATTTCAGACTCAGCGGGATTATCCTGGACACATTTTATCAAAACTTAAACTGTGTGGGGAGGTGCGTGTTAGAAACTTATAATATTACTTGCCCACTTTTTCTTTTCCTCACCCTCTCTCTCTGAGAGTTCGTGTGTTTTTCGAACCTGTCTATATTCCAAGTTTGCCTTGTGATATTCAAACTGCCAGAAACTTGAAACAAAATTTTCATGTTCGAGGAAAACAAATTTTCTTTAACACTTATGCGACTGTTTTGCTCTTCTGCTGAATATATTTATTTGGTTTCCATTAAGAAATAATTTTTACAAAATATTGTAATTTAGCTTGTCAATAATAAAGGAACATTTGTAAAAATTATAACAGTTATAGCAATTTTGGTATAGATGCCTTTGCTGCCAATATTATACACACACATATATATATATATATATACAGTGCGTCAAATAAGTTTTAAGACTCGTCTCAGAGCGCAGGTTGTAATGGTGCTGTGAGTGTAAATGTGCATGTGTCATAACGTCCATCGTCTACTGGTACACTGTCAACAAGTTGAGCGCATTTCGTTAAGTAGTTGAGAGAAGGCGAGCATTTATTGCAGAAGTGAATTTTTTTCATGTTGGTTTTTTAAGATGGAGCAAAGAGCTGTAATTAAATTTAACGCAAAACTTGGTAAAAGTGCTTCGGAAACATACTAACTCATGAAACAAGATTACGGTGACTGTTATTTAAGTAGATCAAATGTTTTTGTGTGGCACAAACGTTTTTTTTGGACGGAAAAGATACGGTAGAAGATGATGAGCGTAGTGGAAGACCAATTTCATCTAGGACACCTGAAGTTATTGAAAAAGTACGAAATTTCGTAACAAACCATCGCTGTGCATGACTGAGAATGATGGAAGACTCTTTAAATATCAACAAAGAACCAATTAGAACCATCCTGCATGAAGATTTGGGCAAAACAAAAGTGTGTGCTAAATTTGTTCCACACACTTTAACCCCTAAAAAAATAGCAATGAGAAGTGTACATTGCAGAGACATCGTTTTAGCCGCTGAAAACTATCCAAACTTCTTGAAGTCCATTGTTACAGGTGATGAAACCTGGTGTTTCCAATATGATCCTGAAACAAAGCGACAAAGTGCGATTTGGAAGTCACCAAATTCAACGGAAGCCAAAAAAGCAAGAAAATTTCCATCCAAAATCAAAACAATGTCATTACATTCTTCGATATTAAAGGTATTATCCACAAAGAATTTGTTCCAACTGGACAAACAATTACAGGTCAATACTACTTAGCTGTTTTAAAGCGTTTGATGGCCAGAATTCGTCGCATTCGTCCAGACTACACAAGGACTGAAAGCAGTTGGTGTTTGCTACACGACAATGCACCCAGTCACACCTCCCTTATTGTTCGTCGACTTTTGGCAAAAAATAATGTCTGCGTGTTGAACCATCCGCCGTATTCACCTGATTTACCACCCTGTGACTACTCCTTATTCCCAAAACTTAAAATGAAGTTAAAAGGGTATTATTTTGAGGATATTTCGACCATACAAGAAGCACCGACGCGTGCTTTGGAGGCCATTCCACAAAGTGATTTACAACAGGCGTTTGATTCATTAATAAATCGCTGTAAAAAGTGCATTGAAGCCACAGGGTCCTATTTTGAATAAAAAACTAAAACAGGCATTAATTTCTTGTTTCCATTTCTTTTTATAGACCCAGTCTTAAAACTTATTTGACGCACTGTGTATATATAAATACGATTTTAAAAAGTTTATGCTGAAGATGAGATTTAGATACAATTAAAATATACATTTATTTTCTCTTACGGAAACGTATCATACAGTCTGCGGGTTAGAAATATTTTAATTTATCCAGAATTTAATGCATTAATAAGTAAAATTTTCTAGTGTATTATAGATAAGAAATGTATAATAATGTACACTTTTATCGAAATTATCTCACGTTGTTTTAATTTCAAAAGCTTAACTTATCCGAAAAACAACAGAGAATGATAAATTAATTGCTTAACATGATCATAGGTAGTAAAACTTTAATTCCTATATATTTAGCTTGCTTAAAATGATTTTCAGAAGAATCACTGAAAATTTACCTTGCGTGTGCATGCAAGGGATAGATTTTAATGCCATTGGTCCATAACTAAATAAATTTATGGCTTACTATTTAGTTTTTAATTGACTTAGATACTTACATTTGGTTATACACCCTCTCATTTACGTACACAATAAGCATGGAATTAACACAACTATAGATGTTCAGATCCATAGAAAATTATGAAAGATTTTATTTTAGGGGGGAGGGGGAGAAATATGTCCTGTTTACTTTTGAGAGCAAGATGGCATTGTGCTGAATTTGTAGAGAATACAAAGAAATACAGTTAAAACACGCGCCCACGCTTATCGATTTTAACTTATACTACAAGTTCTTTGATATGTGACTTCTCTCCGTCTGATTTTTGGTAGAACCCAAATCTAGTTCTCAGAAAAATAACCAGTATAATCTTCCTAGCGTTCTTAAAAAACAAAATGTCCTGAAATTTAATTCATTACTATGCAAATCCTTTTGCCTCCAATTTGCATTATGTTTTCTCTGGTGTTAAAATCTAGCAAAATATTGAAGTTTAAAGTTTTCGGAAATTTTGGATTTCCCCGAGAGTGTGTGTATATACGCATTTTATCAATCTGTCCATGTATATCTATTTTTTTTTGCGTAGTATTTCAAAATTAGGATGGATATATATATATATATATATATATATATATATATATATATATATGTGTGTGTGTGTGTGTGTGTGTGTATAAAAGGTGGGTGTGGTTTTTAATTTCAAGGTTATTGTTTCTTTCCTGGAAAAGAATGAATGTACAAAGAATTTAAAATAAATATATCTTCGATGTGTTCAGAAATATTTTCTGTAATTTAATATCAGTCAAACAAGCTAGAACTAAATTAAACATTCTATTAATGAAACAGATAAGAGAGAAAAATAAAACAATGTCTCCACTGTCATTTATTTTATTTTCATGTGTATTTGAAGAAATATTTCGAAAGCAATTTGTTAAAGCGTAAATATTTCTTAAATATGAATATTTAGTTAGTGCCTCTGAAATAAATAGACACTTCTGTGATTTAGTAACTTTGGAATGACGTTCGAGCGAAAAGAAAAGATTTCTTCCCTTGTAATCCCTTATTTTAGATACTTCATTCATTTACCTCTATACTTCCTTTCAAAAATCAATTAAATTTCTTTGAGCAAGAAGGTAGGAAAGATCTCTCTCGTTTATTTCGCGTATTATTTCTTTCTGTCTGTAATCCGTAGTTTCATGAGAGTTTCATAATGAAACTTTTCTCCAAATTGTTTCTTTCCGAATTTTCTGTTTTTAATACGATGTTAGATGAGAAATATATCTTTGCTGAGAGTTCATTTGATCGCTTCGAAAATTGTCTGTACTATTTCATATGAAGGTATTATTTTTTATTAGTGTGTTAAGTTTTCAGTTCCATCTGGTTTATTGAGAAAAGAAAAGACGATGCATATTTATGCTTCACAAGAGCACCAGGAAAGCCAAGAAAAGTTATTTAATTAGAAAGGTATGTTTTCAATCGAATTCTGTATGTTTCTTCATATCACTTTCTTTTGTTTTACTGTACAGTAAAGATACATGTAGTTGTTGGATAAAACAGCAATCTTTCTACCTGAATTCATTTTCATATATTTAACACTAGAAATGATAAAAACAGTTTATTTGTGATATACCTACCGTGCAGCGATTGACTCTTAATTATAGCTAAAACGAATAAACATTTTATAATGTCTCCAATGTATATTTGAACAAATTTAGAATAAATCACACAGAATACACGAATTAAATAAAATAAAATAGATATGAGATTAACGATTTTGAATACATAAAATTCAAATTATTTCACGCAAATGACAGTTTATAGTATTAACTATTTATAATCATTGATAAAAAAGACAACATATTCTCAGCTAGCATTAGTCTTTTTCAAATTAGAAAATCTTGATTTGGAAATTTCATTAACGATGATTCTTATTTAAATAAAATGAAAAGGATACGAAAAGATAACCCCTTTTATTTTTCAATAATATTTTTGTGTCTCACAAGATTTCAGCGTCTATATTGATTGAATTAAAAAACAAACATTAGAAATGTGTACGGGGAATAAGTCAATGGTCAGATAGTTACCTTTTCTAACTAAATCAAATAAGCGTGCTATAGTGTTTTCTATACATGCCACTCTCGCCACCATGCTTTTTGTCTTTCTCATGGACAGTGCCATCCCGTAGATAAAGAATCAGTAAACTTAAGTGAATAAGTAAGGCATGCTATATTTTGATCAGGTCAAATAGTGTGACTCATTGCTCTTCAGGAGGCTCTTCCGTGAATCTATAGTCCTATGTAGATGTTTCCATCCTTCGAAATAAATCAGAAGTTATTGATCATAATCAATGATTTCTGATTGGTAGCAGGGCGATGGAATCCTAGTTTCAGCATCTCTTAGTTTATAGATATACAACTAACATTAATTTACGAGCAGGTTACGAAAGGACATTAGTTTATGAAGTTATTTGATATAAAAGCTTTGGCTTAACGCGTTGTTTTAAACAACTCCTTTCTAACTATGCAGGACTCGATATGTTATTTTTCTAGAACTACGACGGCTGTGGAAGCGTTAAAAGGGTTTTCCTAGAATTTACATCGCATAATAAAGACACAAACGACAGATCGGGGCACTTTATTTGACCGAAATATCTTTTATTGAAAAACAAAACTTGTTTCCTTGAACTATAATTCTACATTTCAACAACTCAATACTTTTCGTTTAATCAACGTAAATATCAATAACACATCCTTAATGCATACATAATTTCTCTCATGGAACGATGGTACCGGAAATCGGTATGAAGATAAATGGTAAGAGACACTTTTGGCTACATAGAATGCATAATGCCACGGAATGACCGAATGGCTAGGGGCAGGCATTCGGTTCAGATCCTGTGGGTTCGAGTCCCACTGTTGGCATGGATGTTTGTAGCCGATCGGAATCGGCTTTAAACAGTAAGGCCCGGTCTAAGTAGTCCTCGTGTAGCAAAAAGTTAACCGCAACGCTCCAAACCAAACCAAAGTACATTATGCTTTAAGCTCATCAATGCTTCTAACTGCATTATTTTTGCTTCTAACTCCATAACATTTCTTAACAATATAATTTTAATTTTTGTAATTGTTTTTCCTATTAGTTACAGAATATTGATAGTAATAAATGTAAATATAAGGATTTTTTATCCAAAAATTAGCTTCTGTGGTGATTATGTTCAATAACTGCGCCATCTATTCAAACTGCATCCATGTATTTAATCACGACTACTTAAATTTTTTTAAAATTATGGTCTAAATTTTGAATACAACTAATTTTTAAAGCATTTAACATCAAATGCAATAGGTATCTATTTCGTTAAATTTTTTTATTGATAAGTTGGTAAATTTAATTGCATATACCTGCATGAAGAAAAGTTTATGAAAATTCTACTGGTTCTTATATCATTTAATTTGACTGGTGACCACTGCGAATACCAAAGTTCATACCATTTTTAATGCTTTAATTTTTTTTCACTTTGAACTGACATTTTCTCTCTCTGAAATCGAATTTAGAAATTTCTTAGAAATACTGAACATTTCAAGTATAGTACAGGGTGGGTGTCCCAAATATTGCCCCTGTGCCTAATATTGCCTGCTCGTGTTTCCAAAGCACGATTCGCGCTATGTATGAGAAAATGCAGTAACTTCTTAGTTCTGGGTTTGTACTAACAGCGGCTATAGCGACAAAGCTCCTATCACTGACAACAGAAACTATATGGCGTCTGAAGTTGTTTTGGCTGTTGTCTTCGTAAATTTTGTCTCCAAAGAATCCAGTGAATGACCAGGTAGGTGCATTAAACAGAGAATACAGAGGTGCTATTATTTTGGTAGCAACGCTTTTTAACAGGTGCTCCTAATTTCGCCTGGTAGGCGGTAATATTTAAAAAGGTAGGCGATATTCGGAACCTTTCTGGGTTTCACTGGAAATTTAATTTTTTTACAATTCATCTACATAACTCATAATGGCACTGGTTTTGGAGCTGGTTGATCCCAGGATACCAAAGGAAATTGTTCTTAGTGATGTTCTTTGAGTTTACAGCCTAATCAGAAACTAAGACATGAATGAAATGTTTAAAAAATTGCTAGTGTAGGCGATATTTGGGACATCTACAAGTGTCGATTTATGCTGTGACGTAGGTAGTAATAACGACAAGCATTTCGCTTCAATTACTTTACTACGCCACTTTAAACACTTACAAACTACAACTACAAAAAGCAAATATATACAGCGAGTTAGAATTTACATGTTAGAGATGTCAGGACGGCTCGGGTTCACAGCCAACTCTGGCCTACAGACGGCCTCTCGGACCAGAGAGCTCCGTCTCTCTCACGCTCAAAACAGCTCTCTCCGTCTCTCAAAAACAGATCTCTCTCGGAGTATTGGAGGGTCTTCTTTTTATACGTCGGCGAATTCAAAAGCGTTCTCCGGCGTTTTAAGTGCGCGTAAGGGTCCAAAGTTTATGGGATTCCACATGTCGCTATAGTGTCAAAATCCTGGAGAGCCCTCGAACCACTCAGGTATTTATTACTTGTATAACGTCAGAATCGCATATTACACCAAATTTATGGCCTCTTATCCGAGAGTTTATGAGACCGCTCAGTTTAACATTTCGCCGATAGATGACAAGTTCATGTTGAGGGGTAGGAACGAGCAACACAGACTTATATAATTACAAGTTCGTGGAGTAATGGAGACAACGTCACAACTCCTCCCCTCTTTATAAGAATTTTTCCTCGGAAAAATTCCATCCTAGAGACACTCCATTTAAATTCAGAGTTATTGCATATAAGTACAAAGCCATAATTTTGTCTTAAATGTTAACAATTTTAACGTTATGACCTTCTGAAAAGTGCTAGAGAGAAATCCAATTCACAGACGATAATAAACACACATTTTCATAATTTCTCATATTCCTCAACTAACACTTAATTTCATGTCTAATACAATAACTCCATTTCATGTCCAATACAATTATAACTGAGTATTAACAAGTAAGTATAACATATAACATTCTTTAAATCTACTCTTTTATCTAAACATTTGGCATACAACATAAAAAACTTCTTATACAGCAAAATATCAAAATTCTCATACATTTTATGCTTTCTAAACCCTTGAATACAAACATTCATGTTGTTATATCTCGACATAACAAGTATTTAGTTATCTACTACAAGAACAAAATAAACGCGTAAGTTTTCTTCTTACTATGACAAAAAATACACAATTGCATGATTCATTAAACAAAATAACATAAGAAACCTGAGGTACTATTGCCTTCTTATCTCTTCAAGGCTTACATCATTCGTGAGTATACCTTCCACAGGGGGGGGAGTCGAGTTCGAATTCTCTTCCCTAACACTAGAGGGGTTTGCGGTGGTTTGACCCAATTCTTTCGGGTCGGACCATACCCGGCTAAGACTGTCTGCATTCTTGTGATTTCTGCCCGATTTATGTTTTACTTCAAATTCATACGGTTGTAATGCAAGTGCCCAGCGCATTAATCGGGGGTTTGAACTGGCATTTGTACGTAACCAACGTAAAGGATTGTGGTCGGTTATGATTGTAAAATTTCGACCATCCAAATAATAATGTAATTTTTTTATTGCAAACACTATACTGGCGCATTCTCGCTCAGTGGTACTGTAACGTCTTTCAACGTCTGAAAACTTTTTGCTCAGGTATAGAATAGGGTGTTCTTCTCCGTTTTCTGACTCTTGGCTCAAAACTACTCCTATTCCTGAATTCGAAGCATCGGTTTGCACGATAAATTCACGATTAAAATTTGGGGCATGTAACACGGGCTTATCCGTAAGACTCTTTTTCAATGCGCGGAACGCTTTTTCGCATGCATCAGTCCAAAAAACTTCACCTTTTCTAGCTCTGCCCTTCAATGCATCTGTCAGCGGAGCTGCAAGTACGGAATAATTGTTTATATACCTGCTGTAATATCCGGCTAATCCTAAAAACGCACGGATTTGAGTCTTGGTTCGCGGCGTCGGGAAACTTTTTACACTTTCAATTTTTGCTTTCGCTGGAGTACGCGCTCCATTCCCAACGATATGACCCAAATACTTTACGTGGCTTTGTGCGAACTTACACTTAGCGGGTTTGATTTTCAAATTCGCCCTTCTTATTCGCTCTAGAACTAAACTTATATGATTCAAATGGGCTTCCCAAGTGTCGGAAAATATAGCAACATCATCTAAATAGGGGACGGCAAAATCTTCCATTTCCTTTAATACATCCGACATAAGTTTACTAAAGAAAAATGGTGCATTCTTTAAACCGAAACTCATTTTTAGACATCTGAAAGTTCCGAATGTTGTACAGAACGCAGCATATCTTTGCGCTTTTTCGCTTAAAGGAATCTGCCAATATCCCTTACCCAAGTCCAATACTGTAATATATTTTGCCGATGATACTTTTTCCACTCGCTCTTCGATGTTTGGAAGGGGGAAATACTCTGTCCTAATGATTTCATTCAGCCTTCGGTAATCTACGCATGGTCTAGGGTCTTTACCTGGGGCCTCTACTAAAATTAACGGTGAGGTGTAATTCGACTCACCTACTTCGATAATCCCTAACCGTAACATTTTTTGGATCTCTGATTTTAATATTTCCGTTTGTCTCTGTGAAGTGCGATAGGGTTTTGATCTTATCGGTTTATCGCTGATTAAAGTAATGTCGTGTTCTACTAAATTTGTGGTACCAGGATCATTTGAAAAACACGAAGCAAACCTATCCAATACTTCTTTTAATTGGTCAATTTGACCAGCTGTCAAATTTTTCTCTAGCTCACTAAATCTAACTAATTCTCGAAAATCAAATTTCGTAGGATTGTTTTCTAAATACGGGATATCTAAATCATGATCTTCCTTCACTTCAAGATCGCCTTCATAACTCAACAAATTTACATGTTCGCTTACTGGGCTAACTAATTCTTTTACCTCTTCACACTTTTTCTGCGCTTCCAAAAAACCTTTCTTATCTATCTTTAAGAGGTCTAATTCTGGAGCTTCTGCCTCCAATGCTGGAATTACTATTGGCTCTTCCGTTTCTATCGGGATGCTATTTTCCTGCTCTTCGCGATTATCTACCCTCAATTCAACCGTGTTTTCTGCATCTCGTTTGACCGTTTCGGCCTCTTTTCGTAAGCTCTTCGTATGAGAGCGCGTTTGGACTGCATTTAGCTGTTCTACCGAAAAAAAATCATACCCATATTTCTCTCGTATCATCTCGGCCGTTTTATTACCTAATAAATACCGATTTTGGTCCAAATGATTTCCGCATACAGCCGCCTTTGTAATGATTTTCCCAAAATCTCCCGCTATTTCCACACGAGCTAAAGGTAAGCAAATTAACTCTAAACTCAGCGGTTGTTTTAACCAAACTGTCTCACCTGTAAATTCTTGTGGACAAATGAATCTTCTACTAACAATGTCAAGAGATGCACCGCTGTCCCTAAGAATGTCAATCTTTTGGTCATTCACCTTACCTGGGAATGTATAGGATTCTAACAGATCAGGCTTTTCACTTTCTTGCACATTGTTTACGGAACCCGACGTTGTTTTTTTCTGAAATCGTGGGCAGGATGAGCGAAGGTGCGTTTCGGAGCCACAACCGAAGCACTTTAAATTTACTCTCCTTTCAAACGCCCTAGTTCGGTTTACTGGACCATGTGCTGTTGGCGCACCAGGGGGATAGAACTTTGGCTTATTTTCCCGGGGCTTCTCTTGTATGAATGGACGCGTTCTCTCTACCCTACTATCCCTCGCATCTTTAAATTTTGGGCCCATTGCTCTTACACTGTCATACCCATCTAGTAACTCAACCATTTCCGATTCCGTTTTTATATCGGACCATTTATCTATGAAGTGTTCGCGTACCTCCATCTTTGCCCTTCTCTTTATTTGATCAGCAACCAAAAGATCTTTCAGAGATTCAAAATTATCGACTTCTAAACCATCTAACCATTCTCGTAAATAGTTCCTCAACTCGAACGCAAAGTCCTTCCAGGTTGACAGGGGATTCTTTTGATGGGATACAAATTTCTGGCGAAAAGACTCCGGGTTTAATTTGTAACGGAGTAAGAGGGTCTGTTTTATGTGATCATAATTTTCTGCGTACTCTTCTGGTTCTCTGGCTATAACACTAATTATATCAATCGGTAGGAGTCCTACAAGGTGCGAAACCCAATTCTCCTTAGGTATTTTTGCGCGTTTAACCTGTCGCTCAAAAAGTACTAAATATAAACTAATGTCCGTTTTATCCGGATTAAATTCGGGAATTAATTTTTTCAAATTTAAATCAGTGGGTCTCGAATTTATACTTTCTGCGGTGGACTGGGAACTAGAAGTTCCTTGTGCGAGTCTTAATTTTTCTAATTCAAAATTTAATTCCAATTCTTTGGCTTTTAACTCCGCCTCCCATTGCAATTTTTCTTTGTGTAGGACTTTTTCCCTCTCCCAATTATGTATACGAGATTTCTCTGCTTCTCGTCTTTCTAACTCTTCCTGATTCGCCTTCAAAATACTCTGGTATAACTCAGCCACGAATTCGGGATCATAATTTTCTTGGCTTGTAACCAAAACCTTCAGTTCCAGTATTGTTTCAGTTCCTTCCCGAGGAATCTCCAGTTCCTGAACCAGTTTAACTAGATCCTCTTTTTTTCCTTTGCCCAAAAACGCCATTGCTACCCGTTAATTTACTGACTTAATAATAATAATTATAATAATATCTTGTAAGTTAAAAACTCAATAGAATCACAGTACTATTAAAATTTACACAAAATTAAAAATCTTAAGACCTTAAATATTTCTTTAGAGAAAAGTATTTAACAATATAAAATGAACTTCTTTAAAATAATATTAAAAAATAATTTTACAAAGAGAACAATATATCATATACACTCTTTAAACAAAACAATTGAATCTCATCATATATATATATATTTTTTTTTTTTTTTGGATTTCTCTCTAATCTCATGAATCAACAAAGATATTTCCGATAGGTCTTCAAAATTTTTGAATATTTTAAGAATTTTAACTACAGAATTTTAAGCAATAACTTCTAGAATTTTTGGAAATAGACTCACCCCTTTTTTTTTAGCTGCTTGAATCTATGATAATCCATAAGCACAACACAAAAATAATCTTCAGCCCTTAGGCCCACAATAACACAACACACTCTGCACCAAAAACCTTTCCAGAGACAGAATCACATAATTTCTTCTCTCCCGCAATATAGGTCAAACACCCTTTTTCGCTCCTCTCGACTCGGGGAAACACGAACCACACGGGGAGAATCAGCTGTACCGTTGACCTCCGACCTCAGAAGACGAAACTTGCGGCGAAATCTAAACACTCGTTCTTAGCGCTGCACTGGAATGATACACTTTTCGGAACCACAGGAGTAGAAAAAATTTTCTTGCTTTCTCCTTCCTTCTGACAACACAGCAAGGCTAAAATATCTGTTTTCGGCCCCGGAGCACTAAGTTATGTCGTACCGTGAATTTCTCACAATCACAATCTTCAACAATTTTCTTACTGGCGTAAGTTTCCGTGAATTTCTCACAATCACAATCTTCAACAATTTTTCTTACTGGCGTAAGTTTCCGTGAATTTCTCACAATCACAATCTTCAACAACTAATTTTCTTGCTCCAGACGAATTTCTCGTACACTACACTTCTAAAAAACTCTAAATACTGCCGTATTCTTCTTATAACAATATCTAAATACTGACGTATTCTTCTTCTCTAACAATATCTAAATACTGACGTATTCTTCTTCTAAAAACCTCTAACTAACTCTAACTCAATAATCCCACTTCTGACACCAGCTGTGACGTAGGTAGTAATAACGACAAGCATTTCGCTTCAATTACTTTACTACGCCACTTTAAACACTTACAAACTACAACTACAAAAAGCAAATATATACAGCGAGTTAGAATTTACATGTTAGAGATGTCAGGACGGCTCGGGTTCACAGCCAACTCTGGCCTACAGACGGCCTCTCGGACCAGAGAGCTCCGTCTCTCTCACGCTCAAAACAGCTCTCTCCGTCTCTCAAAAACAGATCTCTCTCGGAGTATTGGAGGGTCTTCTTTTTATACGTCGGCGAATTCAAAAGCGTTCTCCGGCGTTTTAAGTGCGCGTAAGGGTCCAAAGTTTATGGGATTCCACATGTCGCTATAGTGTCAAAATCCTGGAGAGCCCTCGAACCACTCAGGTATTTATTACTTGTATAACGTCAGAATCGCATATTACACCAAATTTATGGCCTCTTATCCGAGAGTTTATGAGACCGCTCAGTTTAACATTTCGCCGATAGATGACAAGTTCATGTTGAGGGGTAGGAACGAGCAACACAGACTTATATAATTACAAGTTCGTGGAGTAATGGAGACAACGTCACAATGCATACAAGCCTCACTAATTTTGTTAGTAACACTTTAAATAAAATTTATAAACTTACATGTTATTATTAATCAATACACATTATAGTATTGTTTCATTCCTTATTGTAGAAAATGTATGCAATTATATTTGTTTCTATTTACTGCTAGGCAATTTTTCTAATGAACTTTCAGAAAAATCAATAATATGTAATTATTTATGACCCCAGTAAAGATAATTTTTTATTGAAAAAATATGACATGTAATGATTACATTGCCTTCATTATGCATCTGTACAAATTATGCTCCTGTTACATTAGAAATGAAGTCAATTTTGACGAATGATGACTTTCCTCCTTTTATTCCACTAACAACAACTGACTTAAGTGAATGCTAAAATTGAACATGGGGACTTTCTTCCAATGAGCATCTGTCAATACAGAGTGATTAATGTTCTTTGCACTCATTTGTCACAGAAGAGAATTCTGCATACTTCGATTCAACAGAATACATCGAAAATGATCTGTATTGCTTTAGTTGTCAATAATCCCTATTTGTAGCGAGAGAGAAGGATAATTAAAGGCATGAAAGATGTAGAAGTGATAAAAAAGTGTAACAAAGGAAAAATAAAAAAGGGAATGGTCACAGCTGCCTTTCAACAGACATATATATATTTCAAAGAAATCATTAATTTAAAGATAATCGAAAAAAACTGTATATTTTATTGATTAATTAGGGATAATTAAGAGTCCTCACCCCAAGAGAAATACGTTTGGTGTACATGAAAAATTTGTAATTATTCATGATATTTGCAATTTAGTTATACAAATATTTTTTCTACGTCTTAAAAGTAGAATTATATTAAACACTGAAAATAGATAGCCTATTTTTGGAACACACTGTGCTTTACGATGTTTTACAGGTGGTGCTCGGAGATGAACGATCGAAAAGAAATATAAACATCTTGGGGAGATGTAAACTTCCCCGTTACGAATAAAGAATGGTTTAAAAGAATGAGTAGATACAAGATGTAATTAAAGAGTAGAAACGATTGGGTAACTTACCCATCTCCCTGGACTGGACACGAGAATTGAATCGATACATGTACGCACTAAGAATTAGACCCATGATCTAGAATGACAAGGGCGCTGGCATTTGGTTCAGATCCTGTGGGTTCGAGTCCCACTGTTGGCATGGATGTTTGTAGCCGTTCGGAATCGACTTTAAACTGTAGGTCCCGTTCTAATTAGCCCTCGTGTCGCAAAAAGTTGACCGTAGCGCTCCAAACCAAACCAAACCAACTACTGCAGGGATTCTCAACCTTTCAGGCTCTGTGCCCCCCTTTGAACACTGATGTGAGGTCACGCCTCCCCCACCACCACCATTATATGTGGTCAATACAAGTAGTACAATCGGAATTTGAAACTGAAGCTGGTTATTAAATAAAAATATCGAATAGATAATTTCATACACAAAATTTAATATTGCTACACATATCTTAATTTGGAACATATTATTAGATCATATGAAATCAAAGAATTAAATACTGATCAAATATATTTGAGGTAATCAAGGATCTAGGTGAGGTTGGCATGTAATACCAGTCACTTTCACAACATTAATGAGAGGGCTGGCACTGTTTGTCCTCGACAGGTTTTTGAATATTAGGTTGTAACTGTGACAAAGCATACCTCAGGTCACTTTCAACATCCAGCTTTGCTCGATACTTTGACTTTATGTATGCTAATGCTAAAAATCCAGATTCACAGACATATATGGATGAAAACTGCACTCATAACCTCAAATCTGCCAAAGCAACGTCTGGGTAAACAGGAAAATAGCGTAACCAAAAATTTTCAACATCCATGTTTTCGAATTCCGCGTTTGCTTGAGAATCACATTTTAGGTGGATTGCTTGTCCTGAATATGATCAGGAAGTACATCCACGTCGATTTTAAAAGGATCTCTTGTCAACTTTAACTCCCAGTTCTCTGAACTAATATCTGGAAAATAGTCTGCAATTTCATTTTGCAGTGCTACTAAATTCCCTGATATAAGGTCCTTCAATACATTTATCTGTTGCAATGGGAGATTTTTTTTTATCATCGAGGAGGTCGTTCAATCTTGGAAATGATGAAAAGTTTGGCTCTGAACTGTGAAGACGGCTTTTCAAAGAGCTATCTTTTCTGTGAAACCCTTAACTGCATCATAAGTCTTCAGAATGTTTTTCTGACATTGTAGCTTAATCTTCAGAAAGTTGAGTGTTTTGAAAATGTCTGATAAATATGCGAAGTGAAAGATACATTTTTCATCTGAAAACATGCTTTACAGATATGCTTTCAGTGAAGTCTTCAAAAAAAATTTCAACTTCTGATTTTAAGTTAAATAATCTAGCCAGCATATTACCTTCGGACAACCATCGAACTTCTGTGTGAAAAAGAAGAGTTTCTTGGTCTCTGTTCAATTCCTGACATAACGCTTCAAAGAGTCTAGTGTTCAAAGCACGGGATTTGACATGGCTTACGTTACGGTTACATTGTGATCGCAAAATTGAGTACAGTAAATTGCAGTTAGTTTTACCTTTTATTTATTTTTTTTAAACTCCCACCTCCCTTCAAATTCTTCTACGCCCCCCCTCCCCCAGGTTGAGAACCGCTGAACTACTGTATGTGTGATATCACGTTTGTTACTATTCCATGGCTTTTTCTAGACGAGTGCCGTTGCAATGGAATGAAAAGTCTTAACCCGGCAGAAGTCGCGCACCCAACACTGACATTCGAGATCGCGCGGGGTGACTGAGTCACCCCAATCAGTTTTATTAAAATATGTGCTATAAATTTGAAAAAAACATTTGATTATACACAATAATTGCAATATATCATTAATAAATTATACTTCTTTACTTAAGGAAACTTTTTCTATTTAAAGTACAATTCTATTCAAAAGAATTACATACCTTTTATCAGGGATCGGGAATTTACATACACTTCTGTCAAACATAGAAAGAATGAATTTTACATGTAAAATTATCACATTTGCTTGCAAGAAATTGTAGTTTTATTGTCCTTGGACCTTGGATATATAGCACATCGGTCTTTATCGGGTTTTTGTTTTTTAGATGGGCGTTCCTCTGATCCACTAGAAGTGGCTTCATTGATGTTTTCACGAAGCACTTTAGGAAGCATTGGCATATTTTTTCTCATCTCTATGTGTGGCTGTATAATAGATAATGCCAACATTTTTAGGAATTTTCTCCTATTTCTATATTGTAAGGGTTGTTGACATTAAGGCAACTCGGGCATTTATTGCAGCGACGTTCAACACGCAATAAAAAACGACCATCGGCCATCTGTTGGTTTTTAGAGCTGTCGAATATAATGATGACATTTCATCAACTTTGTCTATACCCCCTTTGTTGCATTATAAAATTTAATTATTTCTGGTTTCTTCTTATCATCACTTTCATCAATGGCGTCATCGCGATGCATAGTAGATAACAAAACTACACATTTTGATTTCTTAGGCACATATGATACTAGTGTCGTGTTCTTTTGAAATCCAAATATAGAAGAATAAACTTTCCTAGTTTTTGTTTCGACGAACTCGATGGGAATTTCAGCCTTGTTTCTCTTCAGGGTTCCTACAATTGTTAGCTTCTTTGATAAAAGTTCTTTCGCTAGAGGATAACTCGTATACCAATTATCCATTGTTGTGTTTCTGCCTGATCCAAACAAAGGAGTGCACAGGCGTTTAGTAATTTCAAATGGCGAATTTTCATTTCTGAAGGGACCTTCCCGCTGTTGTCCTGCGTATATGTCCATACTATAGCTGTAAAAAGTCCTAGAATCTACTAAGGCAAAGATTTTGATTCCATACTTTGCTGGTTTGTTGGGTATATATTGACGAAAAGAACACCGCCCTCGAAACTTCTCTAATTTTTCGTCAATAGTAACATATTCACCAATACTATATGTCTTTTGACAATTATCATTGAAATCGGCAAAAAATTCTCTCAGAGCCGCCAGTTTGTCCACTTTTTTCCGAGCTTCACGATCGGTCACATTGTCTAACCGCAGGCATCTGAGAAGAAAAATAAATCTTCTGCATGACCTTGTGTTTCTTAAAATTTCAATACCTGATCCATCAGTAGACCACAAATCTTGTGCATTTGTATGCGATGATTTATGCAAGCCGCACAGATATAAAAGTCCAAAAAGGGCTCTGATTTCCACCTCATTTGTCCTCTTGGCATCCCGATCTATGGTGTAATTTACAGATATTTTTTTCAATATAAATATTTGTCCACTCTACTATGGATCGTATGATTTTAGTACTAAAAAACAATTCCCAACTTTCTAGAGCAGCGGTTCTCAACCTGGGGGGCGCGCCTCCCTGGGGGGGCGTAGAGGCATTTCAAGGAGGCGTGAGTTTAAAAAATGTAAAATAAAAGGTAAAACTTACCGTAATTTACTGTACTCAATTTTGCAGTCACAATGTAACCGTAACGTATTTTCGACATACGAACACGAACACGATAATTGTCGTAATTGTAAAAACACGATAATTGTCGTACGTCTGGACGTTGAAAGTGACCTGAGGTGTGTTTTGTCACAGTTACAACCTAATATTCAAAAACTTGGCAAGGACAAACAGTGCCAGCCCTCTCATTAATGTTGTGAAAGTGACTGGTATCACATGCCGACGTCACCTAGATCCTTGATTACCCCAAATATGTTTAATCTGTATTTAATTTTCTAATTTCATATGTTCTGATAATAATATGTTCCAAATTAAGATATGTGTAGTAATATTAAATTTTGCGTATGAAATTACCTATTCTATATTTTCATTTAATAACAAGTTTCAGTTTCAAATTCCGATTGTACTACTTGTATTGACCACATATGGTGATGAGGGGGGGAGGCGTGACCTCACATCAGTGTTCAAAGGGGGGCACAGAGCCTGAAAGGTTGAGAACCCCTGTTCTAGAGGATCTGTTATATTGAGTGCAATTTCTTTTACTCCTGGTAAATGAGTTATTATATTTTGAGAACAAGTTTTCACTTTTTGATTTGGTTTTTCTTTCTGCCAAACTGTCTTATTTTTGCTGACAAAAATGCTTTCTTCTAAATCAGTATTTTTGTCGTCTTCATCATGCTGCTCAAATTCACTTTCGCTGTCATGAGAACTGAATATTTCTTCATCAGGTTCATTTTCGCTACCTTGATCAATTTCTTCTTCAGAAGACTGAACTTCATTCAACAGTGTTCTCAAAAGTTACATCTCTTTTTCATACTCCGTAAATTTACGTTTGTACGCAATTATTTATCAAATAACCGAGCAGAAAACAACTAAAACACTCCAGAGCACGAAGCTAAACTGCTTATAGTGAAAAATTTCGAAGCAATAACGGTCGCACGGGGAGACTGAGTCACCCTGTTATCACATGGATTCCAAGAAACGATTGCTTCTCGCAGAGAAAGGAATTGCACGTGCAAAATAACAATTCCCATTCCAAGGGGAGGGTCAGACAGGAGGATACTAAAAGGGTGATTGATTAAAAATAGAAATTTCCCGGCAGGTTTGTTGATTTTCTATGCGTGGGGTGACTCTGTGCCCCGCGCGACTTCTCCGGGGTTAAGAGTATTTTATAAAATGGAACTTTTCTATACGTAATGCAATAATTGCTTGTACGTTTTCCATTGGATATAATCCTTGTTTCTTCTTTTATGTATATTTCCGACCGTTTATTTTTGAATCAACTAAAATTTGAAATATTAAATAATATATTTCTTGTTCTTGTAGAATAATAGAACATTCCATTCCATGTCTGTATTTATTTGTAAATACCTGATTATGACTGTGCACAAGAAAAATACCATTTCCTTGACATCCTGTATTTCTTACGCGGAATAATTTTCTTAGCTGACCAATTGAATAAATAGATTTACTCTAATGGTGGCATCATAACGATAGAATTTAGTACGGAAACTTATTTCTGCCAATTATTTTGCAATAGTATAGTAAAAACAAAAAATTTATATTTATCTTGAATTGCTGCAGGTATACATAGTCAAGAATATTGTAACTAAGTTGAAGTAACATAAAAGTATGATTTTTAAAAGAAGGTAACTGTCTCATTATACAGTAAAATACTGATTTTGAAGAATTGTATTTTCAATTGGAGATTTATCATTTCTTATTACATGTGGTATTCATTTTTAAGTTAAAAAATAAATATATTAACTTATTAGTGAATATATAAGATAAAATATACATGAACTATCTTTTCCCTTTAAGATTCAGTTTTAATGATGAATCCGTAACGTATTAAGTTTTATTTTATGTTTTATAGTTATAATGAGAGTTATTACTTTGTCACTCTATCTGTTACGTTCATCACAAAAAGTAATAATAAACGTTTTACGCATCATTTTGTTTTAGTTACATTTTATAACAAATTAATTTTTTCCTAGACCAGGAAAAATATGAAATTCTGCTCATTTTAGAGATGTATTAATTTTCTACTCTAAATAAAATTGTCCTGAAATTTTTATAAGTTTGTAATAGGTAGATCTAATTTCCGAGTGAACTCAACATACTTAACTAAATAAGTGTATACTCTGCATCTTATTATATTCTGATGCGTATTTTGTTGACTTGAAGGATATGAAAAGAAGGATATTTTTTGCTCAGAGAATCAGTAATTTTTTAACCTTCACAGACATAAAAAGAAAAAAAGAAAGTAAAACGATTCATTAATTTAAAAAAAATTGCTGGAATAATTCACTGTGTTAGAATTGGAACAAGGGTTTCCAAACTCTGGCCAAAAGTTCAGAATTAATTAAGTTTCGAATAAGTCTCTGCTAATATCTTTTTTGCCGTTAAAAGTTTCAAAAAGTTGAAAGCGAAAATGAAAAGTACAGAATAATATATGATAGACTTCTGAATATCTGATGGAAATGAGATTAAAATATGTTAAATATAAAATCTTGGGGACTGATTCTGAGCTTTGGGAGCTCAAATTTTTCAAATGGAATTTGAAAATGCATTCTTTGTTAAAATAAATGAAGATATGACATCAGACTTTATGAACCATCTACAGTTTCCTGTAAAATAACAAGAAAGTATGAAATTAAAAATCTTCAAATTATTTACATATTTAATTTACTCTGTCCCATCCTCTAGCTATAACAAGACTTAAAAATATTATCTGGAAATATAACCCTTGTATACCACATGCCGTTTTATGAATTTTTTGGGGACAAATTATGCAAAATAAATTAAATACTATTTATTTTTTTAGGAAATAGATGAATAAAAAATGTGTTTGACCATTTTAAAATGTTTCTATTTCAGTTTAATATTTAATTATTCACAGCTGTTATCATGATATTCTAATTGTTTAAAACATTATGGGCGATCCACCAGCATAAAATGTAAGAGGGCTTACAAAATTTTTTTAACAGTTGAAGTCTATACATTATGAGAACTGCACAGTTGATTTCTGCAAAAGCAGTCAGTCGCGCTATAAATAATATGAAATAACTGGAAAGGGAGTGAAAGAAGTATAGTGTTTAAGAAAATATAAATTGCGTATATCTATCTATATGAACTTACGTATAAATTTTACATAATGAGAGAGCATAAGGTATATAAATTTTGAGAAAGAATATTTCACTCTTCGTGGTTAGTCAAATTTGATTTCTAGAATTTGTTAATTAGGGCGCAAATGATCTTGAAAGAAATCAAGGGCAAAATAATATATTCTTGATATATACATAAAGAGCATATTCTTTTCCCTTGTTTATTTCAAAAATCAGGTCAGGTCAAATTAGTGTCTTCAATCGAATTTAAACTTCAGTCATTAAAACAATTTAACAGGCCTTAGAAGTGAAAAATTCATACTGTTCTTAATTAATTAATGCTTAATATTAGGCCATCAGATTCGAGTTTATTATAATTATTTTATTCATATTTGAATGAAATCGCTCCAATAAAATTATGCGTGCATTAATAATTTCTTAATTTATTTTGATTTGGTTCTTTTTAAAGAGTAATGTTCAAGTAAAAATTTGAAACTTACGCAATTTTGTAATGTTTTGAATCTTAAGTTCTAATGGTAGCACTAATGGGTAGAACTAAAATAAACTTAAGAACCTCTGATACGTAGCAAATTTATTGTAAAAGCTTAATTTTCAAACAGGGTTCAGACTAAAGCTTAGGAACCATATATATATATTGTTTGTTGCATTTGAAGAAACAAAATTGCTGGATTCAACACAATTCAGTGTAGTTCATTTTTTCAACAAGATACCTTGTAGAATCTCAATTCAAATCTTTGAAGACAAGTTATAAGTTAGACATATGACAGCAAATTATAAGAATCTCTTGTAAAGCGCCTAAAATATATCAAATTTTCTAACCTTTCCATGGAAGTTTGGTATTAATTTAAAGAAAATATGTAGAAAGTCGGGAGCTTCACATTTAGAACTTCAGAATATTAGGAATTATAAAAATGAAGGCATTTCGCAACAAAGATATTAAACTTATATTTAATCTCATTAGACTAATAATCATAGGCTTTAAATATCTTATTAAAAGACAAGGGTTTATCATTTCAAGGGGTTTAATAATATCTCTATTTAATCACGTACAAAAATGGTTTGCTTTTGAAAAATATTGTTTACCTAGATGGACCTCTATGACCTGAAGTGAAAAATTGCTTTGTGTTATTCATGATTTGCTTATACAATAAAGGATATATTCTTCCACTTAAACCATATTATCAAACATTTATCGCCCGAAAAAAGGCAGAAATAAATTACTATTTATTAAGTATGCAAATTAAATTGAAAGAGAGGGGAAGGCAAAATGATCAACTGAACGCCCCAAAACATTTCATATTTTTAATTCCAATATTATATAAAAAATATCAATCTTTTTCTCGACATATATTAATATATTTAATATTTTATATAACATAAAATAATTTTTTCAGGCAGGAAAGAACTATGTGAAGCATAAACAGGTAACAAACAAAAGCTCTATCATGTAAAATATACAGTTTTAATTTAAAATAATATTCAGATATAGGTTAAATACTTGAATAATTAAAAAAAATACCAATGTTTTGTCACTGAGGGCTGAATGTGAATGCATATCTAGCGTAATTTTGTGACAAAATATGTATTTTGGTAATAGCAAGCGATTATTTCCAGCTTCATAATTTTATTTTACTCACATTTTAGAACAAAATAAAGACTTCTTCGGAATAATATTTAATTTACATGTGATTACTTTTATCGTTACAAATATCTTTAAGGTATTGCCAATGCATTTTAACCAAATTTTGAGCATTATTAGTGACAAATCTATCAAGTACGAGAGAAAAAATAAGGAATGTGGGTTATTATAAATCACAGTCCAAAATTTTAAACACGGTGTAAAATCAAAAAATATTAAACATGAGTATGACACGCCATTATATATGCATGAAAAGTTTAATGTTACCTAAACTGTAAAATCATGATCGATTGCAATCTTCACCCAACAGGTCACTAAACTAATAAAATTCGTATTAAGATCATGTCAATAAACAGGAATACAAAATATTAACAAAAATATTCAATGAAAGGAAATTTTTTTATTGAAAATCCTTCCCTTCTATTATTTTTCTTGCGTCAAAGGATGTTGTGAAAACTTTGATCTGATAAGGTTTAATACTGCTGTTATTCAAATAAAAACTGAGTGTAATCTAGATATGAAGTGAAATTTTAAAAAATCTTTTCATGAAATATCTTAACGCATGAGAATTAAACTCGTATGTTGCTATTTTGTGTGGTTGTATTATTGAAAAATGATCTAAATAAAAAAATATCCCTTCTTAGATCTAAAAGACATATTCCAAACATTCTATTAAAAAAGGACTGCATAACAAAAAACGGATTAAAAAAATCTAAGGAAATACCTAATTTTTTTCAAGCTAAACGTGATGCATAAGTACAAAAAGCAGTATATACAATGTACGATATACTGAATGAGCTGAAAATATGCTTACATCAATGCTAAATCATTTTCAACATATTGTCTTGGTCTCTTTTGCTTTGATTAACATATAAACTTATGTATGTTGCAATATTAAACTTTCGAATTAACGCAAATAGTGAAACAATCACATATATATATGCTTTCATATACGCCTCCATCCGTTCATACATAGCGACGATGGAACTGAAGTCCACAAAAACAAGAAACACATGTTAAAGTTGGAGATAATTTCTGCAGAAAATAATGTTGTTTTAATTATGAAAAAAATACGAACATGAGCGATATTTTCTTGTTGATAAATACGAATAAACAAAAGAAACAGAGAATTGAAAATTAAATGCCGTAATTAATGAAATTCCTCATGAGATAATATTTCATATTTTTTGTCAGGTAGCATGATGCATTTCGGAAGTACGTACGTTGCTATGAAAGTGGGCAGAAAAACTTCACGTGACACAATATGAACAAAAGTTAAAGCGTGAGAGTTTAATGGTTTCGTGCTCTCTGATATCATCTATAAGTAAGGAAGATAAAGGAACAGGAAAAAAATAACTGAATGAAAACTACCTTTTAACTGACACATTTTCTGACACTTCATTACTCACATACGCATATATATTTATTATTCACTCAATACGTTATTTTTCATTAATATTAAATACATTCGGAGCTTTAAATTACTCATATTCTCTCCCTCTAATTTTGTCTTTATTCAATTTTGTTTTGATTTGTATTTCATGTGTTGTGTAATAGTCTGTACTTACGCTTTACACTAAGTTTTCCATTTTCTGGAACCCCCAAAAAACATTTCATCTTTGTTTTCTCTTTCTTTTTCCTAAGTAAACAAACACACACACACACACACGTAGCCACGTTTGTAGACGAAGCCAAAGTGGTAATATTTCTAATAGACCGGTACGGGAGATGGGTTTACACATATACACTTGAGGAAAGAACAGGAACACGTTGAACAATTGAATTTTTCTCCATGGAATTAAACTTCAAGACGGCGAAATGGAAGAGATGTACACAACAATATAAATTGGCACAAACTGACACTGACGACATGGACACAACAAGCTAGTCACCGGACTTCGCCGGGGCGTGAGTATCTAACACGACTGCATCCTAATATACTAGTTGGGAGCAGTACGCGGGCAACAGTGGAAGAAAATAGTGAAGCAGAGAGTATGAAAATCCCCTGTCTCACCTTTTATACTGAGTAACTTTTGATTTTGCAGCTAGGATTAGAATTCTTTTATTTGGCTGACCCCGATCATGTGGTATACAAGTCGTATGATTCTTCGAAGAGGGATCGAGATCACGGAATTCTAAAAATAACTTTTCCGAGCGTACATTGAAGAGAGTATTAGGTTATTTCGATTTCCGATTTCGTTTTTGAAATAGGGCTGTGCTTTATTGAGGAAAATTTAGGATACACGCTAGATGTAGGATAATTAATATTAGTGGGGCCTTATTATTACATATGTATATATATATACACACTTAAAACCACATTTCTGCTACAATCACTTTACAACCAGAATTAAAGAATTTTTGGACAAATCTAATGCAGATAAGAAACAATAATTTTTTTATAACTGTAGTCTAAAAGTTAAGCTGTTGCTTGTCATCAATTTACTCAAAAATATTCCAAAGCTAGCTCTCAAAATACCACCAAACTTAATATGCGCATATATATTGTAATTACATCGGCTGTAAGAACAAGCAATGTGCAAAATTTATTATATTAATTTTATTAAAGAAATTAATAAATTCTATATGATTTGTAATTTTACTTGATAATAAGAAGTCTTTAAATGGTGTGGTAAGCCCCTTGCAGCTACTTAAGGCTCGAAATAATTCCCACAGCTTTTTCATGCTAAAGATGTGCATGGACATTTCCCACTTGCGAAGAAAATCAGCTCAAATCACGGGAATAGATTTTTGATGTGAGCGATAAGCAACAGCTAGACTCATTTCTTTATTTCACATATGTTTCGGCGAATTTATTCATCTTGGTCTTTGTTCATGGACTGTATATCTTAGTATAACAGACAGTAATTTCCAAATTGACTTTCGTGAAGACATGGATTATCCACCATGAATATAAACTGAGGGAAAACAGCACCTCAGAAAAGTCTTACAGGATTTTTCAGGATCTTGGCTCTTTAACTCTGAGCCTTAAGGACCCTTCAGTCAAAGATAATGAATGGATGTAGAGAGCTTCAAATGATGCATGCTCATTCCATTTTCCATGGGTATCACAACTCCCAAAATAAGTTAGTCTTCTCGTTGTTGTTACTTTCAACGAGGTACCGACATTCTTGGTGAGATCACCGTTCTGTCCACAGAAGGGTCCAACGAGAGCTTGCCTGCAACAGGAATCTTAACTCATAGGTAATGAGACTCCCCCTTTACTGATATGAAGAACAAATTTGATAATTTTGATCGCAGTCCGCACAGGTATTGCTTTCTAAGCGGGACACAAACTACTGACCATTTAGCGTGTATCTATATTTCAAGCATGTGTTAAGACCAATATTGGATTTAGAAATTCAAAGATGTATCATTCCTGTAAACTAAGTATGTTTTTGTGCCTGTTTAATGTTACTCTCTCAATAGATATTTTGCGCATTTCAGATAAAAAAATCCCTAGCTGCAAAACCGTCTATCTTCTATTTTATTATATTTGATTACAGCAAATAGAAAATTGCATTATATGCAGAGTATATATTAGAGGGTGTTATTGTCAATGTTCAAAGAGAATGCAAAACCTTTTGAAATTAAATTTTTAAAACATTTTCCTTAAAAGGTTTCTTTTTTACTATGTTATTCTATGTGTCGTATCGCTTTTTGCTAATTCATATTGTTTCATACTACTACGCAACGCAATAAGGGACTGTTCCCTCATGATTCCTCTATTTGTGTATTTCCCCAGACAGTCGGGAAAAACACATGAAAATGCAACTCTTTTTTCCAACTTCAATGCCTAACTCCTTATCAGTAAATTCTTCCTTAATCCCCAAAAGGGGGTTTCCAAACGATAGGCTATAAGATTCACCTTTTATCCCTTTCCCCTCGTAGAACACACGAAATAATCTTCTGTACTACAGCGTTGGCGGAATTTTGCTGGCGAGCGCTGGGTCGCCAATTTCCAGATGTTTTCCTCTTTATGTCACGTGATAGAGCCAGCACAGGAGCGGAGTTTGAATTGCAGAAACAGATATCGTCTAGCCCCTGGTTGGAGAAGGATGCCTCTACTATTCCAGCTTCCGATGCCCTGGCAGAAAGTACTCCGACGAACATCGGCGATCTCACGTTGGCCGCCTGACCCTCCTTTGCCGATTCCAACGATGTAACTTTTTTTAAAAATGTATAGAGATTCTTTACTAAGGGGGCACTCTATTTGTATTTTATACAAATTCAGTTTATACATGAAACAATGTTTATTGAATTCGTTGCACATATAATTGGCTTTTACAGCAATAAGCATGCGTACTACTTGTACGGAATGTATAAACACAGCTTTCAAGAACAATATATTTTTATACTCACGAACAGTAAGTCAAACCAGCAGTACTGCCATGTAAACTTCTGGCCCGCTAAGCACTAGCGCAGGATAACACCTTTTCAACCTTAACAACCTCCCTTTTTTTCTTAATGACGCTGCGTGGTATTTATACTAAGAGCGTATGCCGAAATTAGCATATCTGAAGCAGCTTCTTTAATTCACTCAAAAGTTCGATTCTTGTGAATCGAATCTTGTGTATACCTTACACTGGCCTCCCACGAAAAAAAAATTAGGTAACTGAGGTCTGAACGGCTTCAGTTAACTAATTGAAAACGCGTGCTGGTCTGACTTTTTACATAATGGGTGGCAAAGTCAAAAAAAACCTTCCACACGTTGTGTGGAGGAAAAACGCCACTACCATTTTACAAAACTAACCCCGAAGGGTCCAGGTGACACCATCACACAGTGGATTTGCAGAGTTGCGGATACTGGGCAGCCAACTGCGCCCTAAAATATCTATTTTAATTAAAAGTGACAACACAATTGCACAGCATGACATTTCTTGACTGTATCTGCTCTCCTCCAATTTATAATGTACATGTGTTATTTTTTTTTGTGAAGTTAGTACATTAGTGGTTAATTGGTATATTGTGCAGTATGTATTTTTTTCCTAGTCACTACATGTCCCCTTCAAAAATTTATAAAACAACAGTATGCCGTTTTTTTTCAGTGGCTCACTCCTTCCCCTCAAAATGTTTACACAGTATATACAATGGGGAACTTCAAACCAATTTGGTTCGGTTTTATTAAAGGGTAGGAGTTAGAATAAGAGAATTGATACAAGACTTGTTCCTCATGAATGCAGCAACTTCCTTGCACCAGTCTGTCCAATCCGTGGAACCTCTCTTGATGGTCGCAGTCCTAGTAAAGGGGTTCGTTGACCGTGTGGTCATCCTTCGTGCAGCAGGTCGTAGGTTCTGAGGCGCTGGTCCGGCTTGACGATGGACAGGAGGTCTCTTGGGAGGAGGCCAACCTTGCTGGGCGGCAGAAATCTTCCGTTTCCTGTACTTATGCAAAGGAACTTTAAAATTGTCATTCTTCCTTTTGATAACCTTGTGTACCTTATCAGCGACGCATTCCTCCTTTGATGGAGTTTTTGTAGTGCACACTTTACCTTTCCTCGTACTTTTGCTTGTATCGGTATTAAATTTTAATGCAGATTCTATTTTTTCAACAACCTGACTCTGCTTTTCGTATTTGTGCTTATACGACTTCTTGTTTACCGCCTTAATTACTACAGTATTAGCAGTTTTAATGCTGGAACCTGAAGGCGCTTTTTCACGTTTTTTATCCCCCTTAACTTTAGTTTTATCCTCTTTTGACGAAAAAGTCTCTTTGAAACTTGCGATATCAGAATCGTTATCATTTAAATTCTTTAACACTGCTTCAGTATTAGGAAGATTAAGCTTTCCGTATTCGTGCGTTTTAATGCTAACTACTTCTACAACTTCCGAAACATCAGCTAAACTACTTACAGTATAACTCTGTGTCAACTTTTCATCCTGATTCTCAGTCTGGATTTCATGTACTTTATTTAAGACCCTATTATCAACCTGGCCTACAGCATCCTCATTCGGATGGAAACTTGAAATAATATCATCATTACCTAGAGAGTTCCTAATATCGTTTAAAGAATTTTTATTGTCGTCAATTAATAAGTATTCACTAACTTCCGTAACACATACTTCGTCACCTACTAAATTTCCTTTATTAACAGATGTGTGAATATCATCTAAAATATCAGGTATAGCATTAATAGAAGTGTCAGATGATTTATTTTCTAAACCACTAGCATTAGTATCGGCACTATTTTCAGAAATTTGTACTGGAATTACCTCATCATTCCAGCTAGACTCACTTTCTTTATAAGCCACAAAAATACCCTGACTTTCACTATTCTCAAAATAATGATTACTGCTCGGACAAAATAATACATTTGACCACACAGTTTCAACAGGTTGAACCATATCATGTGAATCAACTTGCCAGTGCAAGTAAGGTGCTTCCATATTATTTACTTTAAGAGCACTAATTTCATTATAACGCCGTGCGCTTCTATTATTTTGCCTGCGGTACTGCTTACGCTGCTGGTTTGAAACTCGCGAAAAATTTTGGCGCGGTTGTATAAAACTTCTCGTACCTGAATGACGGTACGGGGTAGCGAAGAAATGCCTATTGTCATGTTTAGCTAAAGCTTGAAGGAGGGTAACCTTGCTTGTAATTGTTTGATTATCTAAAAAATCTTGAACACTTGGCTTCAAACGTTGGATAACTATTTTTAAGATTACCTCTTCCGTTACCCCTTCTAAATATTCCTCACACTTGGAAATCTTTTCCGTAGCAAAATCTAACGCAGACTGACCTTCACGTTGCCTTAGCGAATAAATTTCCGCTTCAATTTCACTTTGATTAAAGGTCTTTGGAAAAACACTAAGAAACTGTTGCTTGAATGACAAATAGTCAAAAATCAGATTACTGCTTTGCATACACATGTACCACTGAAATGCACTACCTCTTAAAGCGGCTAGAGCAATTTTAAGTTTATCCCCCTCTGGGGTGCATTGTTGCTGAAAGTAATGCTCAATTTTCTTTAGGAATTGGCTTGAGGGGCCGCCATTGAAGGTGGCTTCGAATGGCGCAATTTGCTGAACCATAATTACCCGAGGGAAATTTCCAGCAGGATTTTGTTCTACAACACTCATTTTTTAAATAGTATATAAGTACTTGCAACAATTTTATCAATATAAGTACACAGTACACAGTTTTTAATTTCAATTATGTTGTTCGTTACAAATTTAACGCTAACTACCAGGGTATATATATCTTTCGGGCGCCAGTATAGAGATTCTTTACTAAGGGGGCACTCTATTTGTATTTTATACAAATTCAGTTTATACATGAAACAATGTTTATTGAATTCGTTGCACATATAATTGGCTTTTACAGCAATAAGCATGCGTACTACTTGTACGAAATGTATAAACACAGCTTTCAAGAACAATATATTTTTATACTCACGAACAGTAAGTCAAACCAGCAGTACTGCCATGTAAACTTCTGGCCCGCTAAGCACTAGCGCAGGATAACACCTTTTCAACCTTAACAACCTCCCTCTTTTCATTAATGACGCTGTGTGGTATTTATACTAAGCGCGTATGCCGAAATTAGCATATCTAAAGCAGCTTCTTTAATTCACTCAAAAGTTCGATTCTTGTGAATCGAATCTTGTGTATACCTTACAAATGGCAATAAGCCACCGGCCCTAAGCCTCATCTAACTTAATTTAAAATAAACATGAAGTACTTCGTTTAGAAAATCAACCTGTTTCTGTCACCATTTCTATCTTTTTTTTCAGAATCACAACGCAACTTCAATATGTTAATGCCACAACTTATCCATATCTTATGCCTTTCATGTCACATCTGATGTCGCAACCACCATTTTTTAATGCAACACTATGCAATGCAAAAAGATCGGAACTTTTCTTTTTTTGAAACTTTGGTTAGATTGCTACAGTTTGTTAACTTTATCTTGAAATATAATATGCAATCTAATATTCTTTTTAATAAATATGTTTATGTTTTTTATTTGATAGAGAAAGGACGAAAATAATATAGACTGGCAATTAGTCCCATGTCATTCAAATTTAGAGCATAAGAATAATGAGATTCCCTGTAGGACTGAACATTAAGATATTTACCTAATCAGAAATTTGAATTATATGTTTTAGTATAACTTTAAAAGAAAGTAAAAAGTTTATTTTATGACTAGCTGAAAACCCGCGCTTCGCTACGGAGTACATTCAAATTAAATACAACGGTCAACGTATGCAATTTATGCCAAAAAATAAAATATGTATATTTATAATAAATGCGATGATCGATGTATACAACTGATGTAAAATATATATCTATCTATGTATATATATTTATAAAAAAATCGTAAGGGATATGCATTTTTTTGGGATAATATCCAATCGTCTGCTGCATTAGAAAGAGAAAAAAATATTTTTTTTGTCTATTTAGTTGTTACGCACGTGACGATAAATTTATTGAAAGTACCAGAAAAAGAAATCACGTGATCAGCATTTAATAAATTAAATTCTAAAAATTAATCTTTAAAAATTCACCAAAAATCAGGAAATGAAGGTAAAAATTTGAAAAAAAATTCATTTTGAAGGAATTTTTATGATCTTTCTCGTGATATAAATTTTATAACCCTCAATGTATTATTTTAAATGCAAACGTAAAAAAAGTTTAAAAAACAGCTTAAAAATTTAATTTAAAAAAATCTAAGAAGAATTTTTGAAAAATCTTTCTTAGTGCACCCCTACACTATTAGAAGAATCTCCATGCAAAATTTCAGCCCTTTAGGTCCAGCGGTTTGGTCTGTGCGTTGTATGTCACTCAGTCAGTCAGTCAGTGAATGAATGAGTCAGTTACGGAACTGTTTTATATATATAGATAAATATATTTATGATATTACGGACTGCAGTTAAAAATATATTCATATAGCAACATGTTTCGGAATGTAAGAAAATTTCTTTAACAACATGAATAGAAGTGCAAATTCCGCATGAAAGGTGAGGAAACCATAAAAGTGTTTTCTTTTATCTATATTAGATTTTCATATTTCTCTGAGCCACGAATATTTTGAATTCATATAACCTACTTTCATGTAGCTTGTAAAACTATCAGAAATCTGAAGCAACTATATTTAACAGAATATTATTGAATCAATATTATTACTGCATATATTTTTTAAATAATTTAAAAAATTGTATTTTACTTATCATCAAAATTATTAATTATAGTTAAGTATGTAAGACATATTTAATTGAAAACTAAAGGGCAAAGTTCACTTTTTCTGTCTCTGTTATTCAGAATATATTTTAAAGTAATAAATGCTACTTCTAAAACTGTATTCCATAAAAATATAAGATACGAGTAAATAAGTGTGCAGATTCCTGAGTTAAAATGCTGGAGAGTAATACAATAAACAACTGAATCGAAAAGTATTTTTCAGTGCATTCTCTTTCTGTATTTTAATTAAATTTATGCTAATAATTCTTGGAAATGTTTTGCACCAATCCTACCTTATTTTACACAATTTGCAAACTATCTGTTAATGCAGATTTATTCAAACCTACTCAAATGCCAGTTTCAAAAGGAGAAAATAATAAAAATACTTGTACATTCTAATGTAATTTCATAGGAATGCACATTTTTGTTTTCATCTCGGATGTTATTGAATTTAAGAAATACCGAAATTTAATCTCTGTAAAACCACGTTGTGAAATGAATGCAACTATAAGAAACAAAATCTACTTTCTGAAATCCCTTTTATATATCTTGGAAAGCCTATTTCTTTTTATACTAAGTACTTATGATCAGCATAGAAAATAGAGAAATCATATTTGCCTAGACTCATAAAGAATGGGGAAAGCTTAATAAAGAAATCTTTATTTGCTCAAAATGAATATCCTCTGTCATTTTGGGAAATATCTATTTGTTCTTCGGATCTTTCCGTATAAAATGTTTAATAGAACATAATCCTTCTCTATTTCATACGGAACACCAGTAGACTTTCATGAATTATTACACACTATACCAGTTTAATACATTTTCTTACAAAAATATTTCGTAGTCAATGCAGTCATTTTGGAACAAACACTACTTTTTTCATGTATTTGTTAAAATTTACATTTTACATATATATATATATATATATATATATATATATATATATATATATATATATATATATATATATATATATATATATATATATATATATATATATAAGATGTCATTCCGCTTTCTTCCTTGTAAATTCTTTGAAAATATTTTTAAGAAAAATACTAAGTATAGAAGAAGATTAAATTGCTAGTTATTTAACATCATGAACTTTATTTAGTCCTCATAATAAATAGTCTCGTGTACTAGAAAGTTTCCCGGCATTTATTAGGAGAATAAATCCGAGCATTTCTTTAGCGGACTGGAAGATGTGGAATTTACGGTCAGGGTAAATTCAAAAGGTACCTTCTTCACTTTTTGCATATGTATAATTGTGGTCAGGTGCTTTTGGACTGGCAAGGCAGCGTGCAGTCGCTCGTTGTTACGGAGAAAAAAGCAGTCTCTTGCTTCCCAAAACACTCGGAAGCAAATGAATGACCATAAATAAATTTTACACTGAAAATTTTACACTCACAAACTACTAGAATGCCCATTGAATATTTGTCAAACCATCAGGTTGTACTAAAAGCCTTATAGATGTCCTCTCAACAATAGTCAGCTATAAACGTAACCTATAGCAACACCGGGGATGTCTAACGGCAATAACTAATTCTAGAACGTTAGTTTTTTGTTTGACATTGAAGTGGTGCACATTCAAGGTTTTACAGAATTATCTGGTTTTAATACAGTCATACTACAATAAATTTGCGTTTTTCGATACAGATTTCCCATAAGGTGCAATTACACGATGTCTGTTACGCAGTTTAGAATGACAGTAAATGACCTCCATTGTCCCCAATTTCAGTAAGGTGTTAAGAATTGGAAACAAAGAGGAATATTTCAATGGATTAGCTGAGAAATCAATCTCGACAGAATACAGTCTCCATTTTCTAATGGAAAATTTATTGTAAATTATTGTATATTTACATATCAGGCTGAATCAATCTCTCTCTCTCTCTCTCTCTCTCTCTCTCTCTCTATATATATATATATATATATATATATATATATATATATATATATATATATATATAATTATATAATTATATATATATATATATATACCGGGTGGTTATAATTAAGCTTCCCCTATAAACGGCATCCTACAGCGCAAACGGGTGAACGGAATGCAACGAAATTTTGTACATGGACTATACACAAGATGCGCTCACGGAATTAAAAAAAAAAAATTAGTTCCAAAATGTCCACCAGAGGGCGCCTTTTCGGGAAAAAGATGAAATTTAACACAATAAACGACCAAAACGGAATACAGAAACAATATTAACACTTTTTGACTAGTTTCTGATCACCTTGTCATAGAACCACATTAAGTAAAGGTAAGGGAGAAACAAAAACAGTTCAGTTTGCAGAAACAAGAACAGATTAGGACGAAATTGCACAAGAGGAGTAGTTGTTAATCGTGTCCAGGACTATGAAGGGAAAGATGCTCCACGTGACCACCTTCATTCACCTGCAAAATTTCAAGTCGATGGACAGTATGTTCAACAGCAGATCGTAACTGATCAGTAGTGAGGCTTCACACATGAAGCATTATGGAGTTCTTTAAGTCATTCAACGTCGCAGCACCTCCACGATAGACCAGCTCGCTCAGTAAGATCGTCCGCTTTCCCTACATCGTCCTGGACACGATTAACAACTGCTTCTCTTGTGCAATTTCGTCCTAATCTGATCGTGTTTCTGCAAACTGAACTGTTTTTGTTTTCCCTTTACCTTTACTTAATGTGGTTCGATGACTAGGTGATCAGAATCTAGTCAATAAATGTTAATATTTTTCTGTATTCCGTTTTGGTCGTTTATTGTGTTAAATTTCATGTTTTTCCCGAAAAGGCGCCCTCTGGTGGATATTTCGGAACTAAATTTTATTTTCGAAATTCCGTGAGCGCATCTCGTGTATAGCCCATATACAAAATTTCGTAGCATTCCGTTCACCCGTTTGCGCTGTAGGAAGCCGTTTATAGTAGAAGTTTAATTATAACCACCCGGTATATATATATATGTTAAAAATCAAATGAGAGGAGAGATACACAGAAATCATTTAACAATTTAATAGTTTGATTTCGAGGATTTACATCAAGGACCAATCCCTAGTAAACTTGGAATTATTGAATTTTTAATGGCCGTTATGTGTAACATTGTAGATAAATATACATATTTCGTTTATTCATATAACATCAGCAGCAGCATTAATTACACGTATAAAAGAAAATATATCACTTTGCATCTAAGGCAATATCACTCCCAATAGCTCTTTGGATATAAGCTATGAAGCAGAAAATAAAAGAAAATCCAGGTAAAACAACCACCAGTTCATTTTCATCGAAAACAAGGTCAAAGAACATTCAAATATCTTGCTGCTATCGGGTCAATAAATCTATTGAAATAGTATGTAGAACCAGCTGCCCTAAATCATCGTACCAAGGTTCTCAAGTTGCTAAAAGTTGAATATATATATATAAATTTCTTGAATCAAGTGGCGTGATAGAAATGAAAAAATAGAAGTTGTTCAACCTTTACATTAATTTTCAGGAGTATTCAATTTTTCTCTTTTGGTACCCTTGAAGCATATTCTGTTTTTTTTTGTCCATAAGGTTTGAAGAAGAATGCAGAGATGGAAATATGATTCCTCTTAAAAATCTTTTAAACAAGTCATTCTTCAATAGATTTTGTCAAAACTAATATCCAGTCCGCACTATATATTGCCAGATTTTCATCACTATTCGAGAAGTACCTGTAGGTTTTAACCTCTAAAAATAAATGAATTTATAGTTTCGAAATAGCATAAATATATCATTATTTGGCTTGTAATACCCAATGAACCGTAAACACCAAATATGCATTGACAGTACATAATTTTCTTTCATTGAACGGCCTTAATGACTGAAAATGAGAATTTGAACCTGCACAAGCAATGTGTTGGAACAATGCTTGTGCAGAATTGTAGCTGTCAGAGTGTATCTCTTATAGGTTGCTATGGTATTTCCAAGCCCATTACGTAAACATGACTCATTTTTATTAGAAAGACCATTACAAAATGTCATTATGTTATCTGTTTAATTCCATATGTTGCTCTCGGAACGTATGTTCGCATACATTAATGCATATATGTATTTATTTTGGTGAAAACGGTGTACATAAGATATTAAGATAAAGTCATGCCCAATCATTATTGATAAAAAACAGTAAATAAAATCTATAAGGACTGTAAATATTACCTATATTAATAATTGTTTTAAAACATTAATTTCCTAATTGCTTTGTGAAGTATTTCCCCCAAGATAGTCTTTGACCTATTCCATATTAGTTGTTCATGTGTTTACATTTAGGCTGTAAAACTAATTTCATTGGCAGTAAATGAAATTCCCAACAATATCCCATTTAATTTTATCACTGTTAAATATATATAGACAAAGGAATTTTACACATTTGTTACACAGTTGCTATTCCCAACTAGAAAGGGGAAATTTGAAACATTTGTATAAACAATAGAACATAGATTAAAAGCCTGAAAACGCTATAGAAGAGCCAAGAAGGATTCAGACATAACTAATTCTCAAAATTTGTGCTTTAAGTAAACAATGGAGAACAGAGAAAATAGTTTTATTGGTACAATAGGGACTTTAGTTTACCAAAATATCTTCCCCTCAAAATTGTATAAAGACTGTTAGCTTTATATTCTTTTCCTAAATTACTTTGCTGCTGAATCCAACCACTTTTTTTATATATTCTACAAAATAAAGTAAAGAACGGGCCAAATATGTTTCAGGTGAACATTATTTCTTCCCAAAATTTTGAGTGAGATGTTCTGTCTTCAGTCGAATTCACACAGCATTCATTATGTGTAAAGTCGACTACAGGCCACCAGCTACTGTTTGATCCGCAAGAAGGTGGAATGCTTTTGTCTTCGGGAATTTATTTTATAGACTATAAATACTTTCCACGTAAAAGTCTAAGAGACTCAAAATAGAGCTTTATCTTCCATTTCCAGGCCGTATGCATATAAAGTCTCGGGCAACGATATCTTTAACAGAGATTTCGGAATTTTTTTACAACTCGGTGAATCTTTTTCGGGACTACGTATATTTGCCGATCTTAAACTTAGAAATTGGCAAATGCGAAGTTAATGATAAATTTTATTAAGTACGTATTATGTCGACTGGTTAAACAGATGTTGTGAAAGACATTCTAAACGTTATATATGGAAGTTTTATTTTCTTTTCAACTCAAGTTTTTAATACTCTTAAATTGAACTACTAAGTATTCCATACTCCTAAGTTTTAACACCTTCCTAAATTCTGAATAAAAGGTAGAAATTATCTATTTATTTTTAAACAAGTTTGAAGTATAATATTGACTTTCCACAATATACAGGGTGGTCATGAAAAAACTTTGCCGATATATGGACCTCTAGTGGCTGTTCCGTTCAACCGATCGAAAGGAGATTTCAGATATAGTGATTCAGAGGTATGAGCTCGGGGTTTTGTGAACGTCAACAAAGTGACGCTCACGGTTACGGTTATAGGTATAGAAACTCGAAATTTTCGAATGGCAACGCCTACTTTTCCCCGTCGCAAAAGGCTCAGCGTTGCAAAAGGCTCTGTTTTTTGTGCATGCTTAACACGTCCGTTTTTTGTGATTGACGTACCGTTCAAACGCTATTTAGAGTTTTCGCATGCGCTTAGCATTTTGCGACGGGGAAAAGTGGGCGTTGCTATTCGAAAATTTCGAGTTTCTGTACCTATAACCGTAACCGTGAGCGCCACTTTGTTGCCATTCACAAAATCCCGAGATCATACCTCTGAATAACTATATCTGAAATCTTATCTCGGTCGGTTGAACGGAACGGCTGCTAGAAGGCCATCTATCGACAAAATTTTTTTATGGCCGCCCTGTAGATTTAGTATTATTATTTAACTTCTGTAAATCCTCTTTATAGTCTCTTTATATTTACCATCATTCCTTTGCCGTACTGCAGAAATTAAAAAGTTCAGTCTTTTCATGCTATTGAGAACTTGATGAAATTTATTTTACTACTTAATCATACAAATAATGTAGTGTGTAAAATTCTTCCAACATTCTTGGACGAAAGCGAATTTTCTGAACAATTGGAATGATCATATGTTTCATGGAAGCATTCATTATGTTTAAATGAATTGCATGTAAGATAATACTTAAAACTCTTTCAAATGAGTATTTTTGCATGCTAGTTTAATGCATTTCTTTCTTAGAAAGAAATTTTGCAATATAGAACTTTATCGAAACTGTTGCATTGATAGTTGAATATATTAGCATTATATAAAAGTGCTCACAATTATAAGTAGCATTCATTATGTTCAAATGAATTGCATGTAAGATAATACTTAAATCTCTTTCGGTTGGTTGGTTGGTTCGATTTTTATGGCGCAAGATCCAAAATAGGACATGAAGCGCCAAACACAAGATAAAAAAAAAAACACTCTTTCAAGATAGTATTTATGCATGCTAGTTTAATGCATTTCTTTCTTAGAAAGAAATTTTGCAATATAGAACTTTATCGAAACTGTTGCATTAATAGTTGAATATATTAGCATTATATAAAAGTGCTCACAATTATAAGTAGGAGAAAGTTACTAAAAATCAAAATTTTATGCCTTTCGTGAACCTACATGAAGACAGTGCAGGAAGCGTACCTCTATATACCGTGTTCGCAGTTAACGTTTGGCTTACAAGGAGCAAATATGAAAAAAGTGGAAGACTATAGTTTCACAATTTGCAGATTTAATTAGTATATCAAGGCTTCTTACAGCATTAATATACAGTGTGTCCAGCGAAGGTGTCCCTGATTTCAGAATTAAAAATCTTGAAAACAAAGATCTGTAGAAGAATGCAACAAATGGTATGTTTATCATGAAAGCTGTAAGAATCTTATACACTAATTTTCAAAATAGTTACAAAAGCTGCTAACAGATGGCGCTGTTAGCCAAATTTTATTGGCGCAGGCATGGATTGGCCTCCATATTCGCCGAACCTAAGTCCCTGTGACTATTTTTTGTGGGGCATATTAAAATATACTGTCTGCAGGAACCATCCCACCATCTGGACGAGCTTTAATCGGCGATCTGTGTGGCAGGTCGATTTCTGTTGAGACACTACAGGGTGTGATGGCAAAGCTTATTGTTTGTTTGCCCCACCTCCGTATAGCGAATGGTGGACGTTTTGAAAAGATTGTGATACATCACAATCTTTTCAAAAGTCCACCATGATTGCAAAGACTGCTTGCAAACACTACGAGTTTTTTTATGCATGCTGATACGAGTTGTAGAGCGCCATCTGGTGGCAGCTCTTCTAACTATTTCGAAAATTAGTGTATAAAATTCTTACAGCTTTCATGATAAACATACCGTTTGTTGCATTCTTCTACGGATCTTTGTTTTCGAAATTTTTAATTTTGAAATCAGGGACTCCTTCGCTTGGCACACTGTATAAGTATTTTATTGAGTTTCGATTTCATATTGCTGATAATGTAATTACATCTATTGAGTTTTAGGTAACACATAATTAATAAATGATTATATGGTTATTGCCTAAAACTCTTTCCCATCTATATAAAAATAGATTCAATTACAACAATACAAGCCGATATAAGTTTTTCTTTTTTTTTCCAGTCAAATAAAAATAATACTTCGGCTTTTATTTCGTCAATATATTTTTAAGCCCTTTTTCACTTATATTACTTCCTGTCTTATGAAACAAACATAAACTAAAAGTTCATTTAGAAGGTTAAATAATGAACTAATTTTTTTTTGCTATAAACAGAATAGTTACAATCGCTGACTACTTTACAAAGAAAAAAGGACAAGAAATTTCGTTCCTATACTATTATCGATTAAAAATGAACTGGGAGAAAATGAAAAGCTTATTTCGAAGGAAAAGTATTTTCTGACTTTTTCTCGGCGTTTGATGTATTTGTGTTAATAAGAACAGGTGTTTGATGTTCTGGCAACTCTCACATGCCTTCTGTTATATTGATTCATTGGAATTCGATTTAGAATTGCTACTAATGGCTCTTTAAAGCAGTCTTATGTATTACTCAAAATAAAGAAACTCATGGTATATAAATACTTTCTACAAAATTAAATCAAATATGCTATTTTGTAAATGATTCTAGAGAATGGCCAAAAAAAATTAGTAGGAAAACAAAAAGCCCATATTAATTTCCTTTCATGACAAAAATTTTCTAATTTAATAAAATTTTCTTTGCATAAATTTGTGCTAGACAAGAAAATTTATATTAATATGCGTGAAATAAAGATTTTTAGCTTTTGATTCACTTTTATCAATTTTAGTTTCTTGTTTACTCGTTAATAAAAGTCAACTACTTTTTTAAAAAACAAAATGATACGTTAGAGAAGGTTCATGAAATACTAGTTTTTTATTAATTATGTGCAAAACAAAGTTTTTAGAAATAAAATTAAAATAAATTCTAAGGGTGAAAAAAATCAAATTCCAATGACAATTGTTTGGCGAGTGACCTAAACAATATATTATTTTTCTTTACCATATTTATTTATATTCTATACCATATAGCCATTATTTACATTTTTTACATTTGAAACTAAGTTGTAGGGTACCAAACTATTTTTATGATGCAATGTTTCCATAAAATTTTACTATTACATGGTAGTTTTCATTTACACAAAAATTACTCTAGGACTGCATGCGTTACTTAGAAGTGGAAAGTGCTTTGCTAATTTTTAGTTTCTAGACCGTTTTACTTAAGTTTGACTTACATGTCGCAATTCTTTGAAAAATTTTTGAAATGCCCTATAGAACTTTCATCAGGCACGGAATGGAGAAATAGTTTATAGTTATTTGGAAATGTTAACAGAAATGCTAATCCAAAAACAAATTTAAAAACATCACGACAGGATTATCGACTCTGACGTTAGCTGTGACGATTTCGTTAAAAATGTATCAGTCAGATGTTCATACTCAAAAATTTGCGATCAACCATTTAGTTTAAATAGGTTATATCAGGAAAGTGTGACTTATATTTAATCCAGTGGTGTGATCTCCTTCAGATTGAAACGAAAGAGTCTAATAATAGTTTATTAGCAGTAAATTTAACCATTTAATTATAAACTCAAGGTAAAAATCAATAATATTTTTGTTTGTTGAAAGGCTTTAAATTATTTCATTTCTCCCTACTGCAAGAACCAGGGAGGCAGGATAGTATAATTGAAGTTTTAGATTTAAAATGCTTAAAAACTGAGCACAGAATGAAATTCATACCTTTACTGATTAAACTTTCCAAATTTTTTACTGATCAGGCTATAATGACGACTATCACTGTAATTGTTAAAAAATTTAATCATACAGAAAAATAAACTACATTACGGATATTTGAAGTATAATATAAGCAGGCAAAAATATTTATTTTAGTGTATAATGATATTTTCCTAAATATCACATTTTAAAGTTCTAATATCTCCCTGTCAGTAAAAAAAATCACTTACAATCAAAGTTAAATGAACCATACCTTCATGTCAGTAAAACATTTTGCTTACAATAAAAATTAAATGAGCCAAACTTTCATGTTAGTAAAAAATTCGACTTACAATTAAAATTAACTGAATAACAATCTGGCCAAAATCAACAACAGCAAAAAATTAATAGAAACTATGCCTAAGAAATTTTGAAATGCATACCAAAAAAAATTATTTTTAGTTAATATTAAAATTTACTTTTTATTTTATTTTTTAATACAAGCTTGAATAACTTTAAGTAATTTAGCCGTATGATAAGCACGTTTGAGACGAATGGATATTCATCGTCTTAAAGGCAGTCATATACTCTCTGTTACCTAGATTTATAAGCTTATTTATAAATATTTGTATAACTTGAATATCTGAAGAAAAATGCCCTAAACCACTTCGTGCATGTTATTCAGATATCATTAGAAATAAAATGAGTCTGATATGATCATTTTTCATACTTTAAAGACAAGAAATTATTGAATTGAGAGTTATCAAGTTGTTAAAAAAAAGAAGTTTAGTATTCCAAAACACGAACTATTTCGTGAAAGGAATAAATTGCACGAGAATGTGTACCAACTTATTTTTTCTATTGTTTAATTCTTTTCCATTGCCGTGTAACGTGCCAAAGGTTTTTTTTTGTTTGGTATGTAGAACCGAAATTTTTGCTGTAAAGTATGAAGAAAATATCTAACATCAAACGTATACAATAATAACCTGATATTTTGTCTTTTTTAATGGATTAAAATTTTCGTATTTGTTTTGTAAAATTCAAACACTAAGTTATGTCGTGGTGACAAACTGAAGATGCCATAAACTCTAGTTATGTAGCGAGGTACTATGGAAAGTATTTAAAGAGACAAGTCTATGTTATTTAGTCCCAGTAAAATGGGATAGAGTGGTATTCTAGCCTTAAGTTTAAAATGTCCTCGTTTCGGTAGAAATAAAAGTTGTCCGTTAGGAATATCAATTTCCTGACATGAGCATTATTCCAACAAGTCGGAATACAAAATGTGCTAAGTCAATTATTTTTCTCAATAAGGCGTTATTTTAGTTCTAAAGTTCCAAAATTGGATTATGTAAGTGAGATAAAAATTTAAGTACCTTAGTAACGAAAATTTGAATTTCGAGGATAAAATCTATCAAAATCGTGAATATAACCTACTCTATTTATAGCTGAATTTTAATACATTAATAAACCTCTTCTGTTATTATACAGAGAAAATATTTCAGAGTAAAATGTGAAAACTATGAGAGTACGGTGAAAATGGTATATTCATTTAAATATTTTATTGAAGTTCCATGAGAAAATATATTAAATAAGCTGAAGTAACCTAAGAAGACCACTTAAGAAATTTATTTAAAGGCAGCTTAGAAGGTTAAAAAAAATAAAAGCAACACAGGGAAAAAAGTTTTAAGGATAATATCTTTTTCCCTTTTTTCTGAAAGATGTAATGATTCTCAGGGGATAAAATTTGAAGATTTGTGCCTTTATAACTTCAGATGTAATGCAATTTTTTGAGAATTTTATATACCATCAATAACTTTGTATGCAATTCAAAATCAGTAATAATTATATATAGAGAGAGTCAAAGCTTTATGAGACCTTAGTTTTATTCCCAAATTTGTTTACAGCATAAATATCGTTAAAGGAAAATAAATACAACTATTTTGCTGTTTGGTATATCATGCTATCTAATGTTTTCTGAAATTTCTCTTAATCATGAAGACGTTCCTTTCATTTACTATTCAAGATAGAAGACAGTTTTTTTGATATCACCAAAAATTGCTTTACTCAGGGCTGTAGAATATAGTACATGGTGTTAAATCCTGTACTCGAATACCTTTACAGATTTTTCTAATCGCTTACTTTTCTAATTTGAGGATGCCGTGACCTCATTTAGACGCGTTTATATTCTACCGTTACATATATTACTTTTTAGATAGAAAATATTCGAGTCATTAAACTGGAATTAAAAGACAGATATTTTTTAACTTATGTAATTATCTTCATTTATACCCGAAAATTAGACGCTCTTCACTTTAAAAATAAATCCGTAATGAATGTTGCATCTAGAGGTATATTTTAGTCTTTGCGGAGTGACTCGTACTGAAAATGCACTTGGATCCTCGGAATTATTGATTTTTATGATAACTCTGAATGACACTAGGCAACGCGTCTCTTCGAATGATGACTAGTATTTTTGTATTTCTACTAGTGTGTGTATTAATCGTATATTTAAAGATCAAACTTATAGGATAAAATTACTAAATACGAAATAATATACATTTTTGAAAATGCACTAAGCTTTTAAAATAATAATACTCTGATTTTCCCTGCCCCATACCTTAATCTCCACAAATAAATTAATTCAAAAATCCTAGGATTTATATGTGTTTTACCACCATATACCACAAAAAAAGTTTTATAGGCATTAAGGACTGGGAGGAATTAAAAATTCGCAATAATTTCGGAGACGTAGAATTCTGACCGACGCCTTTCATAGCAGTAATAAAAGGAAGTATTTGTAAAGTATTTCTTTACAGATTCAGTATATGCTACTCTTCAGAACGTTTAAAATATATCGTTTTTACAGATATTTAAAGATATTTTATTTCATAAAAGTATGATACGATATATATAGTTCGCTAATCAAAATAACCTAGTTGTTCGCTGGTTTAGAATACCATTTAACAAAGCTTCTTTTGAAAACCCTCTATCTAATGTTAAAGTATTTTAAATAGAAATAAGAGGGTATGGGTTAAAGTTACTGTAACTTATGTATCTATGGTAGCTGACTACAGCTTCTTTAACTGTTGAATTGAATATTAAATTGAATATTACAATGAAAATTCAATTGAACTGTTTTCTTTAAAACGCGAAATATAGACCTTATTTCCTAAGCTACTGATACATCACACTAATTCTTAAATTGAATTTCTAAGTAAATTCCCATTTGAGTATTTATGGATCAAATTTTTTTTTCAACAACCGCAGCTTCAAACATCGATGCCATGCGGGATAGAGTTATTTCTCTCACACACACACACACATATATATATATATATATATATATATATATATATATATATGAAATGCTTCAACTGTGAGGCTATAAAGTAATGACCAGGCAAGCGATTAGTTAAATTATTATTAGTATCATTCTGAACAGAGGCAATGGATGCATAAACTTGTGTATAATCCCAGCGTAAAGGGGAAATTTCTTAAAACTAATCCAATTGAAAATTATTCACTTATCTTTTACGTTCATGCAAGCTAGATATAAGAGATATTCTCTTGCAATTAAGTTAGCCTCCACTTGCTAAAGTATTGAGAAAAGAGGCAGGAGTTAAATGCATCATAAATGTACATAAACCTGAAACTATTCATTGCTTTTAATCATTTCTTATGTCAAATACTTTAAGAAAATTTTCACATTAGACATTTTTCCTTTTATTTCTGTACCAATATAATTTTCGGGTCAGTCTATTGTTCAATGAAAATAATTTCCCCGTGGATTATTTCCTTTTAATTTTCTATCAAAAGAAATTGGATTACAGAGACTTTGCTATAAAGTTAATTTGAGATAGCTCCTAATCCTGTAAGTCTATTTCTCAAGCTTGCGAGTAATTTAAGAATGTAAACGTATTACTAGACAAATAAGTGCTTCATCCTTTTCAGATTCTTAGCAATCTTTGTGGAATATAATTCAATCTATCATTCCTAGCATATTCAATAACTGAGTTTTCAATTATGTTTATGAAGTATTTAATATTTCCTTTTCAGCAGTAAAGGGCATTAATCATGTACTTACCTGAGAATACTGTTTTGAATTATAGGATTATCAAACGGAAGTTTCATCATAAATTTAATAGCTTTTTATTGAAAAATTTCTAAGCCTTTTTTAGTTTTATTAATATCAATAGTTACATAAGTTTGAATTTTATGCTTAAAATTTTAAGACGTATTAGTGTAACTGTGATATATATATACAGAAATAACAGATTATATATTTTATACATTACTAAAGCTTAATACCTACGTATACTAATAAAAAATATAATGAGTGTATGTATATAGCTTTTTTAACAATATAAATGATTTTGTGTCTTTTATCTCCTCCAGAAAAATGCGATATTTCCGGTCATCCAGTGGGGTTGGTAAGAGATATGGTCCGATTAAGTAAACAGCGCCCTCCAGCGTCAGGTTTGCGTTTCCGGTCATACATTCCTAGGTAATTATTGCTCGTCTTGATGCCTACTATCACCCCTCTGAATTTGTTGGTTGAATTCGGCACATCTAGAAACATGGTTAAAGATATAAATCTAACATCGCAATTAGGACATTGTTTTAAACTTATTATAAAACACAAACTTAAAACTCAAATTAGATAAACCTGTATTATAACACAGTGAGAAGGCACAAGTATTCCAAAATTACAGCGACCCAAGCTGGTGTTCATACGCCTTGATCAAACTGTCGACCGGTCGCTACGTAGCAATACCAGAATATGCAGCCGAGGGTTAATTTCCCAAGTTCGGTGACATTTTTCACTCATGTAGGGCCCGAGAATGTCGGATGTACAGTATAGATCTACAATCCACTCAAGGCACACCAAATCTTGAGAAGGCACAAATGATAATAAAAAAACAATGCTATAGTTTAAGACATCAAACGATCTTGGCTCAACCCAACTTTAAAATCAATATATTACGTATTGCAATTTTGGTTGTAAGTAATTACGATCCACTGGATTTAAATGTACACATAAAATTAGCAAACAAAGATGTTTCGCAGAAACCTATGTATACGCTACTGGTAGTTAATGTATTGATAATGCGCGAAATAATTACATAAAGCATTTAACTACTGAAGTAACCTTTTAAAATAGGCCTTGAAAGCCCTGCTTTTCTGTCCCAAGACATTACTAACTCGAGGAAGTTTCTGTAATATAACAAACACAAATTGTTGTCTATTCTTGTTTTCATTGTAAGTTTCTTAACCCAGAAATGTTAAATAGATTCAAAGAGTGATTTTATTTGTATGAAACGATTATGTCAGTTCGTGATCTTACTAAAAGGGATTATCTATGAGTAAATGACGACAATATTTTATACCTAATTTTTTAAACATGTATTTGCAGGATCGTCTCGATGAAATAATTTATTTTCCCTTTCAGTTTATTATTATCTTTTCCCCATCATTACATACTAAATATGGTTTACTTAAACATTTTAATTTAATTTATTTTATTTGGGCATTTATAGTAAATGTTTCAATTATAAATGTTCAAATGCTTCTATTATTTGGTTTTTTCCCCTCATTTTAAGTTTTCTTAATGAAAAGTAAATTTTAGTCCGTTTTCCATGAAAGTAACTCTGTTTGGATAAAAATAACAAAATGAACTCAGTTGATAGTTTTCCAACTATTGAAAAAGTATTTTCGTAAATTTGCATTTCTTGAAAAAGTAAAGAAAAATCTCAGAATCTGAATAAAAAGTAAAGCTATGTAACATTTTTCTCGAATATATCAGAGAGCATTCCTCAATAGGAGACTAATCAGGAAATAAAATATTTTGCTAAGAGAAAATTGTCTCTATGCCCAGTAAGACGATATCAATCAATTTTCAAAAGCGTAAGATTTTATGATATTAAAATCACTTAATGCAAAAATTTACAAGAAATTTAACTATAGAGTACAACATACAGCAAACGAAAATAGTAGAAATCTTTATATTTACAGTCTAAATCAAAACATGCTACTTTTAAAAATATGTTTAATGTCGTACTTTTACCATGTAATAAAAATTTATTAATACTTTAAAAGATCTTTTTACCATTTAATAGGTATAATAAAAAATGCCATAGCGGATGAAACGGGAAACCATTTCTCTTGTGGTTAAAAATTTTTTTGTTTGAACTGTAAAAACTATTAATTTAAAGACTTCTCCTGTTCCAATAAGCGCTGACAAAAGACTTTATATCAAAGCAGCATATTCAACCAAGTTGTTTTCCTGTCTGAGTGAAGTAAAAAATATATTGGCTGCAGGAGAAATAGAATAGAATATCTCTTAGACCAAACTATGCAGAATCGGTGTCAGTGATAAATTGTTCTTACAAACATAAATCAACATCTATCGACATCGTCTGATTAGAATCCCTAGTTAATATCAGAACTGTCGAAAGATTAGCACTGCAGTGTTCAGGGGTAGAAACATTGGGGTTTAGGTTTGTCAGTAGAGACTAAGAAAGCTCACATATCTAGAAAACTTATATACACATGTAAGGATTGCATTTTTTTTACTGACATTGCATTTTTTATGGCTGCTTGGAACGGAATGTAGACAAGTTCTTTAGAGCTTAGGGAGATATTATTTATTACTTTCAGGAACTATGCTAGACATTTATTTTTATACAATGTGTTACTATTTCAGGAAAAAAAATCAATTCTGTATGTATGAACATTTAAGGATACTCGGAAATATTTATATAAAAAATATTTTATTTATGAATAATTGCTTTATATACATAATTTTTAAGAAGAAAAATACAACTTTAATAAAATACTTCCTATCCATAAAAATTTATTTGAGTCCAGATTTAGACAATGTTGATTTCAAAAATGACCACTTCAAGTGTCACACTGACGTTTGTTTTGAGAGTTTTAAATAATTAAATGAATAATACGGTAATATATGCGTTATAATAATTCTTACCCATAACGATAGCTTTTTAATACAGCGATCTTATTTTTACAGACAAGCGGCCTTTCAAGACAGAAGAGAGAAGGTTAAACCCTGACCATCCTGCACTTTTGAAAAAATTTGAAGGCCTCAAGTACATCTGAAGTTGAATTGAAAGGGAAAAAGAAAGTCATATATTTATAAAGGAATTGGATATATTTTGGTATATTACCCCCCGAAAATTGCACGTTTTGATAAGTTTAACGGTTCAATAGAAAAGAAGCTAGGACGGTACTGTCTGGGAACATAAGCTGTAGTAAATGATAGTGGCTCTATATGGATATCAACCATAAATTATTCTGCTAGAGGAAACATTCAGTAGTTGATAATTCCTAGACTACAGAATGTCTGAATTGAATAAAATAGATCAATGTAATACTCTAGATATTAATGTCATTTTTAAACGATTATATTGAGTTGGCAGAATAATAAATAATAGTTTAACCCTAGGAAAAATATAATAATTTCCTGTTCAGAAATGTTCATTTGATCTCTGAACATCTGCACCTTGAGACAGAAATCAGACTGGAGTTTGTATAGCAGCCTTTTCTGTCGTTTCTCAAAAAATAAGGAAATAAAAAAAAATTCACTACAGTACGGCTATGCGACAGGGTTTTTTTAAATTCTGAAACCTCAAACTGTGAAGCAACCAAAATAATCACAAAATATGAAATGATATCTAGAACATATAACATAATAGTTTTAATGAAAAATAAAAGTTATTCATTTTTAGCTTCATTTCTAAAAACTCTAAAATGCTTTTGAGAAACGTAAACACTCTTGCAATTTATTTAATGTATATAATACTTTCATGACGGAATTATAATTTCCTAAGTATAGTTATTTTCCTAAAATAATTAGTGATTGTTTAATTTGTATATTATGAATAAGTAAAGCGTCTTATTATTATTTTTTTGGAAATTAATAGCTTAGCGTCCTGACGAGAGAGTGAGTGGCTGTTAGGAAATATACTTGAAAAATAAATGATCAATTTAAAGTTAATACAAACAGTTAGAGCTTCCAGCGGTTCCAGGAAAGCCGGATCAAGACTTTCCCGGTTTCAGCAAAAAAAAAACTCTGCCCGGATTGTTAGACCTTACGAAAGGTCCTTATAGCTCACGTGTTCGAGAAATCTCACGAGCCCTCTCCCCTTATCTTGTTTCTGGGTGAACAGGACGGTTGGGTGACATTGAGTCTTACTGATCATGAAACTAGAAAGATATCTACAGCTCTACAACTGTCAAATAATTCTTTATTATTTTTACACTTTGTGATGTTTTGACGAGTTTTTTGGTTGGGTTTACGCATTGCAAAGTACTTTCTTCTAGGTAATAGAATTTTTCAGTTGGTAACGGACTTATATTCTTGTATTTCTTCCTCTTTACAGCCTCGTGGATCAACATATATAAGTCACGTAGCCCAGTAATTTTAATTTGTTGGAAGAGTTTTTCGCTGTAAAAGAGCTCCTCAATTTTTTCTCTAAATAGTCATATACGAGGTGAAAATATATTCTCTTCCTTCAAAGGCTACTTATCTTTGAAAACATTTTAATTGAAAAACTAACTGTAGTAAGATATGATGTGGCAACTGTAAACACGTAGTACATGTATTCCACTCTGCCACATAGCTGACATGTTTCATGATTTTGCATTATTTTATTGCAGCATTCGTCAATGAACCATTGTAGAAAACGGGAGAATACAAAAAATACTATAAAAAATATAGTGAAAGTCATTACTCTATTATAAGACTGCAAGAATATAGTTTTGAAAACTTATACAATAATTCGTCATGTAATATGGAGGTTTATTTCGCAGGCCTTATTGATATCAATAAAAATAAAACGCAGATGTGTCTGCAATTGAAAGCCACAAAAAGTACTTCAGGACGTTGCACATAACACATAGATCAGCTTTGTCTTAATATATTGGCCTGTATATCAGAGGATAGCACCTAAGGTAACACCTAGGTGGCACCTAAGGTAGCACCTAAGGTAACAGTTAGGTAAGGCACCTAAGGTAGATCGCACCATGTGGTAACTAACAAGCTTGTTATATCACTCAGCGGCATCATTTAGTTGCATACACTGGTCTAGTCATTTACATAGGCAGTAAAATATAATCCATCCAGTATTCTTAAAATTTGATGCTAACAATAATAATAATGATGCCAGTTTAATTTTAAACTATCGTAACTTTAAGCGTAATGTTAAATATTTTAAATCATATCACCCATTAATTTTGCTTTCACGAGGAGTCCATTAAAATTCATATAAACAAAGTTATGAAAAGATTGGAAGTTTCTTACTGTTTTAGTCTCATGGACAGGAAGTAAGCTTTCTGGCTTGTATTTTCATCAATTTATGGAAGTTAAAATTCCAAAACAAATCCTTTTAAATTCATCAAGTTGTAAATAATTAATTATAAAAATAATCTGTAATTTCATTTAAAGATATCTCCATCGATTTACATATTTATAGAATGAGGTGGAACTTAATTTTTGACATAAAAAATGAATATTAAAATCTTTTTACTTGCTGGTTTCCCTTTAACACAAAATAATTTATGTTAGTGCTATCTGAAATGAACTGTAAGGGTATTGTGGGATATTATCAACGCAGTTGTGTATTATTTGATTCTACCTTCATTTATCAAATATATTGATACGATGTAAAATAGAAAAGTTTTAAATTCACTTGTATGAAAGCAAGCAATATCTATCCATCATGCTGATATAAAAGGAAACCATTGGGTTACATTATTCGACAAAAAAGATGCTTACGTGAATACTCTGCTGCAAATAAAAGATTAGTTGCTCTAAAACAAATTATTAATTACCAAAGTCTTCGAAGAAAAGTATCTGAAAGCCTTTTTTAAAAGAAACTATTTGTCTTCAGTTAGGCTTAGAGAACCCTGGTGACATAACGCGCCATTAACTTTGGACTCAAAGGACACGAGATCGACTGATGTTAAGCATTTAACGATTCTCGCATCTTCTTTGTTTTTCATTCTTTTTACTTCCTTTTTATTGCAAAGAGTTCTAAGTAAGCCTGCACATGGAAATCGTATTTTATTCATTATTGTCTCGCATATATTTTTCAATTATAAGCCTTCTGAGATACAAATCTGAGAAATATGATTATTACATTATAATATTTATTCCCAATGAGATAGGGAAACAAATATAATAATTGACCCAGCAACACTTTAAATATTTATTAGTATCATATATATATATGAAAAACAGAAAAAAGAGAATTTAATGGTTTCTGAGGTAATTATATTTACATGGGATAGATTTAAAAGAGAAAAAAAATCGGTAATTTAATATATATGTGATTAAATTTCAATGTATAAAGCTGCTCACGAAAAAAAAATAATTCAAGTAATTTTTAGTTTTGTATTAAATAGCTAGATCCCAGAAGTATAGGGGGAGGTCTCCATCTCCTTTTGAATCAAATTTCCAATGCTTTTAGTACATTTTTGTTTTAATTTAATTGCACTTTATCGACAATGTGATGTTGAAATAGTTATTGGATGTTCAAAATTGTCTTATGAGCTATATTAAGTAATTGAATGTAGGATTTGAAATGAATTTCATAATTGGCCATTCCGTATTATTTGCCATACAGCTAAACACGAAAGGTCAAATTTGTCTCCAACTAAATCTTTTCCCGATAACTCTTCCGTTGTAAAGAGAAATCCTATTATTTTGGAAGACTTTAATACGTATCTAATTTTCATGTAGAATCTTTGATTTTTAAACAATGAAAGGAATTACATATATTTGAATTAACAAGTAATTACATATATTTGAATTAACAAGCTATGATTTCATCGATTTTTTTTTTATGATTTTAAAACTTTTCTGAACTGAGCCAAACCAAATAATACGGATCATAGGATTTTACTTTTGTATACATTTTGGTCAAGTTTCCAAGGAAGATTACATAATTCCTAAAAGCCAGTTTCCTGTGATTATTTTCATTATAACTTTTTGACTGTTTAAGACAATAAAAGATAAGCAGAACACTGAATACATGCCCGTCCTTAGAGTAGCGTTAAACTTAAATAAGCACCTGAGCAGGAGGCCGAATGAAAAACAAATACCACTTTTTGAAAATAAACCAAACAGTAATATTCATTTGCAAATCATAGGTACCTTTTGTGAGTGTCCAGATCATCTGCAACATTTTAAATATTTTTCTGTAAGTCGGACTAATAAAATCATAGAGGAATTAATGTTGAGGAAAATGACTTATAAATTAATGTCTGAAAAAGGACCCACCCCTGTTGTATTTTTAGCCGCATATATACATCACACGTACACATTTACCATGGGAAATACTGGAGTCATAACTGATAATAACATAACAGTCTTCGATTTCAGAGGATTTATATTTAACCTTTAGCTCACGAGGCCCATTTCTCCGATTCCCTCTCTATAACGGGAAAATTCATACTCCCTTTGTAAGAATGGCCATTAAGGGTGTTATATATATATATATATATATATATATATATATATATATATATATATATATATATACAGGGTATCCATAATTAAAGTCCCACTTTCAAAAGGCTGCGAAAAAAGAACCACTGGCCAGAATGACTTCAAATTTTAACTGAATATACTGGAAGAAGGGGGTGGGGAACGATTTGGCATAATAAAAAAAAAGAGTTCCAAAATGTTACAGCGCCATCTATTGATAAATTTTGGAACTTTTTTAATTATGCCAAATCGTTTACCCCTTCTTCCAGTATATTCAGTTCAAATTAAGTTATTCTGACCAGTGGTTCTTTTTTTGCAGCCTTTTGAAAGTGGGACTTTAATTATGGACACCCTCTATATATATATGCATATATATATGCATATATCTATCTATCTACCTATCTATCTGTCTATCTATCTATATATCTATATATCACTCTTGGGCCCGTATACTTGAGATACATGCTATCTCACCCCGTAAGGAAAAGGTTAATAGAATTGTAGTCCTATACCAATATTGTAAAACTTATCGTGACTTGTATAAAGGCTGGTTTTTTGAAGGGATTTAATAATAAGAAAATTCCCGGACGAGCATTAGGTTCCACTCCCGTTATTATGTACGTGTCCGTGCTCAACTATACCAGAGATTTTTGCACAAAATAAAATATAGGACTTGTAGCTACACTCTTGAGAAATACAGATGGCCATTAGGATGCAATATATTTGAAAATGTTTGAATCGATGTTATTGAACTACCAAGAATCCTCAAAGTTTTACATCAATTCACAAGCATCTGGGTTTTTGGTTTAAAGAATGTACCCTTTTCTGAATCACAGAGATCATATTAATGATTCCAAAAATAAAACCACCATCAGTGCTGGTATAAACCAGCGTCAAGATATTTTTTTCAAATAATTCATTATCATAATTCATCAAGAATTTGAAAAGATTTAAAACATTTTAAAGAAAACTTTGAAATAATTCATAAAGCAAATACTTTAGGTAAGACGTAATCAAATATTTAGATAAAATGTTGTTTTTAATTCAGTTCTCGAAGCATATTTTTCTAAGAAAACGTAATGAAATAAACTTATTGTAAGTTAATAAAGTAAGTTTTTAAAATAAATCTATCTATGAAAAAAGCTAACGTGGGATTTTTTCTCATGTTATAAATTTTAAATCTCATAAATTGAATTATTCATCGAGTTAAATGACACGACTTTGAATTTTCGAGTTTTCTTATATAAATTATTGAACTCTAATAAATGATTCATTAATCACCCGGAAGTCAACTGGGTTAATGCATGAGTTAGGAAAGCAAAAATCCTAATATTCTAGCTTTTATTAATAAATAAAGTTTGTTCGAGTCCCATTTAAACGATGATATAGTTACATTTTTGGCTCAACTTTTGCGCATGAAAGAACATCTTTTTTTGCATAACTATCATCGTTAAGTATTAGAATTTGTTTAGTTCCTATGTCAAATTATCAAGGTTTTTTATTTTATTGTATGTAATCATACTTTCCTCCTTCATTATGCAGCATGAAAAAATTGATATACTAGTCTAGAGTAAATTTTAAAATTCTACGGCTTAAAATATGATAAATAGGGGCTACATAAAATAAAATTTAAATTTCGAAAACATATTCATAATATTCATGTTTGATTCGGGAAAAAATTGCACGAAATAATGCATTCCTTTTTACCGAAAAGTTACTTTAGAAAAAATTTATGTTTCATTTTGATAATGCAATATGGATGTATTAAAATGAAGTATTGCAATTTCCGATTCTCAATTTTGTCAGCTTTTGTACGCATAAGAGTTAAAAAAAAACAAGTATCTTAAAATTTTTACGCGTATATTGCATTATTAATACAAAATATATTGTATGCATATAAAATACTACAAATATTTTACGAAAATGGATTTTTTCTGGCTTTAAAGAATTTCCTTTAGAATTCCACGAAAGAATTAAACCGTATTTTCGTGACTTGTACAAATAAATACAAATAATTTTTTGCCTACTATGTTTAAACGTCAGTCATGTATTTTGGATGCTTGATAATGCTCAGGTATTATTTAGCATTGCATCAACTGACACACCACAGAGAAGCAAATCCATGAACAGAATTCTTTCTGCTTGTCTAAAGGTGGTGGTGCCTTTTTTCTCATTCATCATTTCTACCGTTTTTATCAATTTGTTTTGGAATATTTTTAGGATTTAGCAGTACCTGAACTACAAAAATAAAGACCATTCGTACAATAATCTATGTGAGATCTCAATATTCATGACGATCCTGGCAAAAATAATTTTATATATATATATATATATATATATATATGTGTGTGTGTGTGTGTGTGTGTGTGTGTGTGTGTGTGTATATTTGTATTATTTTTATGCTATTTTGATTTAAATTTAATCTGGCATGAAAGTAAGACATGAATACTATCATTTCTTAACGATACAAGCAATTTTAAAATATAAAGTTATATAAAAGCTGTTATCGCGCATTTCTTCTTAGTCGAATGAGTCTAAAAAAACAGACAATCAGCAGAGAACAAACATCTGACACTCTCGACTAATTTTAGGGTATGAACCAAATAAACTGTTGTAAGTATAAAGAGAGAGCAACCATAAATAGCACCCTGAAGTAGACAAGTTTGGAGAATAAAACTTTTGGAAATTCAGTTATCATAGCTGCCTTAACATAAAAGAACAATAGTAGTTGATAATTTTTTAATTGATTTTCAAAAAGGAAAGCGGGTTTTCTCTCCTCACAGCATAAGCAATTTAGATCACTGCCAAGACTTTCCTTTTATAAATTTAACCTTTATCCATTTGACTCAAGTGGGATAATCGATTATTTGTAGAATGGCTACTTCAGTAATCCTCCTCTACTACACTCTATATGAGATTAAAAATTTGAAGGGAGCAATTCAGTATATAATTTACCATTTTACATATAGTTTTAATAACAAAAGATATAAGAGAGATACGGCTGCACTTAAACAAAAGTTCCCATCTTTGTTTTTTTCCAACTCTGAAATATTAATAGATTTCTTCCATACTTCATAAATTACACCGTTTTCAAAAATGTTGTCAAAACCACGACAAGTTACTATCTCCTGAATGGAATTGTTTCTGAATTTCAAGTATTTTAGAAATTGAGAAACAATCCCATCTTCTCCGGCATATTTCATTGTCCTAAGATCTTTCATTGCAAGTTGCAATTTATTGACCTTAAATGGAGTAATAAAAACATCATCTGCGGGTACATTCTGTCTCGATGTTCCACCGATGATTAGATATCTTTTTAGCACTTTTGACATCCTACTATCATATTAATAATTTCGTTACAGCTTAAATGCAGTTTGCCAAAGGCTTTTACTTTGGATTATTATCGTAAGGAATTCCAGACTGGATAAGTTATCAGACTGAATAAGTTGTTTAATGGGTGGAAAAAAATACATTTTGGATATTAGTAAAACATTTCTATGCTTTTAAGTAAGTTTTTATAGTTTAAAATAACAATATTTTTTTCAAAACTTCAATTTTGATTATTTAAAGATTTTCAATCCTTTTATCCTTGCCATTACATACTCGGGGCGTTCCGTAAGGACAGCCTCATTCTATTGTGATCTCTTTTTGTTCTCTCCTCCTCAAAACCAAAGAACTAGAAACACTTGTAAATACCCAGTTTTCCTCTAGGGATAGTTCCTTTAGCAGAATACAAGATACTTTTGTTTAAAAGATTCTTTATTTTCGAAGATGTCCACCAATGAAGACAAAACTTAATAACGCAGTTCGGCTTCTAAGCATTCAGTGAATTCCTGCCATTTGTCATTTTCATGATTTTTTTTTCCTTAAAGTTTTCTTTTGAATTTTTAGTAATGATGGTGGCAATTGCATGTATATGTTCTGGACCAAGATCTTCAATGATCTTTCTATTTGCAAATGGGCTAGAATCAGCAAAAACACTAAATAATTCCGGGTTGGTAGCAATACCTTTACAGGGAAGAAAAATAGGGGATTCAGTGCTATTACAGAAAAATTCTAATTTACTTGAATTATCCTTTTCATTCTATATTCTTTTACACCGCATTGATATCATAATTGCCTCATATTGTAGCGTGAGCATTTAAGTCCCCAATGAAAATAGCTTTTCTGTCAATCTTGGGCCTCGTCTGACTAGCAGGAAAGGGGTGTAAAAAGCGAGTAGATTCTGTCTTTCGTAAATGCCTGTTTCCTGTCTTCCTAAAATTTCTCAATTTCGGACTTGTGTTCTATATCTACCATCTCTTTTGTAATTTTAAATCCTGTAGAAAATTAGTTCTTTACACCAGCTATGTTGCCGATAGAAATTTCCTTGTATTTTGGTAGAAAATGAAGGTTATATCCTGATGATGGAGAAAATTTTCCGGATTTCTTTCAAATATATTGCCTTCTAGATCCCAAACATGTGTGTATCAAATTTATTTTTTGGGTTGAGAAAGACCTCCAGCATTTCGCTAGAAAATGTGCAAATTGTTAGTCTCTCAGATAGCTATAGCTAGGCACAGAAAACAAGATTTCGAAAGGTATAGATTCCTTTGTCGTCATACGGGCCTAAGGTACACTATGAGGATGTGCATCTATATAGAACTCCGTGTAAGATATAGTTTCCACTATATTAAAGTTTAGCATTTTATTAAAAGTTTACCTTCTAAGGTGTAAAAAATATGCATTTTAATTTAGCTTCATTACTTTCCAGTAATCATTACAAATTTTGTATTGTTACATAACTATTCATTTAAAAATGGATAATTATTTACAATTTTGAAACCTTACAATTTTGAACTCCTATCTAAGTAGTTGTTGCACCATTTTGATGTTATAAATGTTTATATATTTTCGACTAAAAAGGAATTTATGTATTTCGTTTCTCATAGATTATTTGCACGAAAATTTGGCATAAAACTCTATAAAATTTTTGCAGGAAAGTTTAACAAAATTCATGTGCTAAACAACTGTAAGCCTACAGCGTAACAGGATGGATGGGTGAATAGCAATCTTTCATTTTAAGCAAGTCTTTAATAAATAGAAGCCTCTCAGTCAAAATATATAGTTATATTGTGAAATCTTAGAAAAGTCAGGATGATAAATGCACAAGAATTGGTAGGGTTTCATTCTATATTTACTGCTGCCTTACCAAAATATGATTTCATAAAATGATTCAAACTATTTTGACTCTGAAATATTCTTATTTCGAGGTATGATATTTATTCTTTACATTTCTTGTTAGGCCTAAGAAAAAAAATCTAATTTGTATGAAATCGAAATACTTACATTCAAATACAAAGACACGTAAGAAGAAAAGTAAATATGCAAAAACACCCATTCCGAATGATTTTACAAAGAAAACAAAATGAAATATATAGTTTGCGAAACATGAAATACCGCTGATTCACCAAACTCCTTACTCACGTGAATATAAAATTGATGTTGTAACAGAAAGCAGACATCTGTAGAAAAAAATATATAGATTTTGTGAAAACTAGAGAATGTAGTCCTAGATATTTTGAATTTGGATTTAAGAATGAATTACTGACAGTCAAAAATTTTAATAGACTTGTGTGATGTTGTGATTATTATATTAGGATTTGAAAGGCAAATAATTGCTTTCGGAGGAAAATTTAAAATGCACTTTCATTGTGTAAAAATATTTAAGTTCTTAAATCTTAATCCGTATTTTAATTTTGACGGGATTTTTATGTATGATTATTTTCTCAACTATAAAGATTGGTAGTTGAGTGATACTGATTATCTTTTGTTCCAAAAGAGGTAATTAGATTTTCAGCTATGAAAAAAATGTATGACATATTAAATATTATTATAATAAAATAGCTCGCTACTTCATCGCATGAAATGCAGATATTTATTTATAAATTAGGTATAAAGGAAACCTCTAATATTTTTTAAATATGTAGTGTTAAATTAATTCTTTTTCAGATTTTTGTACTTTTATTCCAAAGTTGATGCAGATGATTGTGTGTACTTATACCTAATGAAAATTACTCTTAAACAAATCAGTTTTTAAAGGAAATATTTCCTGTTAAATAACTTTATAATAACCCAGTATAAAAATCTCGGCTAAGAGTTCAGAGTTTTAAGGATTAAAGGAAAAACATGTTTTAGGCGCCACATAACCTTTTAAAATTACTCGTTAAAAATTTGATATACTACTAAAGCGTATACTGTCATTTATTTTGACTGACAAATTAATTTAAAGTTGAAACGAAGAACAGTGACGAAAAATATACTTTTAGAAGTTTTTCGTAGCTATTTTCCCATTACAACAATCTATTATACTTCCTTTTGCAATATTAAATATTAGTGGAAAATGTTTTCAATAGAAAAAGCCTCCTAGCTAAGATAAAAATTTAGAAAAAAGGCTTCATTTTAAATATAGCACTCTAGAACAATGTGACTGGCTTTGTATTTTAACATACTGCATGTTTCTGCAGGCGATACGACCATTAACCGTAAGCTATATAGCACGCTGCGTATCATTTCGTAAAAGAACGAGAACTTTGGAGAGGAAAAGACGTTATTGAGTGTCAGATGGGCAAAATTATTGACTTACGCCTATATCAGATAAATAACGCGGGATATTTCTGGGAGTTATTTTTGAGTTATCAGCAATAAATACTGGGAAGAGCACTGAATTTTTCTTAACTTGGGTGGTGTCATAATGACATAGATGGAACATACAATATATATATATATATATATATATGTGTGTGTGTGTGTGTGTGTGTGTAGGATTTGCTTTTTCTTCACGCCCAATATTATTAACACATTAATCTGAACGTCTTGAGAAACATAATGCAGTCCGTGAACCGGTGGCGAGGACACTCATAATTTTAATGACTTCTATGAAATGCAGCAAGCCAAGCTTGACACGATTAAAAGACAACTCCTGTTTAAACATACTGAACGTTATTGATAAATTCTTAGACGTTCCTAGCTCAAAATCATTAATTTTACGCCCCATCCCCTTTTAGAATCCGTGCGCCCAACGGCACACGTCTTTTCCCGATGCTGTCTCTCCATGGCTCCAAACTAACTTCTTTGTTCTTAAGCTTTTTACTGACGCGCAACGACGCTCATTACTTATTCATGATGTCATACCAAATGTTCTTTTTGCTGATCTAAACACTTTCTTTCTTAGCGCTAACTTCAAGGCTATACGTCTACCTTAAAATCCTCCCATGTGGTTCTGCGGAATTGAATCAAGCCGACCCTTTAATTCTATTTTCACTGCAATGCGCTACTCCGATTATTTGAACTCCCAGAGTTTAATTGCTAAATCCTATACTTTATAACTAAAATCCCATTTAAGGTCGTGCGATCGCCCCCCCCCATATTTTATCCTCACACACACACACACACACACACACACACACACACACACATATATATATATATATATATATATATATATATATATATATATATATATATATATATATATATATATATATGTATATATATATGATTTATTTATTTTTTAAATTTCTTATGCAGGAACTTGTGGACAAAGTCCTTAGTTTTTCGGAAAATTCAGGAAATACAACCTGGCAAGCAGCACTAAAATGGAAAATACATAATCAATAAAAGCAACTAAGATACAAATCTCATGCCATCACGGGCCTCCCAATAACGTTTGTACAGAGAGCGCCCAGTTAAAGCTGGGAAGGATATGATATGCTTACCGTCCATGTTGTCCGAATCGCAAAGAGGGCATATAGAGCTATAGAAAGTTCCCATTCTGTTTAAATATACAGCGAGACATTTGTGTTCAGTTGCAATCCTGAAAACAGAAAACGCAATTTCTTTCTCTCGCACACACACACACACACATATATATATATATATATATATATATATATATATATATTTATATATATATATATATATATATATATATATATATATATATATATATGTATGTAAATATATATATGTGTGTGTGTGTGTGTGTGTAATCTAGCATTATTTTTTTTCAGATGCGAACAAAACAAATTTTTCATATATGTCTAATGAAATTGTAAAGAAATAAAATTCTAAGAATAGAAGATATATTGCAGATATTAACCTTCTAACCTCTAAAAAATTTAAAAGAGTTCTTGCTGTAAGTATATCATAGCTAGATAGGCTATTTATAAAAATTTTCGTTGGTATTAATTATAAGATCTAGTATTATGTCCTTCTCATTTATGAAATATTTATGAATAAATTATGAGTATTAAATAAATGTCATATTATAGAATAAAGTATGAACCTGAATTTAATTTGCAACTTTATTAGACTTTAAAACATAACTTATCGGGTAATTTATTATCTTAAATTCCTTGTAAAAGTACATACATTTACTCACTGAAAATTTTGTACAATCATTTGAATATTGGCTTTTTCATATAAAATAAATGTCCTTAGTGTTTACTCTTCACAAAATTCCTTGAAAATATGATCTTTTTTTCTTCATTATCCATAATAGCAGAGCATAACTGGGAATTTTAATGGAATCAATTGCATGTAAATATCTACTACAAAAGTGAATTAAACAATATGTAATAACACAATTGCGAGATATCAAGTCTGACAAGCTGTTTTAACGGAAATAATCACTTTATATTTTATGTCTGAAGAAATAGACATGCTTCCTAGGAGCTTTTTGCCCGAGGATGGAAATGTTATTAGTAGCCCTGGAGGTGCACGGACGACGAAATCATCCAATTACCACAAGTAAATTTTATTGATCTTTACTTCCCTTTTCCTGAAATACGCCGACGACTTTTTAATGATATACGTTATTAAATAGAAAAATCATTTTGATTTTACTTTCTTCAGTGTTCTTTTCAAAAATTATTTGTAACTTTGAATTTCTTTTACATTTAAATGGATTTTGGTTTTGAAAGAAGCCAGTGAGCTTCAGTAAGTATAAATCTAATTTATTTTGGAAATATACGTAACAAAAAAACCTCGCGAAACCCAAACGAAAGACTTTAGCAAAAAATGAGATTTTTTATTCAAGAGTGAACATAGGGTGTGAGCTATTTCTTTAAGAATAAAATTAGGTTTTAATGCACAGGAACTTTTATCGTGCTTAAGATAGGTACGTTCTTACTTAAAGGTACTTTTTTCTTTAAAAGCATTACGTCAGTAATTCTTCGCTTGCTTTCATCATTCCACTTGGAACCCATACTGCAAAATACTAATCTATTTTCTTATGATTTCGATTTATAAAAAATAAGCTATGCTAAATCCTTTTAGTTTTAATTTCTGGGTTGATGTTCCGCTTTTCCATCCAATAATCTGCTACTGTTTTAAATAGATCGTCATAAATTATAAAACATGTTGAAACACTTACTGTAATAAAGATTTTCTGTCTGAATTTCAGAATTGGCAATTTACCCCAATATGTGTTTGACTACAGAAAGGCTACAAATTGTTTGAAAATCATTATATGCATATTTTAAGAGAGAATGAATTGTTGTGTTTCATCTAATATGTTTATCATTTAACCTATAAAACATGGGAACAAGGAATTCGTTAGAAACTGAATGCTGTGGAATTTATTAAGAACTATTTTACATGTCTGATCGACGTACATTTTTTTAACTCGTTGAATATGTAGAAAATAAACCAGACATAGGCGTTAAAAATTTCATTGCTAATCGTTTGGAGACATATGATTGGTTTATTTTCGTCTCAACGTCATCTTTTCCTTAACTCAACGCAACGGACTCCTATGTGAACAGGCCCTATAATACTACCTGCCCGCAATTGTCAAAAAAAAAAAAACATATACAATTCAATATGATTATCTAACGTTCCTAAAACTTTAAGAACTTATTAGTTTTGATCTTTATTCATCAAGCCGTTTGTCTATTGTTGTGACTTAAGGAATGGAATTTTGTTTAGAGGAATTTAGATATAGTTTAAAAATTATATTATGAAGTTTCGAATTTTGTGTTAAGAATTTTTTGTTCCAGGCCAAATATGCTTGAACTTATTTTCTTCCCATCAAGTCATTCTCATTTTTCCAGAGCGTAATTTTCTAATATTAAATTGGGGTTGCCTATCAAATGGAGTTATCGATTCCTAAATATTTAGATATCTTTGAAATATTCATAAAATTCATGTCTATGTCATATAAGGATTGGAATTTGATATTTTTCTTAATTTCCGTGATTTGTATTATCAATCATTACTTTCCCTTCTGCAGTCTTTTGAGGTTCAAAATCATTGGTTTTACCCAAACTTATAGTATACTAGCATTATTGCCCGGCGTTGCCCGGGTAAATATATAGATATAAAATATTTCATGCATTCCATCAAAAAAATACTGGGCTGCACTCCCGCTCTTCATGTTCATCTGGCCAGACAGAATGCGCTTAGCACGTTTCGACTGAAATGATATACAAACAATAAGAAAGAAAGAAACTTTGAGCCTGCGGACCTTCGTCTGATTTTAAGGTCATTCCCAACCCTCTTTCTCCCGCGCATTGGAATTTGACCACCCCCCCCCCCCTCCGTCATCCTCAAACCACCCCTCTTAACGCAGCTGGTCGAGGGGAATCCACAGGGGGTAGACGCACCTCTATCGGGCACAAAAAACATTAAAAAATTAATTTAAAAAAAACTAATTGAGCCCCAAATTTCGTTTTTCCTGATTTAAGTTTCTCGGATCCAAATCATTAACTGTGCCGAATTTGGTCCCGGTGGGTGAAACAGTCTATGATTCTATAGCGGACAAACAAACAGACAAGCTCTTTTATATATATAGACAACATCAGCATTCTTCTCTGAGTACGATTTCAAGGAAAAGAAGAATATGTAAATAAGAACACACAGCTTCTTAAAACTGACATAAAAAATTCAAATTGTTCTCAAATTCTGAAGTAAATAATTATAGTTCTTCATAAAACCACGGAGGATTAGGTGTCATTGTTTCCATGGACAATGACCAAATGTATTTGTATATTGTCCATTAGCTAAGTTCTTACTAGTTTGATATCAACATAGCAGTGATGATCCTACATAAGAAAGGTGTTTCTCTTATTATAAAATAATATTAATCAGAAAATACTATTATTCTACTAAAAAAAAGAAAATTCCGATCCTTATTTTAAATAGGATCTTTGAAACAATGAAAATTGTTTAGGGATCAAATTTAGGTATTATGATTGATTTTCCACGTATGTTAAACAGGAATAACACAAGAAATAATACTAAGAAATACATGTTTTCGTATTTTTTACATAATTCATTTAATTAAACCAGTGGTAGATCTATTGTACTGTATAGCGGATCCTTGGAAATAAATAGAATGTAAGAATATAGTGTTTGATAATTAAAATGTACTGAGAATGTATAGATTTTAACGATCCAAGAACTTGCAAGTGTAAGAAAAATATCAAATGTTGTAAGAATCAGTAAGGAGGGAAATATGAATTATTATTTAAGTTAAAAAGGAAAACTAATTTCAATCAATCTTGCTGATAATAATTTGTTTAAATTGCTTAACAAGGTAACAGAAAGCACACATTTTTGTGCAAACATATTTACAAAATTAGAAATTTTAAACGCATGTAAATGTGCTTTTTTCCTTAAATTTATATATTTATTAACAGATACACCGTAGATCTAAATATCGCAACTGAAAAATACCGCAACTGATATCGCAACTGATCTAAATATCGCAACTGAGATTTTATCATTTTATATATATATATATATATAGATAGATAGATAGATAGATATATATAGATATATATATATATATATATATATATATATATATATATATATATATATATATATATATATATATATATATATTTATATATATATATATATATATATATATATATATATATATATTGGCATAGGCATAATTTTACAGGAGACGGTAAGAATATAACTAGCAGAGAATCTTCATTGAATCAGTAGCTTTTTTAGCCCTTTATGATGATGAATACATTTTTTGTGAAAATTACTCAGATAAGATACATTGTCCAGGAATTGGTCTTTTCGTCTCCTCGAAGGATTTAAACTACAGGAGACAAGTACAAATATGAAGTGGACAACTCCTATTTTCGAAAGAAAAACTCTCTATCGTTATTATAGGGATATATTCAAAGATATATTCAAATATACTGTTCGTGATGACATGAGCACTCCCTATTTACTATTAGGGTTTTATATAAAATTATTTTAGGTTGGTTCTGTCGTATTTTCAGATTGGTATTTGTCATATTTCTACCAATACTGTTACAAATAGTGAGTAAACACTGATGATTACGGATATAGAGAAAAAAGATCTTACTGATTGTTAAACTACGGGTAAAAATAATAGATTGAATTCGAGTGTAGTGAATATTTTATGAGGTAATCATAGCTGCGTATAATACTCACCAAAAGACTGATTTAGCAGAAAAAATCCATTTTTTTTTCTATTAAATGTACTACATTTATAACAAAGTTGCAAATATGGTGAATAGACTAAAATTTGTGTGTGTCATGCATATCATATTTTTCATTAGAAGGCACTAACCGGTAATACTAGGTAACATGTTAAACATATACATAATTGCTACGATAAGTGCTAGAGTAAGACACAAGAAAATTCTTCCAAAATCATTGCTGCATTTCTTACTAAAAGTCATTTTCAATGGTGTTCGCAAAAAATATATCGATGTATTATTTGATTAAAACACACACACACACACATATACATATATATACCAAAAATGATTAAAATAATTTTTAATTAATAATTTTTAGAAGGAAGTGAAATTTTCCCTATGTTATCATTTAAATTTTAAATTTCCTTTAAACTTGACAAAATGCTTGCAGACATTAGAAATGATGTTTGATATTATGAAATATTAGTAAAATATAAGGAAGTTTTTCAAAAATATACCTTCAGCATAAACATGGAAGAAAAATATATAAAAGCACTGTAAGCTCTTTTAAAAAAGGAGACAAAAACAAGCATTTGTAAGGAGTGAAAAGTCTTTTGAAAATTAAAGGAAAACAGGAATTTCTAAATGCGTAATTTAAAATAATAATGAAGGCTTTTTTTTCTTTACTTTTGTTGAAAAGTTGCTAAGCTTTCTTTCTTGAAGTAAGTAATTGGTGGTAACATGGGGTTGAAAGAAAGGACAAAGAGAAAAAGAAGTTGACACACGTCAATTTGTTACAGTATCGAAACTCGAAACGATGAAAACAAAGAAAACATTCCCAAATAAGTGTGGCAGGTAATACAACAGTAATGAGATTTGTTTTTCCTATTTAGTGACTTTATGTAAAAAATAAGGCTTTTTCCTTCTTTTAAATATCAAACGTTGTACAATAATGGAGAGTTTAAGAGCTTAATTGTCGTTCTTTCGTAAACACAAAGAGGAAAATTTAAACAATTTAGAAAACTCAGGCAATTTTCAAATATTTGCGAAAGAAATAGCACAGCTTCAATCGTAAAGATTTGGCAGAGAAAATTACATTTTAGAAATGTTATCGATTTTTATTAAGAGTAGATTCTTTATTAAAATGTAATTGAATTGAAAAAAAATACCCCCACATCATTCTTGTTGCTTTAATTTCCGACAATTCTTTGTGAAATATGACATATGTATTTTTCGTTCATGTTACCGTATAAGATAGATATATATGCACGGGATATTGATTAAACACGGCTTTTACAAAAGGAGTTAATAAATCAAAATATATTTAGCAGTATGAGATGATAAATTTAGCTGTGTAGGAATTAACAATGACACAAACTGAAGTGACAAACTGCATTCAAGCGAATTTATTCTTTTAAATGTTTAACTAACTGTAAGCAAAGGTTTCATGAAATATTTGCTTAGCGTGCAAGTCGTGTTTTATTTGAAAAAAATACTTTCATTTTTAAAGAGATTTTGAAAATGTGAATAGACAAAAAAGTTATACTGGGTATAAAATTGATACATTAAAGGAATCTGTGTTCGAATTTTGTATATCATTTTACACGGTGGCTATTTGTGCATACATATGTCTACAAATCCCAAAGTATTTAAGCCCACAAATTATTTAATTTTAAAAATTCTGTAGTTCAGCCACTTAGGCTGTATTCCAGGTAGCTTATAATTCCTATTGTTTAAAGATATAATACTTATGCTCCCGGCTGAAGACATGCAAAATCCTTTCAAAAATAATTCTAAGTAGAGTTCCCTGTTTAAGTTCAGAGTAACTGATAGTATCTTAAGATCAGCAAATTCCGAAAGAAAACTGTGATAAACATAGAAAACAGTTAAAAGTGGCCTAAGACTTCTATAGCAAGACGTACAACGAAATATAAATGTAATGATGCGCCTTAAAATGAATAATAATAAACAAAATAAAATAAGATAGTTGGAGAAGTTTTTAAATGATCAAAGGCTTTAAAAAGATTTTAGGGTTTTAAAATGATCAAAGAGGGGAAGCCGTCTTTGTAAACTTAATTACAGAATAGAGTGGTATTTTTATGACATAGTCTATTGAAGTGTAGTTTGTGAGGGCTATGTGCAGATGGGATCTGAAGATTATAGACGAGATAGAGATGGCTGGCACCAGGAGTGAAGTTACGCTACAAAGAGCCTTTGTAAAAGAATTTATGACAGGCGGGACTCATCTTGGAATACGAAGATCACGTGAGACGACTTGGGGGTTCGAGATGATGATGCAATGGGGGCGGTTACGAAAGGAGAAAGAAGCCAATAAGAATATAAATGCTTAACCCAAGCGATTGAAAAGATTTAGGTTTTCCTGATTGGTTGGAGGTTATATGAGAAGGCGTAGGCAAGGAAATGAGAAGATGAAAAAATAAAATATATAAGAAGAAGGAGAAGAGATTTTTTGACGCTCTTAGAGAGAAGAGACTCTCTGGCACTCTCACTGAGATTTGCTGGCAGACCCTGTGACCCTTCCATTTGTCTAGCAACTATATTCTTAAAAAGAGATGTCTTGAATTGCCGTGAGGACCTGTCGATCCTTCAAGGTCTCTCTTGAGACATTTTGATAGAGAAGCTTTCTTAAATCCAAAGACCTGTCGAGCCTTCCATGTGTATATTTTAGTGAAGAGACCTTTATTGCCGTGCAGACCCTGTAGAGAAAGCCAGTTGAAAATAAACCAGTGGTTGACCAAAATTTGAGAAGACGATTTTCGTTGAGCTATCCTGTTGAAGAAGAGACCTTGCTGAGAACCAAGTGCGAACAGAAGTCACAAATCAATTAGCCGGAGCAAAATCCAAGATCCCCCTGCTTAAGAGGTGATTACGAGCCCGAGTTCTGGTCCACCTATTATCACAAACGAGTGAACCCAAATCAAATCTTTGATCAGTTCAGATCCCATTTGTTAATTGAGTTTTGATAGTGCGGGCAATAGTAGTTGAAGAGTATAATTTTGGAAGGAGTTTGTAAGGTATACATAAGATTCCATTCACAAGAATCGAACTTTTGAGTGAATGAATTAAAGAAGCTGCTTGAGATATGCTAATTTCGGCATACGCGCTTGGTATAAATACCAAGCAGCCTGATTAGGGCCCGTATGCAGAACAAACGCTGGAGCTTTGTGTCTCTCGCTTCGCAAACGGGGGGTTGTTGCGAGAGTAGGGGGTGAGCACTCTTTTTAGCTATGCTGATCAAACAATTTGCGCTTCCGCAAATGATGACGTCAAGATGTGTAAGGAAACCTTATATGGTCAGGCCACGCCCTTTTTCTCCTCCCTTTTGCGGGAGCTGGGGTCCCTCACGAACCCTAACCTGGGGGGGATTCGACGGTCAATTTAGCGAAACCGTCCGACTGAACTGCCTCAAACACGGCATTTTAATTGCTTCCTTGCGTTGGGGTTCAAGAAAAAGTATACAGTATTGGAGAAAACCCGCGCTTTGACTTCGATCAACGTGGCTGTTTCTTTTACATTTTGTAGATAAAATTGTCTCAAAGGACATCAAATTTTTCAGTAGAGGAGATCGAGAAAAAAGTGCAGTGAAGGCATCACTGATGAGTCATTCTATTCATCTGCATTGGTAAGTAATTTCAGTTGTATTTGAAAAGAAAAAAATGTAATTTGACTTTAGCAATATCCTAATATTTTATTATTATTTTTTTACTTGTAGGCTGTTTTAAAACAGAAAAAAATGGATGGTAAGTAAACTATTAATTTTGTATTTAATTACCTGTTTATTAGAATTTCTTTTAATCATTTTCAATGCTATTTATAATATATCATATTTTTACATTGCAAGATATTTATCATAAATAAATTTAATTAAAGCAAAATTTTAAAATGTCCTAATGCTTATTTAAGGGACAATTAAGTACTAAAAATGTTCTGTTAGACTTTTCTGGCATTTGTGTACAAGAATATCATATTTCTATTTTTGTTTATAAATCTGTAAGGTATACACAAGATTCGATTCACAAGAATCGAACTTTTGAGTGAATTAAAGAAGCTGCTTTAGATATGCTAATTTCGGCATACGCGCTTAGTATAAATACCACGCAGCGTCATTAATGAAAAAGAGAGGAGGTTGTTAAGGTTGAAAAGGTGTTATCCTGCGCTAGTGCTTAGCGGGCCAGAAGTTTACATGGCAGTACTGCTGGTTTGACTTACTGTTCGTGAGTATAAAAATATATTGTTCTTGAAAGCTGTGTTTATACATTCCGTACAAGTAGTACGCATGCTTATTGCTGTAAAAGCCAATTATATGGGCAACGAATTCAATAAACATTGTTTCATGTATAAACTGTGTTTGCTTCAAATTCAAATAGAGTGCCACTTCAAATTATATACACCCAAGTCTGGGTAGAAGTGAGCATAGAAACTCTATACTGGCGCCCGAAAAATATATATACCCTGGTAGTTAGCGTTACATTTGTAATGAACAACATAATTGAAATTAAAAACTGTGTACTGTGTACTTATATTGATAAAATTGTTGCAAGTACTTATATACTATTTAAAAAATGAGTGTTGTAGAACAAAATCCTGCTGGAAATTTTCCTCGGGTAATTATGGTTCAGCATTTTGCGCCATTCGAAGCCACCTTCAATGGCGGCCCCTCAAGCCAATTCCTAAAGAAAATTGAGCATTACTTTCAGCAACAATGCACCCCAGAGGGGGATAAACTTAAAATTGCTCTAGCCGCTTTAAGAGGTAGTGCATATCAGTGGTACACGTGTATGAAAAGCAGTAATCTGATTTTTGACTATTCGTCATTCAAGCAACAGTTTCTTAGCGTTTTTCCAAAGACCTATAATCAAAGTGAAATTGAAGCGGAAATTTATTCGCTAAGGCAACGTGAAGGTCTGCGTTAGATTTTGCTACGGAAAAGATTTCCAAGTGTGAGGAATATTTAGAAGGGGTGACGGAAGCGATAATCTTAAAAATAGTTATCCAACGTTTGAAGCCGAGTGTTCAAGATTTTTTAGATAATCAAACAATTACAAGCAAGGTTACCCTCCTTCAAGCTTTAGCTAAACATTACAATAGGCATTTCTTCGCTACCCCCTATCCTAATTCAGGTACGAGAGATTTTATACACCCCAGCCAAAATTTTTCGCGAGTTTCAAGTCGACATCGTGGACGGCATGATAGTAAAGCCCAACGTTATAGTAACATTAGTGCGCTTACATTAAAAAATGTGCAACTACCTTATGTGCACTTGCAAATTGATTCAATTCCCATAACAACTTTACTTGATACCGGCAGCGAAAGGTCGTACATGTCAGAAAAGTACTTCAAATCGCATTACGACATGAAGCGCTTAAACACACATAATAAATTACGAACACTTTCAGCTCAAGGGGAAGAATGTCAAATATTAGGCTCATTATTGACACACATTAGTATACAATCCCAAAAAAACGACCTTGTTTTTCATGTAATGCGAAATATGCAACTGGAGGTTATCCTAGGGATTGATTTTTGCTACTCGTGTAATGTAGCACTAAATTTCAAGCAGAATTCTATCTCGGTGCAGATGCACCAACAGTCCAAAGAAGCTGTGCTGCCCGTTCCGGTTGACTTGTCGAAAACGGACTTAAAAGAAAACGAAAAAGTTCGTTTACAGACTACTTTAAACAAATTTGCCGAGGTATTTTCAGACAAGCCAGGTATTACTCACGTTACAACTCACAAAATTGATACGGGAGACAGTCCCCCAATTCGTGCCCGCCCATATAGGTACGATACAAATAAGCAGAATGTTATAGACATTCATATTGATAAAATGCTTCGCCAAAATATTATTTCGCCGGTCGATAGTCCGTGGGCAAGTCCGGTTGTGTTATGTCGAAAAAAAGGCAACTTGCCTATTACTGATCCCGAAGCCTGGAGATTTGTAGTTGATTACAGGGGGCTGAATAAAGTAACAAAATTCTCTACATATCCTATGCCAATAATTGAGGATATTCTTCATAGTTTAAAGTCATTTAAATACATGACTACTTTAGATTTAACATCCGGGTTTTTCCAAGTACCTATGGCGGCTGAAGGCGTTAAAAACACGGCGTTTATAACAAAAAAAGGCACTTTTGCGTTTCGTCGCATGCCCTTTGGACTCAATGGGGCACCTGGCACATTCCAAAAACTTATGGATATAGTACTAAGGCCTGTTTTAGGAAAGAACGTTGCCGTATACCTCGACGACATAATTATTAAGGGGGAAACTTTAACCGAGCACTTAGCTCTTTTACAGGAAGTGCTCTCTCTGATAAAACAGGCTGGCTTAACAATAAATACAAAAAAGTGTCAGTTCGTCCGCAAAGAACTACCGTATTTAGGATTCAAAATTACGCGTCAGGGCGTTCAAACGGATTCATCTAAAATCGACGCTGTAAAAGCGTTTAAAATCCCACAAACGGGAAAACAACTTTCGTCGTTTCTTGGTCTTTGCTCATATTACCGCACATTTATACCTGCATTCTCGGAAGTCGCCGAACCGCTTTACAAATTGCGAAAGAAACGCACTAAATTTACGTGGAGTTCTGAAGCCCAGAACGCCTTCCAAACATTAAAGCAGAAATTGATCCAAGCTCCGGTACTACGCCATCCAGATCACAAGCTACAATTCGTAGTGCAAACGGATGCTTCTAATGTCGGAATCGGCGCTGTACTAATGCAGGAAAACCAAGCTATCGCTTTCACATCGCGAACTTTAAATTCCGCAGAACGAAACTATACAACCACTGAAAGGGAATGTTTGGCTATTGTCGTAGCACTCAAAAAATTTCGCTGTTATTTCTCAGAACAGCCGGTTCGGGTTATAACTGACCATGCTGCTTTAACCCGATTATACTCGGGCAAAAATTTTACGCCTCGTGTCATTCGCTGGGCATTAAAGATCCAGGAATACAACTTAATCATTGAGCATCGTCCGGGGAAAGGAAATCTGGTAGCGGATGCTTTAAGCAGAGACCCAGAGGGGGAGTCGATAACTCAATGTGAAATGCTCACTTCTATTGTGCTAGATAATAAAACGCAGTTAAAAGAAGAACTTCGTAAAGACCTGGAATTCGGAGATATATTTAAATACCTAGAAAACCCCGAACAATTTTCCGGAGTTAATCTGCATGCTATACAGGGTAGAGCACAGAACTATGAACTAGTCGATGATCTCCTTTTTTACAAATCATCCACAAATCGGAATGGTGAAATTCGTCCCGTCATTCCATGTTCAATGAGAACACACATTCTACATACTCTTCACGATTTACCTACAGCCGGCCATATGGGTATTCGAAAAACTTTTTCTCGACTTAATGAGGTGGTTTACTGGCCCCAAATGAGGAAGTGGGTCACCCAGTACGTTCAAAGCTGCGACACTTGTCAGCGTACTAACTGCACAAATTACCGCCCCGCGGGTTTTTTACAAAGTATCGTGGCCACGTTCCCTAATGAAATCGTAGGGATAGATTTATTAGGCCCATATCCCCGTAGTGCAAGTGGAAAATACAGGTTCTTACTCGTAATAGTCGACCATTTTTCAAAATGGACCGAAATTATACCCCTCCGTAGAGCCTCAGCCAAAGCAGTTGCTGATGCATTTACACATAATTATGTTTTGCGATATGGTGCCCCTGTAAAAACTATTAGCGATAACGGTGTTCAGTTTGTCAGCGAAGTTTTCACGGACCTGTGTCGCAGGCTTCAAATAAAACATGCAAAAATGGTCACTTATAGACCACAGTCGAATATTGCGGAGCGGGTAAATCGCAATGTAGTTAAAATGATTCGCGCATCTATACAAAACAATCATAAAACATGGGATCAACATATACAGCAGTTTGCGTTTGCATTACGTTCGGCCGTCCACGACTCGACAGCCAAAACACCTGCCGAAGTTTTTCTAGGCAGAAAGATTATCACCCCTTTAGACAGTCTATTCTTCGTACCGGGGCAAGCGCCTCAATTTCAACTAGCTGATATTCAGGAGATGCTTCGCGAGGTCAAGCAAGTTAATGACCAGATGCGGAAGCAACAGAAGATATACTACGATAAAAATCGTAGGGAGGAGAAATTTGAAGTTGGGCAATGGGTTTTAAAAGCCACCCACTCACTATCTAACGCCAGTAAAGGCATAGTCGGGAAATTTTGCCCGAAATTTCAAGGTCCGTACCAAATAAAAAAGGTAGCAGGCCCAGTGGTTACCTTACAAGAAGGCCAACAGCAAGTTCCCGCAAATATGGACCAGATTAAGAGGTATATAAACCGTGCAGACTATACCCTGTTTTCAAATCAAGTGCAACAAGGTTCACAAGGTTCACAAGATGCTGGACCCTCGGGGGTCACCAACGAAGACCGTCCTCCCCCTACTCACGATTCCTGCATGAGGTGATAACCTGCATGAGGGAAGCAGCTCCACTCCTGCACAGGAACCCCGGTCAGGAGTTAAAAGAAAGACTCTCATGACTTCTCCATCGTCGGCGCCTGACTCTCAGCCGTTCGAACATCCACGCAAGCGGGGGAAGCAGACGCAAAGGAAACGAAAGATCTCTGCCGCCCAACAAGATCCTCCTCCCAAGAGTCCTCCTGTCCATCGTCAAGCCGGACCAGCGCCTCAGGACCAACGACCTGCTGCTCGAAGGATGCCCACACGGTCAACGAACCCCTTTACTAGGACTGCGACCGTCAAGAGAGGTTCCACGGATTAGACAGACTGGTGCAAGGAAGTTGCTGCATTCATGAGGAACAAGTCTTGTATCAACTTTCTTATTCTAACTCCCACCCTTTAATAAAACCGAACCAAATTGGTTTGAAATTCCTCAGTGTATATACTGTGTAAACATTTGGAGGGGAAGGGGTGAGCCACTGAAAAAAAATATACGGCATACTGTTGTTTTATAAATTTTTGAAGGGGACATGTAGTGACTAGGAAAAAAATACATACTGCACAATATACCAATTAACCACTAATGTACTAACTTCTCAAATCATGACACATGTGCATTATAAATTGGGGGAGAGCAGATACAAACAGTCAAGAAATGTCATGCTGTGCAATTGTGTTGACAATTTTAACTAAAATAAGTTTTTTAGGGCGCAGTTGGCCAGCCCAGTATCCGCAACTCTGCAAATCCACTGTGTGATGGTGTCACCTGGACCCTTCGGGGTTAGTTTTGTAAAATGGTAGTGGCGTTTTTCCCCCACACAACGTGTGGAAGGTTTTTTGGCTTTGCCACCCATTATGTAAAAAGTCAGACCAGCACGCGTTTTCAATTAGTTAACTGAAGTCGTTCAGACCTCAGTTACCTAATTTTTTTTTTCGAGGGAGGCCAGTGTAAGGTATACACAAGATTCGATTCACAAGAATCGAACTTTTGAGTGAATTAAAGAAGCTGCTTTAGATATGCTAATTTCGGCATACGCGCTTAGTATAAATACCACGCAGCGTCATTAATGAAAAGGGAGAGGTTGTTAAGGTTGAAAAGGTGTTATCCTGCGCTAGTGCTTAGCGGGCCAGAAGTTTACGTGGCAGTACTGCTGGTTTGACTTACTGTTCGTGAGTATAGAAAATATATTGTTCTTTGAAAGCTGTTTATACATTCCGTACAAGTAGTACGCATGCTTATTGCTGTAAAAGCCAATTATATGTGCAACGAATTCAATAAACATTGTTTCATGTATAAACTGTGTTTGCTTCAAATTCAAATAGAGTGCCACTTCAAATTATATACACCCAAGTCTGGGTAGAAGTGAGCATAGAAACTCTATAAATCTTATTATAAATTTTTAAAAATGCTGTTAGTTAATCATTAAACAAAGATCAAAATATTTTGTTGCAGGAGGCTTTGTTACCAGGTAAAGATCAGATAAATTTCAGACTGAAATTGTTGGAGATAATTAAAATTTTTTTAGTACCATACTTTATAGAAATCAAACAATTGTATGTTTTACGTAACATACATAGTTTTATGTAAATGCCTGCATAGAACTCTTCTTCATAATTATTTGCAGTTTTACTATATAATCTGTGACAATAACTTCTATGAAATAACATATGTTGATTTTTATGTATGACATAATAGCTCTGTTTCATGTGCTATCTCATTTACTATGTATTTTCTATTATTTTCTAGACAGTTCAACAGTACGTGGCAGGAAGCATCTAGCCTTAAAAAGAAAAAGAGAAGCAGCCGAGTTAAATAAATTTGAAGCTGAGGGTCTTCAAACCCAAAAAACTATGGTGCAAGAAATCGAAACAACATCCCGGCAAGGAATTCTGCTAAAAATTAATCAAAATTTAGAAACATTAATTAAAATAATGGAAGACAAAAATAGTTAGTCAGAAAAAAAAAGGTTTTAGAGCTCATAAATGCTGAAGATGTTGTAGAAAAAATGTAATAAACACATAAATTCATGTTTGCACAGTCTAAATTTTTGTAATAAAAACTTCATCTTCCATCTCAAGTGGATTATCCGTATCTTGTAATATCCATTCCCTGCTTAAAGAAAGCGATAACATCCTTCTCCTTCGCAAAGCGAATGACTATTCCGGCTTTGCGAGAGAAAAGACGAGTCTACGAGAGCTCCCTACTAGCCGCAAGTTTTGATCACGTGACGTTCGTATTTACGAGAGAAAAAGCTCTCGCTGTTTGATCTGCATCTCAAATGCAACCCCTCTGCGGAAGGGAGGGGCTTTGCGAGAGCTTTGCTCTCGTAAGTGTTTGATCGGCATACGGGCCTAAGTTAGGAGGTTGTTAAAGTTGATAGATAAGCGAATTAAGGGAGCTACGAGGTAAGCAGCTCCAGGTGTTAACCGGCGCTAGTGCTTAGGGGCCCCAAAGTTTACGTGGCAGAACTGCTGGTTTGACTCTCTAGTTTGTGAGTATTGCAAAGTGTATTTTTATTAAATGCTAATACATATTCCGTACAAGTAGTACGTATGCTTATTGCTGTAAAAGCAAATTCTATATGTGCAACGAATTCAATAAACATTGTTTCATGTATAAACTGTGTTTGTATCAAATTCATTTAGAGTGCCACTTCAAATTATATACACCCAAATCTGGGTAGAAGTGAACTAAAACTATACAGTGGCGACCGAAAGTTTATATATACCCTGGTTGTTCTCATTACATTTATAATGAACAACACATTTGAAGTAAAACTTTATACTGTCTTATACTCTGATATTGATAAAATTAAATTGTGAAAGTATCTTGTTATTATACTTATATACTATTTGAAAATGAGTGCTGTAGAACAAAACCCTGTTGGAAATTTTCCTCGGGTCATTATGGCTCAGCAAATTGCACCATTCGAAGCCACCTTCAATGTCGGCCCCTCAAGTCAATTTCTAAAGAAAATTGAGTATCACTTTCAGCAACAATGCACCCCAGAGGGGGATAAACTTAAAATTGCTCTAGCCGCTTTAAGAGGTAGTGCATATCAGTGGTACACGTGTATGCAAAGCAGTAATTTGATTTTTGACTATTTGTCATTCAAGCAACAGTTTCTTAGCGTTTTACCAAAGACCTGTGAACCATTTGACTTTAATCAAAGTCAAATTGAAGCGGAAATTTATTCGCTAAGGCAACGTGACGGTCCGTCTGCGTTAGATTTTGCTATGGAAAAGATTTTCAAGTGTGAGGAATATTTCGAAGGGATGACGGAAGCGGTAATCTGAAAAACAGTTATCCAACGTTTGAATCCAAGTGTTCAAGATTTTTTGGACAATCAAAATATTACAAGCAAGGTTACCCTCCTTCAAGCTTTAGCTAAACATGACAATAGGCATTTCTTCGCTACCCCTTACCCTCACTCAGGTACGAGAAGTTTTATGCCCCCCAGCCAAAATTTTTCAAACCAACGAGCAAAACCAGTTTCAAACCAACAGCGAAACCAGTATTGCGGGCGAAATAATAGAAGCTCACGGCGTTACAATGAAATTGGTGCACTTAAAGTAAATAATATGCAAGCACCTTACGTGCACTGGAGAGTTGTTTCACATGATATGGTTCAACCTGTTGAAACTGTGTGGTCAAATGTATTAACTTGTCCGAGCAGTAATCATTATTTTGAGAATAGTGAAAGTCGGGGTATTTTTGTGGCATATAATGAAAGTGAGCCTAGCAGGAATAATGCGGTAATTCCAGTGCAAATTTCTGAAAATAGTGCCGATACAAATGCTAGTGGTTTAGAAAATAAATCTTCTGATACTTGTATTAATGTTATACCTCATATTTTAGATGATATTCACACATCTGTTAATAAAGGAAATTTAGTAGATGACGAAGTATGGGTTACGGAAGTTAGTGAAAACTTATTACATGACGATAATAAACATGCTTTAAACAATAGTAGGAACTCGCTAGGTAATGATGATATTATTTCAAGTTCCCAGCCGAATGGGGATGCTGTAGGCCAGGTTGATAATATGGTTTTAAATAAAGTACATGAAAACCAGACTGAGAATCAGGATAAAAAGTTGACACAGAGTTATACTGTAAGTAGTTTAGCTGATGTTTCGGAAGTTATAGACGTAGTTTGCATTAAAACGCACTAGTACGAAAAGCTTAATCTTCCTAAAACTGAATCAGTGTTAAAGAATTTAAATGATAGCGATTCTGAAGAAGGACGTTTTAAAGAGACTTTTTCGTCAAAAGAGGATAAAACTAAAGTTAAGGGGGATAAAAAACGAGAAAAAGCGCCTTCAGGTTCCAGCATTAAAACTGCTAATACTGAAGTAATTAAGGCGGTAAACAAGAAGTCGTACAAGCACAAATACGAAAAATAGAGTCAGGTTGTTGAAAAACATGAAACAATCGGCGAACTAAATTGTAAAGGGAATGATAAAGCCAGTAACTAAACACATTGGTGCGGCGTATAAGTTTGAAAAAATAGAATCTGCATTAAAATATAATGCCTATACTCTCAAAAGTACTAAAAAAGATAAAGTGTGTACTGCTAAACCTCCATCAAATGATGAACGTGGCACACATAAGGTACACAAGGTTATCAAAAGGAAGAATTACAATTCTAAAGGTCCTTTGTACAGGAAGCGGAAGATATCAGCCGCCCAGCAGGGTTGGCCTCCTCCCAAGAGACCTCCTGCCCATCGTCAAGCCGGACCAGCGCCTCAGGACCAACGACCTGCTGCACGAAGGATGCCCACATGGTCAACGAACCCCTTTACTAGGACTGCGACCATCAAGAGAGGTTCCACGGAATGGATAGACTGGTGCAACGAAGTTGCTGCCTTCGTGAACAAGTCTTGTATACATTCTCTTATTCTATCCCACCCCCTTCAATAAAATCGAACCAAACTCGTTTGAAGTTCCCCATTGTATATACTGTGTAAACATTTTGAGGGGAAAGGATGAGCAACTGAAAAAAAAACGGCATACTGTTTTATAAATTTTTGAAGGGGACATGTAGTGAATAGGAAAAAAATACATACTAACTACAGATAAGAACTAACTAACTAATGTACTAACTTCACAAAACATATCACATGTGCATTATGAATTGGGTGAGAGCAGCTACAAACAGTCAAGAAAGGTCATGCTGTGCAATTGTGTTGACACTTTTAACTAAAATAGATTTTCTAGGGCGCAGTTGGCCAGCCCAGTATCCGCAACTCTGCAAATCCACTGTTTCATGGTGTCACCTGGACCCTTCGGGCTTAGTTTTGTAAAATGGGAGTGGCGTTTTTCCCCCACACAATGTGTGGAAGGTTTTTTTGGCTTTGTCACCCATTATGTAAAAAGTCAGACCAGCACGCGTTTTTAATTAGTTAACTGAAGCCGTTCAGACCTCAGTTACCTAATTTTTCTTTTCGAGGGAGGCCAATGTAAGGTATACATAAGATTCGATTCACAAGAATCGGACTTTTGAGTGAATAAATTAAAGAAGCTGCTTGAGATATTCTAATTTCGGCATACGCGCTTGGTATAAATACCAAGCAGCTTGATTAAATTAGTAGGCTGTTAAAGTTTATAGATAAGCGAGTTAAGTTAGCTACGAGGTAAGCAGCTCCAGGTGAAAACCGGCGCTAATGCTTAGGGGGTCCAAAGTTTACGTGGCGGAACTGCTGGTTTCACTCTCTAGTTTGTGAGTATTGCAAAGTGTATTTTTATTGAATGCTAATATATATTCCGTGCAAGTAGTACGTATGCTTGTTGCAGTAAAAGCAAATTCTATATGTGCAACGAATTCAATAAACATTGTTTCATGTATAAACTGTGTTTGTATCAAATTCATTTAGAGTGCCACTTCAAATTATATACACCGAAGTCTGGGTAGAAGTGAGCTAAAACTCTACAAGTTTATATAAGTTAGTTTATTTTGTTACGCTCCCTAAATCTGACAAAGCATATCGAGTAAACATCTGTTTATCTTAAACACAAAGAGTTGTGCTAATTAGTAAACTGTGTTATAAGTATAATATTGTTTTTGCTGATAGAGTGTGCAAATAATATAAATTGCAAATAAATAAGTTTTTTTTGTTATTTAAAATTTGAATTAGTTTTCTTCTTTTAGTTTGTTTTTGATAATTTATTTTTTAGGTTGTGAAAGTCATGATTTGTTCGTATGCCAATTTAATGTCCAGAATCTAGGGTTGAATTCAAAAAAATATTTTTACACAACGCACCCAACTACCCCTTTATCAAAAACTAAAAAGTACTAACCACTTAATGTACGAATTTACGCCCAATTAAATAATTCTCGGACAGGCATCACGACATTAAACTTTTAACCTTATAAAGTTATATCATTCTATAAAGGTTACTATGGTAAATTAAACTCAAAAGACAGCAAAAGATTTATTTTCCCTTGACTTTATCGTGTATTTAAAGGGTGGATCAACAAAATGTCAACAAAGAATTAAATTATATAAGTACGTCTCCCTGGAGATTACTATCCACATAACAGAGCCTTAACTCAGAAATATCTTACCACTACAAATATCTGTCGAAGGAAACTTCTACGCATGGCATTTAACCTCATTTATATCTCTCCGCTGAATTCTCGTGTTTGGATGGAAGATGATTACATCGTACTTAGAATAGCATCTTCGAGTCAAATCACTCTGCAGCTAGCACTGGTTAAGACTCGATCTTCTATCATCGCTTTTGATTATAAATAGTTCATCGTTCCATTTCGTCACAGATTTTAGAATCAGCCACCTCCTTTCTCACATCCAAGGCTCCCGCGAGAAAAATGTAATAACCAGATTGCATCTAAAAAACCCAGTTTGTGATTTAAAAAATAACCAGCTTTTTAATATTACATGTTTTTTTATTAAAAAGGATTAAAAAAAATGCAAATAATATAGTGCACACCACATTTTCTAAAATTATCTGAAGCTAAATTAAAATTATTTTATTTCATTTTCGTCAAATTTAATGAATTTCACATTTCTCTTCAAAATTAATTTTCTGGGGATCTTTTTGTTTTGCTTTATGCTTGCTTCTTATCGCTTATAACATTCCCCTTCTATGATATCTTTTACCAAGTCTGTGTTAGGTATCCAGGTACGACAACTTTGATGATATCTATCTATTTATTTTTCATCATAAGATCGTTTACAGTTTCATCTTTAAAGGAACGGGGGACCTTTATTTTAGGAAATCTTTTCATTGTAATATTGATTGTGTTACTGTAAAAAAATATATTTCTGTAGGTTAATAGTACCAAAATAGTTTTTGCAATTAAAAAATCATTTATGAAGCTTCTACTAAGTAATTTATAAAGGGTAAGTGTAGAAATAAACTCTAAATCGGTTTTTCTCAAAACAGATTTTCAAGGTTTTTAGATTTTTTAAATGCTCCATGCGACTTAATTTTTGTTTAAAATTCATGCAATTGATAAGGAAGAATCCTATACTGTTTACAAAGAAATTGTGTATGCATTTTAAATTTGACTTCATTAAGGTAATTAAATTTGATTTATAACTTATTAAAAGGAAAATTTTCATGAAAATCAGGATGGAATTCAGAAAAAAAACCTCTCAAAAATTAACTATTCAAGGGATTTGCGGCAACACACGAGCGTACTCCATGGTCACCCGCAAACGGCAACATGACATTAACGGTAACCGCCGGTGAAGCTGACCAATCGGAAACAAGCCCGCGCTCAGCACACTGTCCAACAGACTTTCAAACGCACTCTCTTGCTAACTGTCATATGTGTTGGTGAACTATATATACGTCTCGGTTCGATACGAGCAATTTAGCTCGCTGTTGTGAATAAATGTTTGTTATGTTAATAGGTGTCGAGCGTGTCTCACTTCAACCTTTTGTAGGTTTATTCCTCGAAATATAAATCGGTGTGGCCGTCGAAGTAGTGACTCCGGTCAAATCACCGAAGATTAAAAAATCGATACCCAGATTTGTATGTTATATAATTAAAAGTGATTAAAATGCAAAATCGAGGACATGTCTCTAAAATTGAGTCGCAAGGAGTATTTAAAATTTTGTTTATAAATTTCAAAATTTTTAAAAAATCTTAAAATTATAATGATTGGAAATTTCTTTTAAGGTATTCTATACATTTATAGTGAAATCTATATATGTACAAAATTTCGTAAATCTATGATAAAAAGTAAAAAAAAAAAAAAAAATTCACTCCCACCGTTTTATTTTTATTCTATCAACCTCTAAGAATACTCTCTCTATGCACTCCTCTGGGTGAAGTAAAATCGTGAAATGGGTCAGAAGGTTAATGATATTTTACATTTTGGATTTTTGAATCCATCTTTGATACAACTTAACCAGTACCGATATTCTGGGATTTATCATGAGAGCGAAATATATTAAGATTCAATCGAAATTATCTTATGTTGTATCATTTTGCATTCATTATTTTACATATTTACAAAATTAAATTACACAATTACATTTACATAATCAAAGCTTACAATGAGGAATAAATATTATTATTATTTTTTTTTTTTTTTTTTGCATTACACCTATCCCTCGATTTGCACAGTACTCGGTTTACACGGTTTCTAAATTTTATAAACTAATATGTATTATTTGATCATTTGAGTGTTTTACTTTAAAAGCATTCATTAATTATCTGCACAGACGTATCAAATGCATTGCATTATGCTGCGTTGCATTTAGCATTGGCGTCATTAAAGTAGATTTTGTTTCATTTCCCTACTGTCATTCCCAGTTCAGTTCTACATGAGGTAAGACGTTAATTATTGAAATATATGTAAATAAATAATTTATCATTGCAAATTACTTAAATTGCTTTGTCTTCATTTCGGCATAAACTCTTTGCTTTTTTGCACTGTTATTATAAACATAACTACGGCTTACACTTATCCCCTTGTTTAATATGAATGTTATGTCTTGTTTTGCACGGCTTCAATTTACACGATTTGTTGTGGAACGCATCTACCATGTAAATCGAGGAATAGATGTATTTTTAACATACAAGTGAAAAAATCAGATTTTGAAAAAAATAATCCATAAACCCATACGGTCACTGAAATACCCATATCTGAGGTCCCTGCTCACACCTCTAAATGAACCGCGTGCAAGTTGTCACGAGAAAAAATGTCAAGAAAAGGTTATTGGAAAGTAAGAAAATGGTTTAGAAAATAAAAATTTGATAAAGACACAAGCACTGCTCTTTTCTATAAAGGAGACATATATTAAGATATTTCAAATAAAATTCATTTTTAAAAACGTAACTGTAGTGAATGAGGTAACTGTGTAGATAATACTTATTCCGTGGATAATGCATGAAATAAAAAATGAATAAAATTGAAATGAATAAAAATGAATTTAGCTAATAGTTACAATACAAGAACGAATTTCAAAAGACGCCATAAATTTCCTTTCAACCACTAAAGTACAACTCAGTCAAAATGTCTAATTAGGTTAAAAATTGGGAAAAATACAAGAGGAAGAAAGAAGATTTTTAAAGAAACTCTAAAGACTTAGAAATATGCTAATAAAGAGTAAACAGCTTCTTAAAATCCACTGTAAAATTTAATATTGGTTGTAAACTTCGAGTTTATAAATATAATTCTTAATCAGGTCTGGGAGCCTCTTTTGTAATTGTCCGAATAGACATTGTACAAATGCTAGAGACTATCTGTAGAGACATTTAGACATAATTTTCCACAGCATGATTAGGAAGTATATTTATTAGTTCAAAATTAATCACAAATCTTATTTTGTAATAATGGACTTTAAGATACTGTGCAATAGGGCGGAGCGTAAAAAAAAAGTTTTCGATTTTGTTTTTGCCATAGTGCGGAAAAGTTGGGTACTGGTGGGTAGTTCACGTATGCAAAGTTATGGAAAAAACAAAAATATCTTCCGTTTCCATTTCGTCCGTGATTTTTAGCAGAATTTTACCATATAGTTAAAAATGTGTATTCCCATTGTTCTGAATGCAGCTCTTCGCTTTTTTCTGAAATAAAATACTGAAAAAAACCCAGAACTCACCACGGGGAGGTGGTTGCATTGCGAGTTCCACCCATCCACCCAACCATATGGGCACTTACTCCTTTGCCCTTGTAGTTATTCCGGTTTTACTCGGTACTCGCATTTCGTTTCAAACTATGCCATGGCTTTTCTTGATTCTGTTCGGGTTCTAACTAAACCGTTACACTTATTTTCTCCACGCACAGCCACAGAAACTTCTGTTACTAGTTTCACGAAACGTTCAACACTTTGGGTATGGAAAGGAAATTTTAGGCTTCCAAGGTGTTGAGCTACAGACTCTCCACTGGAACTCAAATTTCTCAAATCATCTTCTGTCAAGTGAGATGTTATTTTGGGTTCCGTCAAATTACATTTCTGCCAATCAATAAGGTCTATATATGAAACTGCCTCGAAGTTGAGTGACGGAATGTGACAATGTCTGATTCCTTCCTTTTTTTCCTTTCTCGCCCGTAAAATCCTACGTAGTCCAAGTTCTCGAATGGGCTGTCTGTCGTCTGTGATCATTGACAAGATTATTGCTTCCGGGTGGCCGAAATAGACATTTCTCCTTATAATGGGATCGACCACAGTCTTGAATTCGTTTTTAAGATAGCGCCAGACGTTTATTGACTTCCACAAATTTCGTGGTCCATACGGGCAATAAGGATTGAATTTGACTGTGAACCACATAGATTCGTACACTTTCATGATGAACTCTGCCTTTGAAGTTTGAGTTTGAAGTTCTTTTGTAGGCTCTTAAGATCTAATGTATAAACGCAATATTCGATTTGCAGTTATTAGCCAACGTGCATGTGACATTTTCCCAGGATGCTTTTGTGACAAACCTGATAAGCAGTTTTAATTTGGGAAAACTTGAAAAATATCCCAAAGAAATCGCTGTTTTGGGCTAAGATTCTTTATGTCGATTTTCGGAAATTCGCTCAAAATGACTACAAATCTCACAACTGAGAGGGTTTCACAATTTGCCAATGCTTTCCTCATAGGACCAGAATATGTATTATTCTGGCTATGGTAGGCCACTCATTCCACCATCGAAATGCTGCAATAAATATCGGAGTGGCAACTCATTTGCGTGTAACTGACAGATAAACCAGTGCAAAGGTTTCCCAATGGCTTCCTCAAAACAGCAAATTACGCCGGTTTTATAGCCAGTATTAACGACTGTTGCATCGCACCCTATTGAGATTTGTAGTCATTTCTAGCGAATTTCCGAAAATCGCCATAAAGGATCTTTGCACATACCAGCGATACCTTTGGGATATTTGTCAAGCTGTCAGAAATGGAAACAGTTCACCAAGTTTGTCACAAAAGCACCCTGGGAAAATATCTCATGCACGTTGCCTAATAACTGCAAATCGAATATTGCGTTTATACATTAGCTCTTCGGAGCCTTCAAACGAACTTCAAACTCTGGCAGAGTTCATCATGAAAGTGTACGCACCTATGTGGTTTACAGTCAAATTCAATCCATATTGCACGGATGGACCAAGAAATTTGTGGAAGTCAATAAACATCTCGCGCTATCTTAAAACGAATTCAAGACTGTGGTCGATCCCATTATAAGGTGAAATGGCTATTTCGGCCACCCGGAAGCAATAATCTTGTCAATGATCATAGACGACAGACAGCCCATTCGAGAACTTGGACTACGTAGGATTTTACGAGCGAGAAAGGAAAAAAAAAGGAAGGAATCAGACACTGCCACATTCCGTCACTCAACTTCAGGGCAGTTTCATATATAGACCTTTGATTGGCAGAAATGTAGTTTGACGGAACCCAAAATAACATCTCACTTGACAGAAGATGATTTCAGAAATTTGAGTTCTAGTGGAGAGTCTGTAGGTCAACACCTGGGAAGCCTAAAATTTCCTTGCCACACCCAGTGTTTTCTGCCCAAATTTCTGCGGCTGTGTGTGGAGAAAATGAGCGTAACGGTTTAGCTAGAAATCGAACAGAGGCGATAAAAGCTATGCCATCGTTTGAAACCAAATGCGAGTACCGAGTAAAACCGGAATAACTACAAGGGTAAAGGAGTTAAGTGCCCATATGGTTGGGTGGATGGGTATAACTCGCAGTGCAGCCACCTACCTGTGGTGAGTTATGGGTGTTTTTCAGAATTTTATTTCAGAAAAAAAACGAAGAGCTGCATACAAAACAATGGAAATACACATTTTTAGCTATATGAGAAAAATCTGCTAAAATCAAGGACGAAATGGAAACGGTAGATATTTTTTGTTTTTCCCAAAAATTTTCATACGTGACCTACCCACCAGTACCCAACTTTTCCGCACTAGGGCAGATACAAAATTGAAAACATTTTTTTACGATCCAACCTACTGTGCAACCTTGTCTTGCGTACTTCCCAAGTGTAAGAAATTAAGAGAATTTGCAGACTTGGTCGATTATCTCTAGAACTACTGTACCGATTTTAAAGAAATTTGTTATGTATATACATTGATACAATACAAAACAAATAACCATTTAATAATTGTAATACACACGCATGATCGTGCGTAACACTCGTTGGAGTAAGAAGGTATGAAACAGCGGTTGCAGAATAAACAAAAAAATGGGTTAATAGATGGGTTAATTTTGCAGCAATCGGTTAGTTTCAAATTGTAACAGTAAAAATGAGTAACCACCAACGTTTAGATGATGGAATGAGGTGGCGAATTGTGGGGAGGTTAGAAGCAGGCCAATCTCAAGTCCAAATTTGTAGAGAGTTCAATTTAGCGCCCAGCGTCGTGTGTAACTTTATGGAAACAGTTCCAGGATACCGGATCCATCGAGAGAAAGCCTGGGCAAGGTCGTCCAAGAGCCACGACGGCCAGAGAAGATCACCATTTGTCGATTATAGCGAGGCGTAACAGGAGTGCTACAGCTTCTCAGCTCTCTCGTGACTTGTATGGAGCTACAGGAACCCGTGTATCAAGGGTGACTCTTTCCAAAAGACTTCATGAGAGAGGGTTGTTTGCAAGAAGATCTGCTGTTTGCTTTCCGCTCACTTCTACGAACAGGAGAATACGTTTATCATGGTGTGCATAGACCATATAGATTGGAGTATGGATCAATGGGCGACCGTTCTCTTCACTGATGAGTCCCGGTTCAGCCTAAACACCGATTCTCGCCGTACGTTCATATGGAGAGAACCAGGGACCCGCTACCTACCCTCCAATGTCCGCGAAATCAACCATTATGGCGGAGGAGGTTTAATGGTCTGGGCAGGCATCATGCTGGATGGCCGCACACCTCTCCATGTCTTTGAAAGAGGCACTGTGACTGGTGTGAGGTATAGGGATGAGGTCTTGGAACCCTGTGCTCTTTTTTTCAGGGGTGAGTTGGCCCTGAGTTCATTTTAATGGACAATAACGCGAGGCCACATGGAGCTCTTCTGGTCGACGAATTTCTAGAGAGTGAGGATATTCGCCGGATGGATTGTCCATTCAGATCTCCAGACCTTAACCCTATAGAGCATGTCTGGGACGCTCTGGGGAGGGCAATTGCAACTCGCAAACCCCCTCCGAGAACCATCCAGGGAATGTAAACAGCGTTGCTGAACGTATGGGACCAATTGCCACAGGAAATTATAAACTGCCTTATTTCAAGTATGAAATTATGCTGCGAGAACTGTATATCTGTAAGAGGGGACCATAAACCCTATTAACATATCTATTAATCCATTTTTTTTTATTCTGCAACCACTGTTTCATACATTCCGACTCCAACGAGTGTTACGCACGATCATGCGTGTGTATTACAATTATTGAATGGTTATTTGTTTTGTATTGTATCAATGTATGTATATATAAAATTTCATTAAAATCCGTACAGTAGTTCTATGTAGAGATAATCTACCAAGTCTGCAAATTCTCTTAATTTCTTTCACCACTGTAAATGTGAGAGTGTAAAGAGAGAAAAAGGGAAAGTTTATCATACACTGCTGGCCACCGGAATTGCAACACCAAGAAAGACAAGAAATATCACAACAAAATTTATTTTATAGATAACATGTTGACCAAGTATCAAATGATTAAATTTATAGACTTCTGTGAAGTGTGGTTCCTGCCAAAATCAGTAGCCAGAGTAGCCGCCATTGTTGGAGATCACCGCTGCCACACGCCTCGGCATTGATTCAAAGAGACTTTGGGTGAGTTCTTGGGGTACAGCAGACCAAGCAGCTTCCACACGTTGCTAAAGTTGATCTGCTGTGGCAGCTAGGGATGGAATCTGGGTCAATCGTAGAGCAAACATGGACCACATGTTTTCTATCGACGAAAGATCCGGAGAGCGAGGCGGCCAGGGAAGCAATTCAATCTGGCGATTGACGAAGAACCGTTGGACAATGCGTGTAACGTGTGGTCGCGCATTATCCTGTTGAAATATGGCTGTGGGCAAGCCCTGAAGGTAAGGAAGGACAACTGGCTCCAACACCTTGGAGATGTAGCGCTGGCTGTTTAAAGTACCTGGCAATGCGTACTAGAGGGTGCGAGAGTGATATCCATTAACGCCCCATACCATAATACCCGGTGCAGGACCAGTGTGGCGGTGCATAACGCAGCTGTTCAGCATCCTCTCTTCACGGTGTCTCCAGACTCGAATGCGACCATCATGGTGTTGCAGACAGAAGCGTGACTCGTCAGTAAAGACAATTTCATTCCATTCTGCCGTCCACATCCTTCTGTCATCGCACCATTGGTGGCGGAGACACACACATTTTAGTCTATTCACCATATTTACAACTTTTTTATAAATGTAGTACATTTGATAGAAAAAAAATGGATTTTTACTGCTAAATCAATCTTTTGGTGAGTATTATACGCAGCTATGATTACCTCATAAAATATTCACTACACTCGAATTCAATCTATTATTTTTACCCGTAGTTTAACAACCAGTAAGATCTTTTTTCTCTATATCCGTAATCCTCAGTGTTTACTCACTATTTGTAACAGTATTGGTAGAAATATGATAAATACCAATCTGAAAATACGACAGAACCAACCTAAATTAATTTTTTATAAAACCCTAATAGTAAATAGGGAGTGCTCATGTCATCACGAACAGTATATTTGAATATATCTTTGAATATATCCCTATAACAACGATAGAGAGTTTTTCTTTCGAAAATAGGAGTTGTTCGCTTCATATTTGTACTTGTCTCCTGTAGTTTAAATCCTTCGGGGAGACGAAAAGACCAATTCCTGGACAATGTATCTTATCTGAGTAATATTCACAAAAAATGCATTCATCATCATAAAGGGCTAAAAAAAGCTACTGATTCAATGAAGATTCTCTGCTAGTTATATTCTTACCGTCTCCTGTAAAATTATGCCTATGCCAATCAATATATATATATATATATATATATATATATATATATATATATATATATATATATATATATATATATAATGATAAAATCTCCGACCATTGCTAAACGGCTAAGTTTTTAAAACCTCCTTCTACTTTGTAAGTTAACGATCACAATTATGCCCAGTGAAGTAGCCTTGAATCAAGTCCGATCTTTAAAAACTGCTACCATAATGTTAATCACTTTCTAGGGTAAATGTTTATGTCACGTGTGAGTATAAAATGTGAGTATTATTAATCTCCCTGCATTTCTTTAATTTGTAAGATAAACTTGCATGAATTTCAACATAAAATTAACGTTTTCAGAATATAAATGTAGATTTTTTTTCAGCCCGGATTTCAGTTGCGATATTTAGATCTACGGTGTATCTGTTAATAAATATACAAATTTAAGGAAAAAAAGCAGATTTACATGCGTTTAAAATTTCTAATTTTGTAAATATGCTTCAACAAAAATGTGTGCTTTCTACTACCTTGTGAAGCAATTTAAACAAATTATTATCAGCAAGATTTATTGAAATTAGTTTTCCTTTTTAACTTAAATAATAATTCATATTTCCCTCCTTACTGATTCTTACAACATTTGATATTTTCCTTACGCTTGCAAGTTCTTGGATCGTTAAAATCTATACATCTTCAGTACATTTTAATTATCAAACACTATATTCTTACATTCTATTCATTTCCAAGGATCCGCTATACAGTACAATAGATCTACCACTGGTTTAATTAAACGAATTATGTAAAAAATACGAAAACATATATTTCTTAGTATCATTTCTTGTGTTATTCCTGTTTAACATACACTGCTGGCCACCCAAATTGCAACACCAAGAAAGACAAGAGATATCACAACAAAATTTATTTTGTAGATAACTTAAATTTATAGACTTCTGTGAAGTGTGGTTCCTGCCAAAATCAGTAGCCAGAGTAGCCGCCATTGTTGGAGACCACCGCTGCCACACGCATCGGCATTGATTCAAAGAGACTTTGGATGAGTTCTTGGGGTACAGCAGACCAAGCAGCTTCCACACGTTGCCAAAGTTGATCTGCTGTGCAGCTGGGTATGGAATCTGGGTCAATCGTAGAGCTACCATGGACCACATGTTTTCTATCGGCGAAAGATCCGGAGAGCGAGGCGTCCAGGGAAGCAATTCAATCTGGCGACTCACGAATAACCATTGGACAATGCGTGCCACGTGTGGTCGCGCATTATCCTGTTGAAATATGGCTGTGGGCAAGCCCTGAATGTAAGGAAGGACAACTGGCTCCGACACCTCGGAGATGTAGCGCTGGCTGTTTAAAGTATCGGCAATGCGTACTAGAGGTGTGCGAGAGTGATATCCATTACCGCCCCATACCATAATACCCGGTGCAGGACCAGTGTGGCGGTGCATAACGCAGCTGTTCAGCATCCTCTCTTCACGGTGTCTCCAGACTCGAATGCGACTATCGTGGTGTTGCAGACAGAAGCGTGACTCGTCAGTAAAGACAATTTCATTCCATTCTGCCGTCCACATCCTTCTGTCATCGCACCATTGGCGGCGGAGACGTCTGTGGTTCTGCGTCAAGGGTGGACAAAGCAATGGATGTCTTGCGGACAGACCACTCTGCTGTAAACGGTGTCGAATGGTACGAGCAGACACTGGATGATGCGTTACAGACTGCATGTAATGTGCTATGGTTCGTGATGTGACTGAGCGATCCGTCACTGCCATGCGCACAATTTGCCTGTCATCACGTGAAGTGGTGCGCTGAGGTGGATGTGATCGAGCACGCCGGTTCGTCGTACCCTCCTACATCCAACGATCACATATCCGCATTACAGTTGTTTGGTTTCGTCCAACACGACTACCGATTTCTCTGAAAGATAATCCACAATCTCGGTAGGCCACTATCCTTCCTCTGTCGAACTCGGATACTTGATCAAAAGATGATCGCTGTTTTCGACGAGGCATACTTGATCGTTTTTTGAAAAACCACAAGAAAAACACAATTGCCGAACTTGAAATCGTCGAAATCTCCAAGCCTTAAATAGCGCTTTGAAGTGGCGCCACAGGCGCGCGTGATGTGTGTCTGCGCTGAAATTCTAATCATTTGCATATCTCACCTCCGCTAATTCATGTTGTAAATTTCATGTTATTTGCATGTTTCCTTCAGGGTGTTGCATTTACAGTGGCCAGCAGTGTAATTGTAGATGCATCATATATGTGATTGGATGGGAAAAGTTTGTTAAATTAGAAAATTATGAAGCATATAATGCGGTACGTTAAAACGTATTGCTTATCTATTATTCTATATACATCATATAGTATCTTTCCCTAATTTTAATGCTTTTTAAAATTTATTCTTTTAAAACAGGTCATTTTTTTGGTGAGTATTTCTATAAAACAAATAATTTTTTCATCGTTTAGCCTTTAATTTTTCAAAAACGTTTTTGAATATAATTTTAGTTGTATAAAGCCTTAATGAACGAAAACTTCATATCATTCAAGTATCTAAGAAAATTTTAAGTTTTAATTAAAACTGTGCAAAAATCATATAAAGAATAAATGCTCTTATTTAACGCTTTCATGTTATCTAATGAAAAAGCCTTCCCTTAATAACTTCCATATTCCTATTTCTTCTAAGGCATATATTTGTATTTATTCCTTAGTTGTGAATAAAAAATAAAACGAAAAATAAAATCAACTCTCTGATAAAACTTTGATGTATTCTCTTTGATTGTTCTATTGTTTTTATGCAAATGAATTTTGCAATTTCGAAATTCATTGTGACTACACAAACTTAATGAGAGTTGCGCGGCAATTTTAATTTTTGTAATTTAATATCTGTTTGATGAAAGAATCTATAATATCTAATTAACAGTCTAAAACGTAGAAAGGAGAATAATAGAAAATCACGTCTTTAGCATTCGATTAAATAAATGTGATCAAATACTAAAATAAAATTTCAAATGGAATTGCATTTCCATGCTAAGTGTTTGTATATTTCAAAAGTAATACCTTAAAGTTATTATCAAGGCAGAGAATTTTAAACTGAAAAAGAATAAACATTTTACTATATCCTAGAGTGGCAATTATTTGAATTTTTTTTTTCAAATTTAAAACGAGTTCGCTAGCTCGGGAATTGAGAAAGAAACGTTTCTGTTTTCCGGGGGAAATATGAAGGAAATTTTTGTATGTGAGGGAGAAAGGTGTGCGATGTTATTTTTTTCAGCTTCTAATTTCCCGTAGCTTAGTTTTTTTCTACATAGGCTGCCCCACATAATGAGCCGCTTAGATCTGTTGTTGTTGTGGTTCTTAATGTCCCCTGCCCTCAAAGCAGGCTTTGAGGTAGGCTCAAAGCAGGCTCAAAGCAGGCTTGAGGCAGAGTAGTGTGAAGCTTCAGTTTATAATATCACCACAAGAGTCGGAGTCCGACTTGGCTAGGTGCCACCACAATTTTGACTGAGCACCCACAAGTGCCGTTTACATGTGCCAAAAACCCGGGTCAAAGCAGGGTTGTTTCTTGCTTTTTCACTCCTGTTCCCTACGATAGGGAAAAATGCAGGGTGGAATTTCGACCCTGCTTCGAACTAGGATAAAACCCGCTAATTACCCATGATGCATTTCGAAGCAGGAAGCTAGTAGTAAACAAACATGGCGGATTTGAACATGTGCGAATCTATGAAAATGCAGCCAAATGATCGATGGAGGGATCTGGAACCCCTTAATGATAGCATAATATTCAAGAAAGCAGTAGAAAAGTGCCTATTTTTTCCAGAAGGATTTCGTTTATTTTTTGATCTGCCACATCTAGTTTTTTAAAAAAACCATCCCCAATTACATTATAAATAGACTGGTACTGCCATCTGGTATGTAAAATAAGAAATAAAATTTCATTTCAATAAAATTTCAATAACATTTTCATTTAAAGTGTTATGGTAAAATTAATAAACTTAATAAGTATAATCAATAATTAAACGTAACAATAAAATTTATGAATTAATTATTTTTAATTTAGCGATGAAGCCACAGATCGTACGATTATATCTAATATCCGCATCAATCTTCTATTTATTATATTCCTTTTTTCCAATTTATTTTCTAAATTTATTTGTAAAAACAACAGAAAAAAAACGTAAATGTTCCATGATTATCAACAGCGACTGACATGTGCTGCATTTAAATAATAAATAGACGCAGACGTAATTGTGTTTTAGAAGAGGAGTACCTTCGTCGTGTCGACTTTATCTCCTGTAAGCAAGATATATGTAATCAAGGTGGGAGTGCTCAGTAGTTAAAATTTTAAGTAATGAATAAAAATATTAAGGTATGAATAACGCGGGTAAAAGGAAAACAAATTTAACAGTAAAGTTAATTTTAAGAGAAAAAATATAGAGTTACAAGTTAAGAAAATTTAAAAGAAAAATTAGATAAGACTAATGATCCACGGAAAACAAAAAAGCAATAATGTTAAGAGGCCCAGAAAAGCAGATATCATAAGAATACAAAAAAATAGTTTTGTAAGTTTTTCAGTTTTTTTTTATTTTTAAAGTTTTATGATTTTTTTTGTTATTTTTAAAATTTAAGAATACAAGGTCAAAAGAGCAGCAACTGAAAAAATAAAAAGCCCTCCTTAGGACCATACACTTCGTAATGAGGTAAATGCGGAGTTCGAAGGGGGAAAGCTAAAAATAGCAATTGAGTGAATTTAGAACTGTACGACACCGGCTGGGGTCGAATCCACAACGTGATTTACAAGGAATGATGGTGTATGAGGATCACTTCCGCCAAATCATGTGATGGCCTTTACTTACGGTAAAACGGGTAAAAGCAGGACGAAAATGTTGCCCGTGTAAACGGACTTCAAAGGATTTCCCTGTTAGCTGGTAAATCCCGGGTATTATTGTTGTCCATGCAAACGCAGCTCGAGTGAGTCTGTGGGCACGGAAATTTAGAATCGCCTCTGAAGTATACGATATCTAAAACGTTTGCTCATGTTGCGATGAGATGTTGCTCTATCTAAAACGCAGGCAACATCTGGGGGATCTACTGTCCCTACCCGATAACCTCATAGAAGGACTCTCCGGTCTACGGATTTAACGGGCCCATATCCGGTCTAGACACGAAGGTATTTAATGGCGCTTGTTGGTATTTAATCCGAGCACCCTCAGTATCGGTAGCCGACTCACTACCACTAGGTTACATCGGTCCCTGCTTAACTCTATGCGGAGAGGTGTATAAAATCTCAAAACAGATCAAATATGGTAGGTTCTAAGAAATGCTCAGAATATGATGTTATAAAGAAGAAATGGTCTTGCCCTGAGAAAAGGCAAGCTAGAATGCACTGGAGGACTTCGAAACTTTGTTTACATTTTATCAAAGTTGTGATATTTATTCGTATTTTAAAGACTTGACAGCTCGAGTGAAGTCTCGTTATAGAACATCTCGTATTATAAGATTGAAATTACCATATGTTATGAAAATATCCAAAATATAGTCCAGTTTTGAGTTTATTTTCATGAGCAAGTTGGTGGCTGCTATGACAGTACAAAATCGAATGGCTCCTTTGTCTCCAAAAATAGAAAAATATTACAATTTATTTTATTATACACGACACAGCATGCATCTCGAGTTTCACGTCGTATATATTTTAGGGAAAATTGTTAAGAATAGAAAAATGGACAAAAGAAAATATAGAGTAAGAGGGAAAAAGTAAACTGAGTTCTATTTTTTTCCTATTAATGAATTCCACCAATACGCTTAATAGAATGTATTGAGAAAATAGACATTTCTTTTAAGCCCAGGTGGCAAAGTTAAATGTTTGATATAAAGTAACTCGAGGATTATTAGTCTATTGAGCATGTTTTTGAATAAAAAATTGCATTTTAAAATACGCCTTTATAAGGAAAATCCCTTTAACCCAAATATTACCTATATATACATAACAAAGAATCTTAACTTTTAAAAAATGAAAGCAATATATGGAGACGATAGTACTTTCTATTTAATAAAAATATTACATTTTGATATCTTCACCATGTAAGTATTTTTAAAAACAACTGGTTTAAAAAAGAACTTGGGAGCTCATCTTCCAGCTTTTTAAATATATCGTGCTCTCTGCTTTGGAATATATGCCATTATATGTTAAATTTAGAGACTTAAATATGATGGCTGTTATAAAATGCATAAAGTGGTTTATATATGTAAGAGATAAACTCATTTTCTTAAGTTTATAAAAATACCATACCTTTTGATATCAGTATATATTGAAAGGATTTTATATATCATTATTTCCTGTATACTCCCTTATAACGCAGACAATAAGTTCTATTCACAATAGGTGCTGTATTTGAATAACAAAATTTTGCTTGCTCATGATAGTATACTGCTTTTCTAAGCTTTTCTTTTTGTAAAAATAGAATTATGCCTGTAAGCCTATTTAGCATATTATAGTCTTTCTGAACAGTAAAACGGTGAAAAGAAGTTAAGTTTAATCAGATAGAAATGTACCAAATATTAGTTAAAAAGTAGTTCAAATTATTTTTGCTATACTCAGCAAGAGCTCAATACGTCATGAAGATGGTTCCTTGCCACTGCAAATTTTGTCATTACTCAAGTATAATGGAACAGACTGATCTTTTCAATCTAACGGGGTGAAAATGGTTTGATTTGCCTAAACTACAAATATCGCACAATAGTGTTCCCGTTATAAACTGAAACATTATGATATAATTAAAGAATTATTAGGAAATATCTAGCTGAATTTTTTTCAATATACATAGAAACATTTGGAAGTCCTAAGCTTCATTTAATAGTACTAGATTCCTTCCGAATTCTGGGGATAATATCTGTAATCCGTGGAAATATGAGCCCTTGTGGTACACACCCATAAACAATGATCAGCAAAAATAGCCCTTAATACAATGTATCTCGAAACAGTGCCCGTCATGCAGTTGATAGAATATGTTAATAGTACGAAAATAGTTTTTGAAATTAAAAAATCATTTATGAAGCTTCTACGAAGTAATTTATAAAGGTTAAGTGTAGAAATAAACTCTAAATCGGTTTTTCTCAAAACAGATTTTTAAGGTGAAAAGAAGTTTAGCAGAAAAAGAAGTTAAAAAAGAAGTTTCTAAATCTGCTTACTTGTAATCATTACTTCAAGTCATTCAAACAAGTCTCGCTGAATAGCAATGTTCAACTCAGTGTTAAGCTGCTTGTGTTGGGTACACTGGCTAATAATTATATACTTGATAATCTGCTAATATGTAATTGTATGGATGCACACACTCCTCTCTATATCTATCATTTCATTCTCTATTACTGACATTTCTATTTTCTTATCCATAATTCTCCTACGCGTGTAAGTATGACAGAAGGAATGTCAGGAAAAAGGTACTCCACAAAAAAAAAATTGAGCATAACTCATAAAATTCTAGAGACAAAAGTCATTTAGATTAAAATCCTTCATTTTACTCAATTTACATGAACTTTCTGCTGGACTTTATCCGCATGAAATTTCTCGTGTTTAGTCCCTATCGAAATATTATTTATGTCTGCGGTTGAATACACAGCAAAATTTCGTATTAGCCCATAACTATGGTCTAAGCACTTCAGTATATTTCGATTACTCTTATTCTACGGTAAATAAAAGAACAATGTGTTTTCTAAGTTGTCAGACAAGTTAGAGAATGAACATTTTGAGTGACAGAAACCATGTAACCCTGTAAGATAAACGTTTATATGGTAATTACTGCTTATTTCTAGAGCAATCCTTGTCGTCAGAGACATTTATTTTATGTACTCAGAACTTAATATGTTTCTTTAATGACATACAATCAGTTTTTATGAACTGTTTTTGCTAATTAAAATGTTGGCCTGTTATTTGATGTCTATGGAAATTAGTACAAAACAATTTTACACAGGTCATTGTGACGTTCCCTTGCTAAAAGCAATAAAAATGAAAACTGAATTCCGTAAACCCAATATTCTACACGTCTTTTTTTAATTCTATAGGAATACTTTATTAAAAAATATGGTTTCTAAATTTACAAAACATATGTTAGCTATTACAACGAATAACATAAATCATAAGACTTCAAAAAGGGTTTTAACTTATCTTGCTATGTAATTTTTCTTTTATTTGGAAAACTTTTATTATCTACATGAGTCATGTACTAAAATGATATTTTAAGGCGAAATATTCTTTCATTGATAAAATGAAGGAATTCTAAGATATGAAAATCTGAAAGAGAGATTGATATCCTGAATAAGCAAAGCTGAAGGAATTTTGATGTTGACTGGTTATTTCACAGCAGGACTCATTGCGTAAACATCTGAACGTTTTTGAAAGAACGTCCTGCTGTTGAAAAGAACAGCAGGATCTTTCAGAGCATGTTCCTCGATGGGCGATTCACTAAGAAGAAAAACATCAACGGAAGTGCTTTATCGTAAAGAAAAAATATGTGACACTAAATATTCAGTACAAACGATTTTCAATGGGCTATTTTTGACATTTACGCCTGCACTATGCATTCTTCTTAATAAAGCTGTAGATTTTACAGAATGCCAACAGAATATGACAGAATACTTAAAAGTAAAGAAAAACAGAACATCTTTATCATCTTTTTAAAATGATATACAGATTGTATGGCCATGTTATAAGAAAATATCCTTGTTGATGTCTCAGTTAACGGAACCTAAAATTAGAGAGTTTTTAGGTTTCAGTCATTTCTGTAGTTTTATACATTTATTTAATGGATAGATAAATAAAATACTCGGATTTTCTATAAGTTTATCACTCCTCGTTTATGCCCACATGTATATTTGCATGCAACTTCTTTAGAAATTCAGGGGGAAATGACAACTCCCCCAGGAAAAATATACAAAGAAAAAGTTAAGTACATAGAAATGGAAAGTGGAAGAAAAATTATGAATGTTTAAAATTGCAATATATTTAGTTATGAATATGAAATATTTTAAATCTGCAGGAAAGAGTTTGTTTTAGATCGAGAAAATTTCTAAGAGGACAAGTCAGAAATCGGAGAGAAATGTAATGGACATGATTTAAAATATTGCTCCAGAAAATTCCTTTTTCCTCACCTACTTGCCATTTGGAAAACCGAACATATGGCATTCGTCTATAATGCAATAACAAATATTTCTCTGTATTTCCCCATGAAAAAGAATTAGACAACAAAGTGCCTAGCAAAATAGCCAAATGTTAAAAAGTCTAGCTAATATCTTATGAATCAGAGTAAAATAATTTAAGGAGATATAGATGGCAGAAAAGTACGTAATTTAAGTCAAAGCAATATATGTCAAAACATTATCTGCATGAATAATTTTTGCACACGAGATATACACTGAGCTGCCACTTTATTATGACCACCTGACAGTTTTATGCAAATGAGGTATTGCTTCATAGTGTTGCCGCTAGAGAGCGAGATGTCTGTAAAAATGGACTGCAGGACAAGTGAACCATCAATTGCACTGTTTAGCTTGCGAAGATATGGACAAAAACATGATTTAACTGAGTTTGAACTCGGGATGATTGTATGCGCTCGAAGCGTCGGAACCAGTATCAGCAAAACGGCTGCACTTGTGAAGTGTTTGAGAGCAGCAGTTATTATTGTTTACAGAGAGTGTAATACCAAGCAGAAAACTGGGTCTCAACGTCAGGCTTGTGGTTGTCATAGGATACTCAATGCTCGATCTGAAAGGAAACTTGCCAGAGTTGTCTAGTCCAACAGAAGAGCAACAGTACGTCAAATAGCAGAGAATCTTAATCAAAGAGCAACTGTGAACGTCTCTGAACGAACTGTTCGCCGCACCTTACACCGTATAGGCTATACGGAAGCCGACGACCTGTTCGAAAGCCTCTACTGTTTGCCTTGACCAAGAGCAGACGTCTCCAGTTTGCGAAGGAGCGCAAGGATTGGACAGTAGAGGACTGGAAAAGGGTCATGCGGTCCGATGAATCGGATTTTCAATTACACCATGCAGATAGCAAGGTGCGAATATGACGAAAACAGCTCAAAATCATGAACCCCAACTGTATTGCCACAACACTTCAAACTGGTGGAGGCAATATTATAGTGTGGGGGATGTTTTCTTGGCATTGTATGGGTCCTTTGATTCCTGTGAAACAACTTCTGAATGTCCAAGGGTATTTAAATGTTATCGCAGATCAAGTACATCCTGTTATGTCAATGGTGTATCCTACTGGGGATTGATACTTCCAGCATGACAATGCTCCTTGTCATAAAGCTGGCATTGACCTCAGATGGTTCTAAGAGCATGACGTAGGATTTACCTTGCTTCGTTGGCCTGCACAATCACCAGAACTCAATCCAATTGACGATTTGGTGGATGGGATCGAATGGGGCATCATGCAGCTGTATCCAGTGCCATCAAATCTTAAGGAATTGGAAAGTGCAATTCATCGGATATGGTCTCAAATTCCTCATACCACCTGCCGACATCTCATAGAATCCATGCCAAGAAGAATTCATGTAGTATTGCCGGCAAAAGGTGGTCCAACATTGTATAGAAGGGGTGGTGATAATAATTTGGCCACTCAGTGTATATGCAAGTAATGTTATTAAATCTTTCGTTATTAAGTAATTTTTATTGTTCAGTATTGGTGGAATTTTTTATTATTTAGATTTCCACTGTAAATTTTTTTAACTCCCCACCATCACTTAGGTATGCATGACACATAGTTTTAAAAGTGCTGCTCAACTGATTTAATTATTCCCTTCTTTCTTCATGTTACACATTTTGATTTCAGCTCATAAATTTAACATAAAATTTCTTCTATAGTAGTATTACAGTATGCATGGTCTATTTTTTCAAAATTTCATTTAAATACATTCTCGTACATTTTCTGCAAAATTAGGAGTTTGGTCAATTCGAGCTTTTACCCTTCTTTACGAAGTTCCTCTCTGCTCCACTGCGACCTAGAAGCCTTTTCTCGAATCCATCCCAGTCTTATCCAATTTTTATCCTTTTCAACATGTAACTACGAAATAAACCAATTCCAGGTGCACGTTATCACTTAAAATCTCTAAACTCACTAAGTTTTAATTACTGTTGAAAATTTGCGGATGATGTTCCGCAAAGAGGCCGTGGCAATGAATAAATTGATTTTCGGTACAAAAATCAGGCATGCAGTTCATTTATCTATAATTTTAAGACAAAAAGTATGAATAAACTTTTTAGCAGTGAAAAAAATGATTAAAATTAGTTTGTGCAGTTAATGAATTATTATGATATGTGATTGTACACATTAAGACCAGGTTCCAAATACATATGCATGCGTTATGCATTTTTTAATTATATATGTGTAGAAAATAGTTAGTACTACACACCTGTAAGAAGAATCCACCTTCATGCTTTATTCATTTCCTTTAAACATATGAAGACAGATTTGCGATATATATCCTCCTCTTACAGTAAATAATACAATGGATAAGAGATAATTTGATTATGAACAAATTAACTGGATATAGAAAGTAAATAGACGCCGTATAACATACCAGCTGATAGTTTGCGCATATTTAGAAGTTATCTAATAACCTGAAATCGAAAAAACATCAGATTAATGAATAAATATGATGTAAGTAAGTAAATTATCCATATGTACAAACACTAAGATATCCTATATATATATAGTTGGCAATTCCTGAGATAATGATTAATATGCAATGTCTTTAATAGTCCATATATCCTCAATAAACATTACTGAAGTCTGTCTTAAAAAAACGTGAAAAGTTTATATTACTTGAAGACTCAATGAATGCCAGCGCTTCTAAGATGTTATGATTCCTCTATGGGCATTAACAAACATGACGCCGCTTTACACAATAATACCACTACCAACCTAACAGTACATAAGATATTTCTGGTTCCATTTGCATAGTAAAGCACAATAGAAATAACATGGCATTCCGAAAATGGACTTCAGTGTATAAAATACGATGCCCAGGCAAGCTATTACGTTGACTGGGCAGACCAAGACTTTTCTGCAAACAGCAGTAAAATGGACAAGAGTATGCATAATACAGGCTTTTGAGAATACAACTTTCGGTCACATGGTTATACAAAGACCACTTTCTCTGAATTCTGTAGGTCATTAGCTTTTTTTATTGTTCTGTTGCATTAAAGTTTGAAATATTTGACGAATTTTTTTTGGGGGGTGCCCTTGTAAAACCGTAGTGAAACTGATATTGCTGCATACTGACAAACTTGAGTCAGATATTCAAAGAGACCTATATAAGGAGGACCCCTCCGAAGAAACTACTCCGTTTGGGTTTAATTAGTTTCAAGTCATTCTCTGATTCTACCAGTATAATATTGATTAGGGTAGATACTGTCACTAGCAAACCGGCCATTGTTATGTCTAGAATAGGGATTCAGCGCTTCGAGATATTGCCTAAAGGTTATAAAGTAGATGTTAGTAATACACTAGGAGTTGAGAGTGTATTGAATAACGTGTAATATCGCCATTAATCTTCTACTGGGGAAAAATTGCCATGTTTTGCTCATAAATGAAAGCATTCAAATATGAATCTAAGATAATCAAGACAATACTTCTATAACATAAGGAATAATTCTTAATTTTTGGCACCTTGCACATAATATAATTTTAAGATAAAAAACATAAAGAAATTGATTTTCAAGAGCTATCGTGCATCGTCAAACTTTAATAGGAATAAATGAAATCAATGTGGTAAACTAAATACTTTTGGTGATAACGCTAAATAAATGTTTCAGACTAAGATATAGAAAGCAAAGTAAAGCTTTTTTTCTTACTCTCACTTCATGAATTTTTCATTCAATAAATAAAACTTTTTTATGACTATAGAGAATAAGTAAAAGAATTAAATACAAATGATTTGTCCCGTTAAAACATATAAAGCCATTTCTACGCATCAAAAATAAAGCAAAGTAAGTATTACTGAAAATATGTGGTCTTTTTCAGAAACTTAGAAAAAAGCCAGTGCAGGAAAAGAAAAAAAATCCTATGAACTAATTTACGTCCTTCTCCTTTCTCAAGATTTTTTTTTCTTTAGTAGGGTATTGTTCTTTCAGACTCTTTGGTAAGATTGATTTTCTGTTTTAGATGTTTTCTTTGATAGCCTCTGTTAACCAACAAAAATTAACCTTATTACCTTCTTCATTGCATTAGAAAAACTCAAGAACTAATTACAACGTTAGAGCTACTTGGTTTCGCTTTGCAAGAGAAATGTTGCAATTAACTTTCCATGAGTCATTTAAACAGTACTTCAAGTGTCAAAATAATATTACACTATTATGCCAAGCACAATACATAATATATTGTTGGTAAGTACTTTATTCAATTTATGGGAGCAAAATAATTAGCTGAATCTGGGAAAAATTAATTTTCTTTTGTAATACTTAATTACTTTGATAACTCGGGATTTATTTTGTTTCAATTGTTTCATTTAAAGGCAGTTGCTCTAATAAACAAAAACATCAAGAGAAAACTGAATTATACATATGCTCATTAGCTAAGAAATATCCCACTATATGGCTCCATTGTTATTCATGTATTTAAAACATCTTGTACAATATGTAATTTTAGCTACTTTTTTGTAATTTAGCAATGGAAAAAATAATTTAAACTAAACCATTTATTCCCAAGAGAAACACGCATTTAACAAAGTTGGCTCCAATAAAGAACATAATAATCATTTCAGTATTTGAGTTCTGTGTTATACATTTTGAAATTATTACAACTGGTTAGGTAAACTAATTCAGTTAAATTTAATTGCTTCACTAGAAAGAAATATACCACTGTTTGAACGAGTAAATTAAGTAATTTACTGAAGTGGATAAGGATTATTTTTTTGCTTCAAGAATAGTGTAAACGGAAATAATATTTTCAAATCCTTAGTTAATATGTTGAAAGCAGATAATTTTTTTTTTATATGGGGGAGGGGAGGGCACTTGTCTTGAGACATTCGCCTTTTGTTACTCACCGCGAAGTCTTGCTGGCTACTTTATTACGGGAACAACATTGAAAGCAGATAATATCATCTAAGGAAACGTAATAAAGTTATTTCAGAGGCTATTGATTACATTTAGAAATACAGATGAGTTTTAGCATATGATATGATCTATATGGTGAAAAATCGAGTTTTCACTGTGCATGCCAGAAACAAAACTTTAGTTTGACAATTTGTAACGATATAAATTCATAAGAAAAATATAAAGATAAAAACTAAGTAGAGAAAAAACTAAATCAAATATTTTTATTAGCTGTAAATGGTATTCGAAAATTTACATATATTTTTTAATTTATGTTTTAAACATTAAAATTTAAAAAATGTAATTATAAACGTCAACATTGGTGAATTTGATAATTAAATATTTTCAACTGCAAAGCTACCGAAATATGAAATTCTTACTCGTTTAATGATTATAAAGTTTTATTTAATTATTTCAGCAATGCATTGCATTTATTTCTCAGTACCATTGACATCCAATTTTTTAACCCTCGTGAATGGGCCAAGCCTCTTCGACAGAAACTTTACGAAATTTCTTCAAAGAACCCTTTCATTGAAGCTGTTCAGTTCCACTGTAGCTTATACCAAGGTCATGGACATTCCGATAAGAGTAATTTCTAGCATTCAAAATGATAACTTTGGAGGAAATGTTATTTGTGTCTGATCACGTATCCTTCACTACAAATTTCAGGTATTAAAAGGTCCATATATTTTAGTTATAAAGATGAGATAAAAATGGATAGAAACGCAATTAGAGGAAAAGTTAATGCATATAGAATCCATGTGTAAAGATGCTGAAGAGACAATTGATAACGAGCCTTTTTATCATGATGCTATATGTGAATGCCATACACCTGAGATTAAAGCAAGACATCAAAAGGATGTTGCGCTTAGTGTATGAAAAACATGTAGCGATTTTACCATTGCTTTGATATATTTATAAATTTTATCTAAAATACTTTTGAAGAACCTATCAGTTTGTTTAATGTTTAGTAAAAATATTTATTCCATTAAATATAGCATCAATTCCGGTCCTATATGACGAAAACCGATGACTATGCATATTTTCATCTTTTACGCTTCCTTGGCTATAAATTTGCAGCTAGGGTCCTTACGGGTTTTTCTAAAACGTCTAAACCACTGAAGTCGGTAAAAATAAATGATAAGCTTAATACGCACTCTGTAATACTGTATTTGCTCAGATAGAATTTTTGAGTCGTAATATTTTACGCCAAGATATGTTTTTGTAACCTTTCTTCATTTTACTAAAAAAATTCTGATTAAAATCTAAAATACAACATTTTAAATCGTAACTTCCTATTAGTAAATTCCTCCCGTTCAAAACAACCAGTGAACTCTGTCATTCAAATTAAATGTTCTTCCATTATCATTTAAGCCCCTTTTAAGAAGGCTATCTCAAGCAATAACTCGATATTCTACACTCTTCAATATTTCTGTGCTCAGAATGTGTTGCTTGAATATACAAATGACATTTTTCGCGCCATATAATTTCTCCAAAGAAAAATTGTGTGCTTATATCTCATATACTTTCCGCTTATTCCTCATATAAACCGATGACTATGCATATTTTCATCTTTTACGCTTCCTTGGCTATAAATTTGCAGCTAGGGTCCTTACGGGTTTTTCTAAAACGTCTAAACCACTGAAGTCGGTAAAAATAAATGATAAGCTTAATACGCACTCTGTAATACTGTATTTTCTCAGATAGAATTTTTGAGTCGTAATATTTTACGCCAAGATATGTTTTTGTAACCTTTCTTTATTTTACTAAAAAAATTCTGATTAAAATCTAAAATATTACTTTTTAAATCGTAACTTCCTATTAGTAAATTCCTCCCGTTCAAAACAACCAGTGAACTCTGTCATTCAAATTAAATGTTCTTCCATTATCATTTAAGCCCCTTTTAAGAAGGCTATCTCAAGCAATAACTCGATATTCTACGCCCTTCAATATTTCTGTGCTCAGAATGTGTTGCTTGAATATACAAATGACATGTTTCGCGCCATATAATTTCTCCAAAGAAAAATTGTGTGCTTATACCTCATATACTTTCCGCTTATTCCTCATATAAAACCGATGACTATGCATATTTTCATCTTTTACGCTTCCTTGGCTATAAATTTGCAGCTAGGGTCCTTACGGGTTTTTCTAAAACGTCTAAACCACTGAAGTCGGTAAAAATAAATGATAAGCTTAATATGCTCTCTGTAATACTGTATTTGCTCAGATAGAGTTTTTGAGTCTTAATATTTTACGCCAATATATGTTTTTGTAACCTTTCTTCATTTTACTAAAAAAATTATGATTAAAATCTAAAATATTACTTTTTAAATCGTAACTTCCTATTAGTAAATTCCTCCGTTCAAAACAACCAGTGAACTCTGTCATTCAAATTAAATGTTCTTCCATTATCATTTAAGCCCCTTTTAAGAAGGCTATCTCAAGCAATAACTCGATATTCTACGCCCTTCAATATTTCTGTGCTCAGAATGTGTTGCTTGAATATACAAATGACATTTTTCGCGCCATATAATTTCTTCAAAGAAAAATTGTGTGCTTATACCTCATATACTTTCTAGTACCGATGACCACGTCGTTACATTGTAGCGCTCAGAAAATTCGTTGATGGTCGTATTTTTGAAGCATATATTCTTTTATCGTACAAATGGTAGATTCGATTATTAAGGGCTTCGGCTCATTTAATCCCACGACATCCTCTCTGGATAATCTAGGCCCTCAGACGCCTCCTTAGACAATGATTGATGTTGAAAGTTGCTTTTTTATCACTTTTAGAATTGCGCTTTTGGCATGAGGTATTTCCTGCTTTTATAACATTTATTTATCCTCCTTATATATGTCTACCAAAAAGGGAATATCTGAATGCCAGGGAAGTTTATTTTGATGCCTGTTTAGGAATTCATGATATTTTGGTCACAAAAGCTGCCAGATCTCATTATTTATTAAATTTTTTACTTATGGAGCCGGATTGAGTTTCGATTTTGCACATTAAGATGTTCAAATTTAATAACTTTCAAAACAATATTAAAGCTCATATCTCAATTTTTTCTAGCTGCTGTTGCCAATTTATGATGTAAATTAGGTAAATCAAAACTTTTTGAAATAAAAAAAAAACCTTTAAAGAATATTTCTTAAAAGAAAGTTCTAACCAGGGCTCCCAGACGTGTATTTTTAACCTTTGTATCCAGATCTGGGTTTTTCAGTCACTATATGGGTTTTTTTTTTCCTCCAAAAATATCTCGAAATCCATGTTTTTCCCTTGTAAATTAAAAATATAGCAAAAAAAATATTAATGTTTATTTATCCTTGTAATCATAATTAGTTATGTAAATGCAGTTATGTAATTATTTATTATGTAATTATGTAAATTGATGAATGTAAAATGATACATGTAGAGATACCCCTACGTGGATACAAATCACTCTAGCACCCCAGTCAATTTTTTTTGTCGTCCGGCATTCCTTTACAAGTATTTAATATAAATGCAATGCTAGAATTTTTTTTATAAAAGTTTCGGTTTCTGCCCCATGGTCGGAACAGTCGATTTCAGTTTTGCTGCCCGCACGTGGGCGCAAATCGATCTAGCGCTACCGGTTAGATTATTTTAAGTTGCCAGGCATTCCTCTGCAAGTATTTTAATATAAATTTTTCGCTAGAGTGTTTTATAAAAATTTCGGATTTTCTTATTTTGTCGTCCAGCATTCCCCTAGAATACTTTAACATATAAATTTTTCACCACAGTATTTGGTAAAAATTTCGGTGTCTGCCACATGGTCAGAACCAGGGATCCCAGACCTTGAGATTTAAACCCAGATCTAGGATTGTCAGTGGCCATATAGGCATGTTTTTTTTAAAAAGTATCTGGGTTTTTCCCTACAAACTTAGAAATGAAGCAAAAAAAATATTAATATTTATTTATCATTGTAAGCATAATTAGCTATGTAAATGTAATTATGTAATTTAATTATGTATTTACGTAAATTAATAAATATTAAGGTGACTGCCTACGTTGAAAATGCCATTTTTTGACTATTTTGGTCAATTTTATTTTTTGCAAGAATCGTGCAATTCAATCTTTTCTCTTTTCAAAACCGTTTTCATTTTCATTCTACATTAATTTGAAGCAGAGTTATAGTTATTTTAAAAACATCGTCTGATACAAAATTGAAGTGACACACAACTTTAAATGCGTTTTTCTCAGAATTATGTTTTTTAGCACAAATCTCTACCGTAATCATGATACCGTAATGCATATAATTTGATAAAATTTTCAGGAAATGTTTTAGATGCTATTGTTAATGAGATGAGGCACAATAATTGATGTATAATAAATAGTTTTTTGTTTGGGGCTGTTTTTATAAGGAAAGGAATGACGAATTGGGGAAAATTTTCATATTGGAACATACAATTTTCTGTATTATTTTTGCATTTTAAAATTTCTCTTAGATTGAGGGTCATTTTGAAGATAACTGTTATATGTATCATGTGTGAGAAGGAAATTAAAATAGTAGCATTAGAATTTTGTGCAGAGTGATAGGCGTTTTAGCTAAATTTCATTAAAAATTACTTCAAATTGACCAATTTATAAAAAAGTATGGTATTTACGGACAAGTTTTTTTTAAAAAATGCTATTTTATCATAAAAGATCAAAATATCCTTAAAAAAACAATTTTTTTTAAAAACTGGCTCCGAACGTAGGCAGTCACCTTAAATGATACGTTGAGATCATTTCGAATGAATCGTGATATATCTCTCTCTTATGAAACCATGTCGGAATTTTGATACGTGTTGTTTAATATCAAAGAGGAATTCAATAAACCGAAATATGGAATGTTATGACACTTCATGATCAATTTGACTATTTTTCCTCTCTCTTCTGAGTGCATAGAGAGTTTTTTTTCATGAGTTAATAGAATCACATCAAAACACACACATTCTCTTAAAACTGACATTGTAAACGATTTTAGGATGGCAGAACAAATAGATAGATATAATCAAAATTAACATTCCTTGATGCTTAAAACAGAACTGGTTTGAGACTTAACAGAAGGAGAATGTGCCACAAGATAAGAAGCACTCATTTAAATCAGTAAATTCAGTAAATTAATTTGAAGATGAATGATGAAATGGATTCAACCTGACGACAATTAAATAAAATAACTTTGATTTAACTTCAAGTAACCTTAGAAAATGTGGTGTGTATAATCTTATTTGTATTTTTCTTATCATTTTCAATAATTAAAAATATGTGTTTTAAAAAAAGCTGGGTTCATAATTACAATATGCTTTATTTTATTTTATTTATTTATTTATTTTTGAGATACCATCTGAGTTTATTACATTTTTTTCGCTGATAGCCCTGGTTATAACGATTTAATCTAAACTCATTTTCTATTTTTATAAGTATGATATATTTAAACGTATTTGTTAGTTTCATAAACAATCTCTAAAGTAAAATATATAATTTTCCAAACCTCGTGTAAGACACGAAATAAATTTTTAAGCAAACTGTAAAGAAATACAAATATCCCTGTACAATTCCCGGCTTTCAACAAAAGCGCTAAGCGTAAAATGATGGGAAATTTTCTTTACTAAAAGTCATTGTTTTTTGTCTTTTGTAATTCTTTACATCAATTGGTATGATAAATGATAATTCCTATGATAAAAAATTGAATAAAAGTTAGCGTCCATAAGCATTCATTAAAAGCAGTTTTAAGCGTTGACACTCCATCAAATCTTTAACTATTTTTAATCGGAACTTATTAAAAGAAATAGTTATTAAGGTAATGTTACTTTTAACTACTGTATTTATACATTTTTCATGAGTGAACTATAAATTTAAACACTCGTAAATCACAGAAAATACTTCTCGAATGCTTCAGAATTAATAAAAAAGCATAATAAAATGGTATTACAGCTCTTTGCATATGTGTATCATTTCTACCCTCTTTCGCTTCACTAATGGATGCTCATTAACTCTGATTATTCTTCAAATGAATTTATTAAAGTGCAGGCAACTAAGTACCTATTAAAGACAATTTATTTTTCTCGTTGTTTTAGGAAATTTTTTATAAAATATTATAATACATAAAACTGAAATATTCAAGGGAAGTTAAAACATCGTCTAATATTAAAGTATATACGATATCTTAAATGATTTATAACATGAAAATATATGAATTATTCCCAAACGTTTAAGAACTATTGAAATACTATATATACATAGAAAAATTTCAGTAGGCATTAGAATTGAAAATCTACGATGTTGAAAGTCATGTTTACTTCTTTGAAAATGAATTATCTTTTGAAAAAATATGCTTTGGTAACATTCTTGGCAACATTAAATGGACTTTTCCTACGATTATTTACGTATGCTCAATAAGGGAATTAAATTAACGAGTGAGAACAATATAAATGTATTTACTTTCATAAATATGATATCTTAAGAAACTCTTACCATATTCAAATTACATACATACATACATACAAAGTATGGAAAGATTGCACCAATCTACATTATTACAAAAGCTGAATTCTAAGAAGTGAACTTTTAATATAAATGTTCTCATATCTTTATCAGATTGATATATATGTAAATCAAAACAAGTATGGTACAATATGTGGATACATAAATTTATTAATTTTATTGCAGTACATACGAGTATTTTAATAATGTTGGGAAAAACATTACTGGAATTAAAAAAGCAATAGAACAAAACTAATTGACAGTTCATTTAAAATTTATGTTATTCAGGCCATGTAAAATTTTAATTTACAGATTAAAACTGCAAAAAAAAATCAAGAATAATTTATTGAGATTTTGTTAATAACGAAATACCAAAATAACTCGACACAATATTTTAACTGAGAGGCTTTACAACAATTTCAAACAATACGTTTCGAGAAAAAGTTTTGTCCAAGTCAAATCATATCTTTTTCCTTTCTCTCTGTGAAAAAAATCTTGATTCATCTTATGTTGAATAAAACACAATAGAAACCACTCAGGTGGAAAAATAAATTTTGGATCAAATAAGGGTATGATGTACGGTATATTTATTTTTACGATGTTGCACTGAATCGTCATTGAATATTAAATCGCTTTAGGAGCAACATGTCGAATATTTCTTTCTGTAATTTCTTCTTTTTTTCATATAAGCAAAAACAAACTGTGAAATGGACAGTGAGCATTCCTGTAAAACAAACTAAGTCGTACTTTATATTTACTTTCGGGATTGGAAGTCTTGGCAAATATTCCCTTTCGGTACGATTTTTACGAATTCCAAAGAAGAAATAAGTTTATGTTTCCGATATGACCAAAACTAACAGTAGGAATTTCAAACCGAATGCAGAGCTCATTGCATTCATGACATAGTTTTCATTTCTATTCAAGGGAAAAGTTTTGAAAATTTTCAGGATATGAATGAAATAAAATAAACAATTGAGACACTATTAATTCAACATTTTGAAACTATACATTAAACAACTTATTTAAAAAAATATTAAAATATTTTAAATATTTGTTACAAATTTACCCGAGCAGAAAATTTAATACTAGGGGAAAATATTTTTTATGATTAGCATAAAACATTTTAAGAACCAATTAAATATAAAACTTTTACATAGTTTGGAATTTTTTAAGTATTCCATTTTTTAAAGTTTCTAATCCTTTCCTGCCTGATTTAGGTATTTTTTCAATTTATTAAGATTGGAAAAGATGCAAAAGTCTAAAATACACTCCGTCACAAAAAATATATGCACCCACAAGGAAGCGAGCTACTATCACGAAACTTAACATGTATGTTGTGGATGAGGAGATAAGCAAATGATTACAAATTAAGAAGAACATACCGTTTTATTAAGAAGATATGGCATGAAAAAGGTTACAAATCAGTAAGTAGTAAATCCACCTCTGACAGCTATACAAGCCGAAACACGGCATTGCATCGAATCAGTGGGGTCACCTATGACCTCCTGCGGAAGATCATGCCATAATATTTGCAATTGGGCAGTTAATTCACCAGTATTCCGGGACGGCTGCAGTTGCCTTCCAAGCAGGTCCCAGACGTGCTCTATTGGCGAGAGGTCTGGTGACCTGGCAGGCTTGGGAGTACGTCGTATCCTTGAAGACATTGTTGGGAGAGTCGCGCAGTATGTGGACGAGCGTTGTCTTGATGATAAATGGCACCTGGGCGACTTGATAGTCCAGGTGAAAGTGCTTTGAAGGACGACTAGAGGTGATCGTGTGTCCCAACCAATCGCTCCCCACACTGTCACACCTTGTGTAATCCCCGTATGTCTCTCGACAACAAATGCCGGATCGGACCGGTGGCCTGGCCGCCTCCACACGAGTATGCGCTGGTCATCAGCATTGAGACTGAATCGGGATTCATCGCTGAAGATCACAAGCCTCCAGTCGGTCACACTCCAGCTTGCCCGAGGTCGACAAAAATCCAATCGACACTGCCTATGACGTGGGATCAGTGGCAGGCGTCTTAATGGACGACGGCTCCTTATACCTGCGTCGGTCAGTCGTCTCCGAATGGTTTCCCTTGATACCACCGGATGTCCCTTGATACCAACCTGCTTCTCTGAGGCCTACTATACGTCCCTTCTCAAAGTCTGACAATTGTTCGTACTGTCGCCGGTTACGCCTCAGAGGCATCTCTAGTCACAATACTGTCCATCCAAGTCGACAGATTTGTTTGAATAACCCTATGGCACGAGCAATCATGTTTTTAAACTCTCCCAGCAGCGCATCTCATATGCGCATAGCGCTCTTACCCTTGTCTCATTGGCATTGAAATATTAATCATTTGCATATCTCTTACCAGACTACATTCCTGCCAAGTTTCGTGATAGTAGCTCGATTTCTTCTTGGTGCATATATTTTTTTGTGACAGAGTGTATATGTTTAAAAATATTTTAAAAAGAAATAAGTTTTTGGTGCAATTAAGAATCAATATGAAATAAAGGTGAGCATTTTTTGCGAAAGATTGATGTAAGTTACAATTTTAAACAATCTCTAGTTGAAACAAGCTGGGAAAGATTAGGATGGACACGTGAATCATTGAATTTCTTAAGTTTGCTTGCCCGTATCCCTTCTTGGAATTTTTTTAATACCCCTCACTCACCTATTATCCTTTCTTCCACATGGGTAAAGATGATATTATTTAATCGTATTTACGACGGTGTTCATAAGCAACATTGCTAGCAGATACCGATAGTTTAAAGGAAGGAAATGGTGAGAAGAAACCTAATTCTCCAACAATGCAATTAATAAAATTCGTATTTCTAATGCCCGGATCGAGAAAGTGGTGATCAAGCAACTATTTTCCAATTCGAGTAAAACTCAGAGTTTAGATTTAGCCACGGGTGTGATTTTCTACAATACAGGTACATCTACAAGATTTGATTATTATTATAATTTTTAAATGTATAAACGATTTTTTAGCTATAACTCAAGTTGAGTCCTCATTGCATACGGTTTTGTTCGTTTACATAGGCTTTGAGTTAAATCTTATACTTTTGAAAGACTCAGCTGTTTAGTTCAGAGTTAGGTAAAATGATTCAAATTATTTCATTTCGGATCACAAAGTTGAGATTATTTATTTAAGTTTATGGTGAAGTCTTATTGCTCGAAATATACTTTTTGAAACTGCTAGAAAAAAACTGCATTTTCTTTTTTAGTTGTGTTAATATTATCCACAGTTATACTCTACCATACTATAATTGTTGCACTCCACTGTAATCCATCACAAGCTCAACACCTATAAAACAAAACAAAAGGTTAAAATAAATTTTAAAGTATAATCACAAAGCAACTGATTCAGTAAATTCATTTTGCATAAATGGAAATGAGTTTATAGCTGATAAAATAATATTGGTAGCATACTAACATAGAAAATGTAATGGAATGCAATGATATATATATATATATATGTTAACATTGAATGAAAAACAAAAGGACAAATTTTAAAATTAAATTAATGTAAAGGAAACCGAAACTCAGAGATGGTAAAGACGATTTACGACACTTTAAAACTTGATAAATTGTAAAGGTTCATCAAAAATCCATAACCCTGTACAGTCTTTAAGTGAAAAAGAAATCCTTACTTCTCTAAGAAAACCCCATTAGAAAAGTTCACAGCAGGTTTTCTTTAGCAAACATTACTTTCTGAGAGCATTCTTAGGAAATCTGAAGAATTCTTAAGTATACATACGTTTTTTCGAAAAAATTTCAGAAATTTCAGAGACATTTTAAATATTTTGTGGTACACCATCTTCCTTTAAAAACAGAACTATTTAACCTAAGACTTAAAAATGAATGGGGGATGTCAACATGATCTTCATAAATTTTACCAAAGTATGAACCTTGCAGAAAAAAAGAAAAACATTTTTAGATCCCCACTAGGTTAAAAGAAATGTTCCCCAAAACATAATAATAATAATAATATTAATAAAATTCTATTGTTTTTGAAATCTGACCTTTGTGTTAAAAATTTATTTTCTTTGGACTTAACGAAAAAGAGACTTCGGAAGAATGATTTTGAAATCTATGCCTTTTCTGAATTCCTATTAATATTTTTGACTCTTCATCATATCCATTAGTAGATTTTTAATTTAGAATTAAATACTGAAGGATTTTTTATTCACTAAAATTCAAGTTTTTTAGATCCCCACTAGGTTAAAAGAAATGTTTCCAAAAACATAGTAATAATAATAATAATAATAATAAAATTATGTTGTTTTCGAAATCTGATCTTTGTGTTGATAATTTATTTTCTTTGGACTTGACGAAAAAGAGACTGAGATCTCAAGTTTGTTTCGAGAAATATAAACTTCGGAAGAATGATTTTGAAATCTATGCCTTTTCTGAATTCCTATTAATATTTTTGACTCTTCATCATATCCATTAGTAGATTTTTAATTTAGAATTAAATGCTGAAGGATTTTTTTATTCACTAAAATTCAACTTTTTTAGATCCCCACTAGGTTAAAATAAATGTTTCCAAAAACATAGTAATAATAATAATAATAATAATAAAATTATGTTGTTTTCGAAATCTGATCTTTGTGTTGATAATTTATTTTCTTTGGACTTGACGAAAAAGATACTGAGATCTCAAGTTTGTTTCGAGAAATATAAACTTCGGAAAAATGTTTTTGAAATCTATGCCTTTTCTGAATTCCTATTAATATTTTTGACTCTTCATCATATCCATTGGTAAATTTTTAATTTAGAATTAAACGCTGAAGGATTTTTTATTCACTAAAATTCAATTCCATGATTTAGTCATTTCTTAAGATCTGATATAAGGCCTCTGAAACCTCTCTTTGAATTATTTTTTTTTTCAACGAGGAACCACTTCTCGCTAGACATTCACCTATATGTACACCGCGAGACTGCTGGCCATTCACTTGATGAGGCGCCGTGCTTTTTGTATTATATACAAGTTGAAACTGAAATCTAAGATTTATAGGCTCACAAAAACAAGATGACCGGAAATATGAGAGTCTAATGATAGTATCTCTTTATCAGCTATGCCGACATTGTATTTAAACATAGGGTTTTTTTTAACTCTGCAATTTTGAAGATATACACAACCTGGCCGTGGACAACCCATCATTAAATGGAAGGAAAAATGCCCAAAGAACGTAAGAAACAAGTAATTTGTATGCTTCCCGCCCAATCAATTGGAACTAAACGCGAGGTTCTTGTTAAAAAATCAAACAAAAGAGAAGAAACACACGTGCACACACACACACACACACATACATAGTGTATTACCAAGACATCATTAATGCTTTAAAAATAATCTCTTCAAATTAGTTTATTGTAGCTAGAAAACAAAAGTATACAGAAATAGAATATCATAAAATTTGGAAAATAGCATTTTTTGTTTTTAACTGCGTGAATGGATAGTAAAATTAACAATACTTTATGGTTTTAATTTTTAATAGTTCAGTTATAGTTATTGAATTTTTCTGAATTGAAATAATGAATAGCTTAAAATTATTTTCTTATTTTGCTTACTCAAAATATAATAAGATTTACTTATCAAAATTATATTTTTATTTCGTAAGCTTAATTTATTTTGAACTTACTTTATATTAAATACTAATAATAACATTAATAGTTACCTGTGAGAGAATGACTAATTTAAAATTCACTATACTGAAAGCAATATCAGTCTGTAAATCTAAAACTATATATTATGTTGCTGATTGAGATCAGGACACTTAGCCAGTCACTCTAATTTGTGCACGTTTTGTTCTTCCAACTAGGACTCTAGAGAACTCGATGAACACTGAATGAAACAAGCGCCTGTTTCGTAGTACTTCTGAAATAAAAAAAAGTGCAATATCATCTGCAATATTTATGTATCTCTCAGAAGTCATAGTTGAAGGCAAAACAATAAAAGGACTCAACCATTCCCTGAAGAAACAAGCCCAGATCATCGCAAAGCCCCCTCGGAATTCAAAAGTTGGGACAATTCTGTCTGAAAGAAAATACTCCCAGGGCAAACGCCAAACCTAGACGCGTTCCCCTGGTTGGAAATTTTGAAGCGAAATTCATCACTCCAAATAACCCTTTTCCACTCATCTATTGTCCATGATCGACGTAGGAAACGCTATTTCATCCTCCTTCTGGCATAAAACCAGGTAATGTGTTGTTCATATGCCTCCGATCATCCATGATATCCGATATTATGCAGTCCGCGACGAATTGTCCTGGTATCAGTTCCTGGGGCTTGAGACACCTCTGAAGCTAAAGTAGACGCAGCGGAAGATCGATTCTTTAAAGTCTTCATTAATAATCTCTTGCCTCGATCGTCCAGTTTGTGCGACCTCCCAAGTCTGAGATTCGCTCCGTTAATGCCCTTAGAAATCCATCTTCTAATGACATCTTCAAGAGTTGATTTCAGTATAATCAAACGACCACGAATTTCACTTTTAGGCTGTTTGCTTTAATACCGGGTGTCCCAAAAATGACCGACGATTTGAAAAATCAATTAAAGAAAATGGAAGACGATAGAAATGTACGGTTTGCTGAATTCTGCTTAGGGAATCCGGGAATTTATTCTCACTAATTTTCAAAATTAGTTACAAAGTCCGTCAAAAGATGGCGCTGCTGACTAGGAAAACTATAAAACTACGCTTTCAAAATAACCACCGTTTGCAGCAACAACGTGGCGCAGTCTGAGGTCAAAATTCGCAGACGCCCGTGCAAACATTTCAGTTTGAATGATCGGACAAGAACCAGAGATGTATTGTTCCAGTTCATCTACAGTTTGTGGATTGTGACGATACACCTGGCCTTTCAAGTACCCCCAAAGAAAAAAATCGCATGGCGTCAAATCTGGCGAATAGGGAGGCCAATCCATGCGTATGCTTCTTGCTTTGAAAACATTGTTTTATAGTTTTCCCAGTCCGCAGCGCCATCTGTTGAAGAACTTTGTAACAAATTATGAAAATTGGTGAGAATAAATTCCCTGGTTACCTAAGCAGAATGCAGCAAACCGTACATTTCTATCACCATCCGTTTTTCTTTAATTGATTTTTAAAATCGTCGGTCATTTTTGGGACACCCGGTAACATCCTCTATCCACACCGCTTTAGACATTTGTGCGATCAGCGTTACGCTTCAGCAGATTCATATGAAATTTAAAGTCTTAGAAACCAATCTCGTTTATATCAACTACCTACTACGCACTGCATTTCTCTATTTGTCCATGCGAGTTTGCCTATATTTGCATATACGGAATCGTCCGATTGCTTTCAGAATATAGTGCAAGCCAGCATACTGGAAAAGTTACCACCTGAAGGGATACTTTTAATTTGACGATATGTTCTGTTATTTTGTAAAATGTATATATTTTGGATGGCAAAATTAAATTATTCAATAAAATTATTTCTATTGAAATCAGCTCTAAGACATATCTTATTTTCTTTTACGAAATGAATTACTTTTATTAGGCTTTTATCTTTTACAAGTTATTGAATAAATCCTTAAAATCAAAGATTTTAATGGATTACAAATACGGCTTTTTGTTTACTTTTAGTTTTAAATAATTGATATAATCTTTTATACAGTTTTCATTCTGTTTAAAAATTAGATTTTGAGTTAAAAATCTAGATTTTGAGTTATAGTTGTGGTCAGAAGAAACTCCTCGATAGACAATGGGTGTTTTATAAAATTTCATTACCAAGGTTATATATTAAGAAAGTTATAATTATCTATTTGGGAACCTGATTGTTTATATTTTGCTGTGATATTTTAACTATTATAAAGAAATTATCATATATATATATATATATATATATATATATATATATATATATATATAAAGTAAATTTTAAATCACTCATCTTCTCAAAACAAAGTAACGAGACTTTAATAAAGCAGATTACAATGGTTGTGGTCTTAACAGGTTAAGTTTATGCAAAGTCAGGGAGCCGCTTCAAATTTTGTGCCATTGGAGAATGAATGGTTTTGTTATTGTTTGTAACAATACCTTTTATAAAAATTTATAGTAAGCAAAATATTATGCTTTGAGGCTTTTGGACTTTTGGACTCTTGGAAAAGATATGTTTGCGATCAACGCCTAAATCTCTACATATTTTCGTCACCGTTCAAATATAATAGATTCAGATATAAGAAAAAGAAACCATACATCTTTATATATTCCCGCTAGATGGCGCCAGCCTTTCTCAAGACGTCGATTAAAAAACATGCAAGTTTCATCTAATCTAATCTAAGGAAATTTCAAAGAAATCGGTTTAAATACCTTCAGATAATACCAAGATTATGTTTTTAAGAATACCATCAAAATAGTTCGAGACTGAAGGTTTGTTGTAAGCAGAATTTTATTCATTAAAATGAAGTTTTTTAAAGAGCAATTTTTTTTTAAATTTTCTCTTCACACCAACCTATTAGCATATTAAAAGCTTTAAACTATTGAACAGTTTAAAGATTCTAATATGCCAAATAGGTCATAAAATTAGATGTAAAAAGTCACAAAATTCTATTGGTCACATTTTTTTTATATTTTTACAGATATTGTGTTTCGTAATAATTGGATTAATTAGTTTGTAAAAGTTTTTGAAAGTCAAGGTGCTGCAGAAAATTTCTTCGTATACAATATTCACCTTAATGGAAGTTCGTTTTAAAGAGACTCTTTAATATTTGAAAAATTAATGAAACTATTAGTGTTCGACACTTTTAGTTCGATAGGTATTATTATTTAAAGGGAAAATATGTTTTTAGATCGAATACTTTTCATGAGTTAGACTCCTGGGTGAAAATGTCTGAGAGACACCCTGCAGGACCTCTCGCGCATATATATCAATCACTACAGATGTTTCACCTTTCTAATTGGAAAATAATGTCATGTAATTTTAGACTTAATTATTTGATTACGGTTCAATCTTCAGTTATCGTGACGTAACAATAAATTCTTCGCTTTGCTATTTTTTTTCGTTATTTTCGCACTAAACACATGGTGGACTTCATAGTCACATTTATTTTTGGCTTTGATAAAGTGCTACTAATATTATTACTCAATGGTACGTTACGAGTCATAAAATGAAATCTAATCATAATAAGTTTACTTTATCCTCAACTTTACGTAAGTCTTCAGTTATTTTAGAAGCAGCCTCAAATGTCTTTAAACTATATTTTCATGAGAAATGGATTATTTTTATCGACAGATAGTTTTTAGAGATACTGGCATTTTTAGAGATGCTGATACTGAGATACGAACTTAAGGCTACTGTGTACTAACCCTATAGAATTCGCTCACCTCAATGTTAACCTATGGATAAAATTTTTCTACTATTTACAGCTTCATAAATGTTGAAATAAAAATGGTATTTTCAGATAGACTGAACTTTTCTGCATCTTGCAACAGGATTCAATTTATTAATTTCATCCACCAAAGGAGTTTATGAGCGTTTAAAACACACTATACCCGATTTTTTCCCCGAAAAAATTTAAATTTTAAAATTTTATTTGCATTGTTTTTAAAAAACGAAAAATGTACCAACGTGTAAAATTTCTTTCTCTTTTACGTTGTACAATTAATAAAAAATCTTTAAACTCAAGTCGGCAATCCTTGGACAAATATTCTCAATAAGTTAGCATTGAGGCGAGCAAATCCAATAGGGTTAGCACATAGCAGTCGTAATGTTCAATGAATAAAATCCCACATTTCTCTATTAAGAAAAAACTAAAAAATAGGATTATAAATTTTTTGCTTCCCATTAAAACACATTTTTCATCTTCTAAGTAAATTGAATACTTATTTTAGTAACGTAATTCATACAGTCTCTTACCTTGAAATTTTAACTATTTCAAATTATTACTCGATACAGTTTACTTCCACAATTAAATTTGAAGAATTTTTTTTTAAGCACAGAACGATGATTTATTTGCCTTCATTCTTAAAATTCCGTGCATCTCTATTCAGCGGGAAGCGAAATGTGAATAATAAGATTAGCTAAAAAAAAAAAATCCTCCCAGTTTCTCTCTTCTTCGCTTAATTAACAACGATTTTTTCTCCATTTGTGTAAATGTTTCAAATTCATAAGTTATTTTTCGGTGTGTATTCATAAATAAAATTCTTCAAAAGGAGCAAGACGTATTCTGAAATTATCGCTTTAAGAAAATCTCTGATATTAATGATCTATGCAGGAATTTGTACGTTGCAGCGAAAGTTACAGCATTTCCCAATTAAATTTCTATCGATTATTTAAATAATTTCCTTCGTTTGGAATGTGGCGATAATATTATCTTTTAACGAGAAATCTGCTCTAAGAGGACTTTTAAAGCAGAGACTGAGCGACTGCAGTAACAATAGAATGAATATACAACTTTTTTTCTATTAATTAGATAAAACGAAAAAAATTCTAAAATATGAGTACGTATGACAATGCCATGCAGTATAGAACTTTGAGATTTTGCATGCAAAATTTTCAACTTTAAGCACTAATTGTTCAAATTATTGCTTAATCTACACATCATTTTTATTTTATAAAGTCCGAGTATTATTTATTGATTTATTATTATTATTTTTTTTCAAGAGATCAATCCTGCCACTCAGGTTCAATCAACACATGTTTTTTTATAAATATTTTTTGCCCATTTTAAAGTATTTACTGAATAGCTATATCTTGTTTACGAGAACATGACCTATATCATTTTTGACCTATATAGTAACTCTCCAGTAATGCACTTTCAACTTAATAGCATGAATATCACGCTCAGTCATTTAATGTAAGCCAATGTTCTATTTATGTTCAGATAATGTTATCTGTTGCAACAAATATAACCATAAGGTCTGCCCATGTTATCTGAGGCATACATATTCCATAGGCATTAACATTTTTTGTATTGTAAATTTATCAAAACATTTATAAAGAAGTGATAAATTACTATCATTACAAAATTGGCTATTAAAGGACATTTAGAATACAGCTATGTCACTCTGGTGCTAACTCGAATCTCAAAAAAAGCAACTGTCCCCTTTAATTTCGTAGAATTCCTTCTGATATGTCAGGTAAGTCCCATAGAAAGTAAGATGATTAGGAGTCATTTTGACATTGAAACAATACTCTATATAATAAAAATTTTCTTGCTAATTATCCTAATTGGTTCTCCTTATTTAAATGGATGGGGAACAGAAGAAATCAGGCTATTTCGTCATTTATTATTACAAACAACAACAGTTTCCAAATAAAAGCTTCTGAATTTGTGCCTTCTTTGTCCCACCTCAGCTCTGAAAAGAGGGACTTTCGTCCCCTCCCCCAGAAAGTATTAAGCATTGCTAAAATGACGTCCCAATGTCATTAGTTATCGATGGTGTAAAAAGTGAATCTTCAGTAGGAAAATACTTCTGTTTACCGATAATAAACAGCAAAGGACTTATTAGAAATTGAGAAAGTGGATACATTTTTCACCTAGAGGCTTGGTTGTTAACCAAATTGTTGAATAACCGGATATTTTGTTCGGAATACGTACACCAACCATAAGAAATTCAATAATGAAAGTGGATTGACAGCGTAAATTTAGAAAGCATGTTGCAAAATTATGTAATTGTTATTCATGGACTGACAAACTCTAACCGTGGTCGTATATTAAATGTAGTAACAAACTAATGTGTATCAACAAGATATTAAGTTGACTTTTATCTATTTTGCTCTTGTCCTTACAATTTTTATCATACATTTAAAACATTTTTTGATTACTGAGATTGAAAGAGAATACCTCGAAAGTGATAGACTTATTCTTTCAAATGTGTTCCAATTTAAACTTATATTTAGACTCGACTCTAAGCTATATAATGAACTATTCTCGATGACTCCCCGAATTTGAATTCTCTAAGTAATGAGGCAGAATATTCAATATTAATGCTGCTGATTGTGGATAGAACAAAAACGTGGTTTTAAAATGAGGAAAAGCATAAAAGCTAAGGTCGTCAATAAATAAATTCTGAACTGATTTTGTTTCTAGTAGATTTTTAGTTCTAGTCTTTTTAAAAAAAATACATTTGAATCCTTTTCATCTTATATGTTGAACGAAAACACTGTGGCCCTAAAATTAGGCTTTTAAAAGTTAATTGGTTGGAATTTAGAGATCAGCCTCCAGCTTTTGCTAAAGGGAGCAATATCGGATACGATCTTCTATTCAAAGCTGCTTCCAACTACAGACCTCCAAATCACCAAGGGACTCAAAGCTACAAATTAAGGTATCGAAGATCAATGCCCTTGATTTCTATTCATATGTTTTCTTGCCATTGACTATAGAGTTTAAATAAATTTAACTTCAACTGTTCAAATAAATGACTCTATTAATATTGTATTAACTGTTAAAACTGTAGACATCATTTAGCACTGTTAATTTTCAAGTCTTTGAAAATCTTGTTTTACGTTTAATTGGATTTACAAATTCAGCTTAAAAGGTACACAGACACATGATGGATGCTTAATAGACGTCTATAAAAAATTTTACTCAACCATAACTATACCTATAAAGTATTGTCTATCCTAGTATATATACGTGGGTTTCTATAAACCAAAAGCAAAAATTCTGTATAGTATTAAGATATATGTTATTATATAGGCTATTACATCCAACATTATTTAGTACCGATAAATTTCATAACAAAATCTTTGCAATAAAATATGTTTTTATCTGTTACTTAAACATTTAGTTCAGTGATGGCCTATGTCAAATTTTGAATGCTATTCCATATTTCTCAAATATATGATATATTATAAGTGCAAGAGATGGCGGCACCAGTCCACAACTTACTTATTGCCGACCTTCGCTTTTATGCCTCTCCTCATATTAAAACCACGTTTCTGAGCTATTCACAATCCACAGCATTAATATTGAACATTCTGCATCATTACTCAGAGAATTCAAAATCGTGGAGTCAGCGAGAACAGTTCATTATACATCTTAGAGTAAGTCAATTTCAGCAAAAGAGAAAAACTATTAACGAAGTTGAAATCTGATCTACTTTAGAAGAGAGAGATGCGATGAAAACGGCATATTTGTGAGCCATCTAATTAGTATCCGGAGCCAATGTAATGAGCTCGTATTTCTATTCAGAAACAAAAATTGCTCTAATAACGGAGAATTTCGCATTTTTAAAGTATCATTGGAGAGAAGTTCAATTGTTTATTCCAGAAAAATTGGATTGCAAGTGAGAGAGTGTCCTTAAAAAGTTTAAAAAAATAATAAACTCATTTTTCGGAAAGCAACAAAAAGCTAGAATTTTGACTGAACCTCTCTCTTATAATAAATACTTAAAAAGCTATTGTTTCTGTAAGGAAAATGTAAAATGCCAAATATATTTTTTTACGTGCGTTACAACACGTCGTAATTAAATTTCTGCATTTTAAATTCTGAATGAGGATAAAGCAACTAAAATATCCGTTTTCAAGTAAAAGTTAATTAGGACTCTTAATTATATTCGCTGTAAAAAATATCAATTGCTACCGCAATATTAGCCTTAGATAAAATTACAATGACATTTTTATTAAAATAATTTTGAATACTCACCTTTTTGAATATTTTTGGTCAAAGAATTTTTTTTAAGAATACGATTTTAAGAATATAACTTTGTGTTTAATAGCATCATCGGTGTTACTTCATCTTTCCCTTGTAAAAAGTTATAAGCAAACAAAGGAATTAGCTATGTTCATACACATAGTGCTAAGTTACATGATGCATTGCTCAATTTAACTGTAATAAGGAGATTTCAAGCGCTAATTGCATCTTAGTTTTAAAAAAGTATATTTACAGCTTTTTGTCTGCATTTCCTCAATTCTGAAAATTTCATACACTTAATATATTTGAAATGTTCCTTGCGCATTTATAAATATTATTTTGGTTTCAATTTTATACCCTTGTCTACATCGGTAAAATTATATAAATATTGGCAAATACATTTGTAATACAGATGTACTATGTTATTTTCTATAAATATAAAATATGCTAATGCAGGCATTTTAATAGAAAGAGAAAGAGAGAGAGAGAGAGAGAGAGAGATACCGAATATTTTCTAGAAATTCTAAGTTTGATTCTAGGGATGAAAAGCATCTGATAAATAAAAATTCCAGAATTAGTTTTAAAGAATTTTTACATTTTGCATTTAACTTAAGCTAGTAATACATTATATTAGAATATAAAATTCAAGATGATGGCAACAATTATTAACCATGGTCATTTGAGCGTATTACTAATAATGTAATCAAGTTTCGGAAGAACCCCTTGATAATAATAATAAAAAATATTTGAATGCGTCTATACCACCTTTAGAAATTTAAGGGAAGAGTGCTTAGCTGTATATTTCGTATGTTATTGGCTGTCTCGAACTGTCCACTATTTCTTCTGAAAGCAACAAGTACCACTTCTTTGTTGGCTTGCCAGTTCTTTCGAATCCCCCCCCCTCCTACCCCTACCCCATTGAACATACGCAGGGTATTTTTCCTCGAAATTTGTCTCTATGTCATCACCGTTGTCAGAACTGAAGAATTGGGGGGGGGGGGGGCGTGTAGAATCTGCGTGGAATTTCCCAAGCAGCCATTCAAAACCTTTATTTCACAGTGCAACGTCGTGTGCAAGCTAAAGATGGATGCACAGAATACTCGTGTCAGCATGTTCCTTTTGGCATATACTTCTGTTATTTCCGTCATTTATACAATGTAGCACATGTCAACAATCATATAGATTTCCTTGCTGCACCTCAAGAATGTTCCCTGGTGTTACAATTTCAATGAACAATAGTGTAAGTTTATCACTACAGCTTTATTTAATTATTTAGTATATAATCTTTATTGATGAAATTTCCTTTGAACTTAAATGGGAATTATAGAAGAAAAGTTTATACCTCATAATTCCCTGGAAAAAAGTTTTGATATATTAAAATACGGTTTTACGGTATTTTTAGTGATAAGTTGTAAAGATACTTTTATAACAATATCAATCTGACTTCTTGAAACAATGGATATTGAAAATTTTACACATGATGGCCGAAGAGTTTTTTACGCTATCACCTATTCTCGGCATTGGAAAATAAAGACAATGATTTTCACTACTCATATCGCAAACTCTCTTTCTGAAAATTCTTCTTGGGGGCAACTGCAGTCTTCCCGATTGCTCCAGAGACCTTCTCTACGAGTATAAAGCCTCTCAATAGTGTCGGGAATCATTTCGACAGCTTTGCGTTATGGTGTTCGAATGCCCCATTTTTCTGATAACGCTAAAGATCGCTCCCGTAAATGATGTCTTCCTCGTTAACTAGATGATGTCAGGCATCTTGACGATGATCTTTGTTTCATTGGAATGAAATAACGGAAAGTGAGCTCATGAATTTCGTCAGCAATGTGAATTTTGCAAAGGCAATTTTGCGATACCATCGGAATTACATCCCACACTTTTTTTTTCAACATAAACAAAAGTATAAGCTACATCATTTATATATATTTTTGTTTTAAAATTTATATTCAGATATATTAGCCTTATTCTACTCTGTCTTATTTAATGTTGACGTATAGTTAAGATTTCTAATATGAAATTCAACAGGTGAAAAAGTTAATTCGTATATTTTTAATTTTGTCCAATATTCATTTTTGAAGATTAACTTAAACTGAATGCTTGAAATACAAAAACAAAAACTTAATAAGAACGTCTTACATAATAAACATCCTTTTAAAACTGAAACAAACACACACACAGACGTTGACACAAAATCTATAAACAGAGTTTCAACACACAAGATTCAGTCAATAATTCTAACTTAATAAATATTAACTTATAATTCTTAACTCAAGCCACAGACGTATAAAAATAGAAATTTCAAACGCCAAAAATGAATCAATATCATATCCCTATGAAGAATAAAAATTCTGTAACATCCCGTTAATAGATACTGGCTCTGTCAGATATCTCTGCCAGATGATACAAAATTTATCTTTCAGAATATCAAATCATTGAATATATCTTACTACATAATTTCCCTCTTCACAGAGAAGCCCGAAATTTCAAATTAACTTAATGTTCCCTTAAGACTATTCAATACGCATTTTAAATATTTATTTTAATGTGAAATAGAAAGCACTTTACTCAACACTAAACTTAATTAAACCCAAAATTAAAAATATGGCCTTGTAAAAGTTTCCTTTATTACTTACAACGCAATAACGCGTATTTTCACATGTTGCAGCTGCTGAGGAGTTTAAGTTACTATGTAAGAAAATGGAGTAATTAAGTTTATTTGATATTAAAGTAAGTTTTGAAGTGAACTTCTATCTAATTTGTATCTACAGTGGTAAAAATTTTAATTCAGTCAACTGCGTAATTTAAGGATATACTACAGATGCTTCTAAATTTAAGTGCATAGGAGCGTGAGTGTGTGTACGAGTGTGTTTCGTTGAGTAGGTCGGTGGATTTTGTGTTAGGCAATTATTTTAATCCTTCCCGGAAAACTGGCATATTTATTATGGAAACTACTATTGCATATATTTGCTTGTTTATATATATATATATATATATATATATATATATATATATATATATATATATATATATATATATATATATATATATATATATATATATATATATATATATATATATATATATATATATATATATACATATATATGTTTGACTTTATGTTTGTAGTTCAATGCCGTCATCTTTGGTAAATAGGAGAAAGCTATGATTAACTGCAATGTGGAACACGCATACAAAAAAATAATAAAATTTATATTCTTTCATTTATGCAAATCTAAAGCTTAAAGGATGAAATATGCGCATGATTACCCTACACTTAAGCGAAACTGAAAACCAGAACTCATAACGATGTCCTTTTGAAGAAACGTTATGTCTGAAATTCCGTTAAAACTTTTGACTATTTATAAAATGGTCGAAAATATTATGTAAAAGCTTTGGAAATTTAAAAAAGAAATCCAGTTGTAACGGCATCATTTTATCAGTAACATTGAACTTAATCATATTTTTTTCTGACGTTCAAATCAAACTATGGCTTGAAAAAAAATCAAACCCTCCTGTTTAGATTTGCGTGACTATATTCAATTCACTGAACTACTGCGCCGTGCTTTTGGTGTACCTTTCATTCTTCCCTACAGAAAAAAAGTCCATATACCGGTTTAAAATCACTCATTTTTTTTTTCTTGTACACCAATGAAATGATCCATTCCCGTATCTTATTAAAAGCAAACTATAGTTGTAGAATGCTAACATCATAGACATCTTAAACTAATACTCTTACATCTGAACAACTGTGCTATGTCCCAGATCAAGCTTAAATAATTGCCAAAGAATTTTAAATAAAATGCTACTCTAAAAAACTTCTGTTAAATTTTCATAACTTTTCCTGATGGCCAATGCGTAGTCAAAGAAACGAAACGTATTAAGGTAACTTATATCTACCATACGTTCTCGCTCAAATTCTTTCTTTCTTTCTTTCTTTAAAAAAAATCTGTCCACACAGAAATGCGAGTTTACCAATTCTATTCTTACGGAATTATTCCTATTGTGCTACAGGCGTAGACAAGCTATAACGACATTTCCAGTAAATGTCACTTTGCAAAAAAAAATTTTTTACAAGGTCTTACAAATGTCAAACTTTTTCTTACAGTTGTCTACAGAAAAAAACAGCAGAATTAACTTATAAGAATATCAGAACCCAAATTCAGCAGAGGTGAGTAATACACTTATGTTAGCCTAGAGGTACCCTTGAGGACTCATAAAGCTCGGATTTGCTGGAGGAGATCACACCATTAGACTCGACCTCGATGTGAGTTAGTACGTAATAATTTTTAATTTTTGACTATTATAATCTTTTTTCAAATTTATTTATCATTAAATTGCCAAATTAAACCTAACACGGCCAACAACTGACAACGCGACTAGGAGAATGAGATATTGAAATACAAGGTGTGATGCAAACAGCGACAGTTCAGTTTCATAGAGCGATGGAGAGAGATCAAGGATCATGAAATCAAGACAAAGATTCGTCTTTCTAACCCTTAAGGAAGTGAGTGTGTTTGATGAAACTAGGCAGAAATAACCAGACTCAATCGAAGTTTGTCTAAAGTGAAGAAGAATAGTGGTTTAATTTAATCCGGTAAACACTACGTGTCGGTTTTTAATAGATTGAGTTAGATTTCGTTTGATTACCTATAAAGTGTTCATAATAGCTACGAATTGTCAAATATTTTAAGATTTTAGCGAAGGTAACGTTTCAACTGCTCTCTAAAGTAGTTTTCCATTAAAAACGGAAACGTTATACAAAAAGGGGATCCAGTAGTCCCATTGATTATAATCAAAATATTTACAGAGCACCCTTTTCAAAAACTAATTTATTAATTTTGAGTTAAATAATAATTACTTAGCCATAAATACATTTTTATCTGTAAATGGAACTATAGTATTGAAAAAAAAAAAGAATTTGTTTATACAAGCTATGCGTTTCTTAACTCTAGATTCTAGGAAGCAACCAAGGGTAATCCTTTAGATATTCGATCTTTGGTTTTTCAATCGGAATGTTATGGAACCATAGGTTGCCCTGAAATATAGTGATTAGCAGCACCCCAGTGAGGATCATATCCCCATATGTCGCCCCTGGGGATCCCAGCTAGCTAAGACGGGTTCCGACCCTTGTGGTGCTATATAAACCGGAGTAGCACACTTCAGCCTGAAGCCTATATGGACCTGGTTTGGAACTTCCGGCCAGGGGGCTTTAGGAACAACAACAACACAGCACGTCTCATACGTGTTATTAAAATTTTGAAACGATTAATAATTCTACATTGATCTATTTTTCAAACAATTTGCCTACTTATACGATACGTTGTTCGAAATGGTAAAACACCTAATTTTTCGGATATTTAGTAACATCAACCTCTAGTATTGAAAGAAAAAGAAGGAATAAAAAGGAAATTGATAAAAGGAACTCTAGGAACTCTAGAAATAAAAAGAAAAACTTTAGAGATGTTGCAGATTCTCTTGTCTATTTATCCGAATAAGGCACTTCTGTATTTAAAAGCATTAAAAATGTTATTTTATAGAAACTAAAATCAGCTGAGTAATAAATAGGAAAATGTTTTTTTCTTGTAATATCTCACATAGAAAAAATCAAAATTAAGATTAAAAAATTGAATATGCTATTTATTTACAATTTTTTTATTATTATTTATAAATTTTTTGTTATAGATCAACATATATAACTAAAGCAGTTAGTTAACAAATGCCTTTGCAGTAATTTTATTGAAAATAGTTAGCATTATAAACTAATTAATGTAATTAAAATTGTTTATAATTATATAAAAAATGGATTATTCATGTAATGAGCATACAAAAAAGTAGAAGTGCCACATGAAAAAATAATATCAAGATGGGTGTTCTATTATTACAAGAAAGCTTGAAAACCACTGTATTAATTGATTAATACCTTGCAAGATTTTTATGTGGTTTGTAACTTTACATTCAATTTATTACACACATTTTTATTGCTACCAAATATGACATTTTTCTTTGCTTGGTTTTATAATTCTGATGACTAGAGCGTCGGTGCTTATAATTGCAAAATATCTTAGTTATAAAATAAGGAATCAAAGCAATGTCCTCAGAAAATAAAAATTATTAATAAACTCTATTTAGTTTTAACCTTGTTAAAATATATCATCTATATATTATTTGAAGGATCTTTCTTTCCAGAGTATTTTTCCCCAAATTATTGGTATTTTATTGGTATAAAAACATTTTAATGCTTTGACTTGTAGTCAGACCCTTAAATTTTAATTAGAATTTTAAAGTACTTAACATATTTATTTTTTATTTTTGAAGATCGATATTCAATGCTTTTTCTGCATGACTTTAGCGCCCGCTGCTCAAATATATATCTAGGAACATCTAACTTATCGATCGGACCTTACCGTCTAATAGAAAATAATCCTACTCTATCTTTAGTGAAAGATGAGCAAAGAGGAGACATCGATATATAGTCGAAACCTCCCCAGCCCCTGAAGTACTTCAAAATCTACATTTTCAATAAAATAGCTTCTGTTTTCCAATGCAGCACCGTTAGGAAAGGCTCATATGTTTCCGATGCGAGGTACGGAAAGAGATCTGCTATTTGCATCCAAAAGTGGGGTATTCATAAAAGATACTGAAGCAGTATACGCCACAAATCGATGAAATCCAGCTTAAATGTAGAGCTAACTTGTGCGATAGTTTAGATTTACCTGCATAGCCATTAAGGATTTGTTTGTTTCGAATCTTTTAAGTCAATATTCGAGCACAGCATCCGGCAATTTTCAATCTGCTATCTAAAAGTAGTTTATCTGCAGTATAGCATATTAAAAAATAGCAAAAGACAAACGATAAAAAAAACATTAAATGCAGTATGGGTTTCAAGTATTGATAGCATTTTGCAACGGAGGAATTGAACTTTTATTGGATTTCCCATTTTATGGATAATTTTTTTGTTTAATATTCTTTCTACCTACAAGATGTTTTGAATTGAATAGGGTATTGATGATTTTGAAGTACAAGGCTGATGTTTATTTCAGAGATTGACATCGTTTTATTATTATTTTAATTTAATTTTTTTTTCAATGTGGAGGCACTTGTTGTCAAACATTCGCCTATACTACGCCACAATGTTTAATGCCCATTTTATTGTGGGGGCACCATATAGGTGGACAATATTACCCCTTTGAAGAGGCGACACGAACGGAGGCATTTTTCGTGGCGCGACGCCAGGATTCGATCCGAGCACCCTCAGCACTGAAAACCAGCACGCTGTACCACTGGGCCACCACAAGCCCCGTCGTTTTTTTAGAGAATTTTGGAGAATGAAATGAATACTATTAAACTACTCTGCACAAATTTCTAATTGGGAAAAACATTTCTAGTATTCGAATGTTGTAATTGTAGTAGTAGAGTGCAGAAAAAGATAATAAAAATCATTGAATAGCATTCACGATTAGAAAGCAATCATATGATTTATAAATATTTCATCATTTAAAGATTTAATGAAAACTAAAATATTCATTTTAACAAACTGTTTTTTTACAATGGAGATATTCAAGTTTGTTAAAATCTTTCACGTCTAAGGTTTACATTTTATCTTGTCCCATGTTATCTTTGTCCATGTTATCTTTGTTACATTTTATCTTTGTCCTTGATTTTTAAGTTTGATCAAAATTTAAAAAAATATTAATTTAAGGTTAATTATTTTGATCTTTACCTTACTTTATTTTATCTAACATTTATTTTCCATTGTTTAATTACTGAAAACAGGGTATGATGGTTGGTAAAATAGTTAACCAACTACAACTTTACGAAGGAAAAATGGCTAAATACAAACTGCTTGTCTAGTTACGCACGAATAAAATTTGTTAGGATATTTAATTTTATCAGCTAATCTCAGCGAAAGGAGTAGAAAACGAATTCATCCGATCTAAGAACATCATGTTTCTTAACTAAGGTCTGTTTATATTTCTTGCTCAATAAACTACAGAAGGGAACGGGTTAATGACATGATAAAATAGAAAAAAAAAGGTCCATATTTATTTAACAAGGTGAAGAAAAATGTCACTAACTGGATGCGTCCTTATATATGAAACGGACCTTTGTAATACAAGTACAAAGACCTATAAATCTTTTTACCCGTAGAGAGAATTCTAAAGATTAACACAAGGTAAAAAATTATACTGATAGAAATGCATCTCAAACACAGCCCAAGATTAATAGCCCAGTCAAAATAGGTTATATGGCTAAAAAAAAATATGAAAGTTTTGAAAATTGGTGGAGATGTTTTTTTAGGCATGCTAATGAACATACTAAAAGTCCCCATCGATCAGACTTGAGCTTTCACCGCCAACTTGGAAAATGTGTACACTTTTTGGGTTTTTTGCAAGTAACTTGAGAAATATTGATTTTATGTAAAAAATTTGAAATTAAAAATTGAAGAGCACTAAATTGTGAACAAAAACGTCATTTACATTTTTTTATAAGTCGAACAAGAACAAAGATAATTGACTTTGAAAGGAGCGAACCATCACACCTGGGACGCGGATGCGCGGGGCCTCCTCATCGCGATGGGAAGATGACCCGCGCATGTGCGCCAAAAGTTTTGTATACTCACGTTTGTCAAATTTCTGCATATCAAAGCTCAAGAGAAAGTTGCAACAACACCCAATCCATTGTTATCAGGTTGTATTGTGAGGCTTGGTGGATTCTTTATTTTTATGTCATACTTAGGCTGCATTGGGTACATAATGGCTGGAGGTGAGTTAAAATAAATATTAACTTTGATGTACGTAACTACGTCAGTAGAAAAAAATGTTGCCTGGCCATGCATACGCTAGAAAAATCCTAGCTCATTTATCTACCCAAACATTTTTAGCAAAAATAATTTTTGACGCCATCGACATATCTGATTTCAATGCAATAATCTCCATGGGTTGTTTAGAGATTTTGAAGGTTTTTTCGTGCTTTTGCAAATGACTTGGAAAATATTAACTTTTATGTATAAAAAAGTAATACAAAAATTAAAGAAAATTAAATTGTGTACAAAAAATATTAAATACATTTTGTCTTAACCCTAACACGTACAAATATATTGGCTATTAAATGCGCGTTGATTATGGAGGTAGCGTCCAAGTCTCGTTGCAGGTGCTTTCCTTTGAATTATCTCTACTCCCTCATTGCGGCATTCTTTAAACACAAGAAAATAGACTTTGGTGTGTTTTGGTATGTAGATAATAGATCATTATTAATTTTATAAATGAATTTAATAAACTTGGATGTATTCACTACCGTATTTTCATTGTGTATATTTTTTTAAGCTTACCTACTTTATGGTTGAAGTGTTTATTTCGGTACGGGATTGTTCGTGTCATCAGTCTTGAAAAGATCATCTATGGGGCAGCTAGCATCACTCCATTCCACAATTCCTTTTATTGGATCGTCATGATCTACAGGACAATAACTTCAATGGGGTATGTCGTTGGGACATACTCTATTGCAGTTATTGCAGGCCGTTGTGCAGTTGATGCCTGCTTTCCGACACACACATCTTTCTCCCTAGTCAGTCTTGCTGTTGCAAAACACTATGCTTAAAACTGAATCGGGAGCCACTGCATCCATAGTTGTGATGGACACGAGGGTTTTCTCTTGACGTTTCCAGTCCCACACTTCAGGATTCAATTCATTCCCAAACTACTTCTGCACTTGGTGATACAACCGAAAGGAAAGTAGCCTGGCTTCATCTTCAGTTGAGGGAAGAGACGAAATGTATGGTTTTATTTTAGTGTCAAATTTTGCGAAGCATTTGTACCTAAACTTATTTAGGGACTGTTCACTGGAATGTGCTCCATACCAAATCAGAAAAAAGCATTCTCCTGCTTGAACCATCATTGTGCGATAAGTTGCATTTATTAACTACTGTCACGTTGTGTTCCATGGAACACAACGTGAAAGATATGCATATCTTTAATTTGGAACATTTTTATGCAAATTTCTTTCCTTTGTTGAATGCTGCAGAAGTAGTATCACATCCATTGAACGTATGTAGAAAAAGGATACTATGGTAAGTCCCGATGATTGCATTTCATTTGATGAATATATTTTTTTCTTTGATTTCCCTTTGCGTGGTTTGACAGGGAAAATGTCTTTTTTCTGTAGGAGTGAGAGCTGTTAATAGAACCAGGTGGTCAACATCTTCACCGATGGTTACAACGATGTTGTTACCAGAACATGCTTCATTAATTGCAGTATTTATAATGAGAATGTCGGCGTCGTCATTACTTTGTCGGAATCGAATCCCATTATTTCCCACCTCAGCTGATAGAATGCTGATCAATTCGCTCTTATTGTTTTCATTTGAAAGGAACTATTATTGTTGAACAATAACTCGCATGTTTCCATCAAAATTTATGTCTACAGATTTTTTCATAATATACCGTACATTTTGTTAAATTTTTTTTGTAGTGTTAGTGGTGTTGGATTAGCCATTCAAAACGACAATACAGCTGGTACCATAATGCTTTTTTTATATAGATAACTTAATTTATGCAAACTGCCGAAAAAGTTAATTGTGTTCCCCATTTGACACGGTGTAAGACAAAACCACTGTCCACAATGTTGACGCAGTTCAGAAGGTTAAGGTCTTAGTTTGCAACTTCAAAAATGTCGTACATGACCAATGTTGTTGTCTCTCGCATACCAGCTTCGTTAAATAGATCCAACGGAAAAGGAGCTAACTCATATTCTAAATAAAATGCTAGGTCTTCGTCGTTTTGTTTAGCAATCGCTATCGTCTGAATAAGCAACAACGGGTTTACTACTATATTGAAACCGTTTCTTTCTCCGTACAATTGACGGTGATCAAGCTTTCATAAGGTCTACCATTTCAAAGTACTGAACCCAGAGGGCTGCAGTGGGGCCATTCTCTTTCAACTGCTTCAAAGTCATCCTCATTTTAATCTCATATACGATGGCCCGTATATGAGTATGTCCGTTTATGGTTTTTAGCGATAGTAGTTCAATTGAAAAATCTCTAAACAACTCATGGATATTATTGCTTTTGAAATCAGATATATCAATGGTGTCAAAAATTATTTTTGCTAAAACTGTTTGGGTTATTAAATTAGCTAGGATTTTTCTAGCGTATGCATAGCCAGGCAACATTTTTTCTACTGACATAGTTGCATACATCAAAGTTAGAATTTATTTTTACCCACCTCCAGCCATTATGTGCCCAATACAGCCTAAGTATGATATAAAAATATAGAATCCACCAAGCCTCACAATACAACCTGATAACAATGAATTGGGTGTTGTTGCAACTTTCTCTTGAGCTTTGATATGTAGAAATTTGACAAACGTGAGTATACAAGACTTTTGGCGCACATGCGCGGGTCATCCTCCCATCGCGATGGAGTGTACCCGCGCACCCGTGTCCCAGGTGTGATGGTTCGCTCCTTTCAAAGTCAATTATCTTTGTTCGTGTTCGACTTATAAAAAAATGTAAATGACGTTTTTGTTCACAATTTAGTGCTCTTCAATTTTTACTTTCAAATTTTTTACATAAAATCAATATTTCTCAAGTTACTTGCAAAAAACCAAAAAAGTTTACACATTTTCCAAGATGGCACCGAAAGCTCAAGTCTGATCGGTGGGGACTTTTAGTATGTTCATTAGCATGCCTAAGCAAACATCTCAACCAATTTTCTAAACTTTCATATTTTTTTAACCGTTTGTCAAAATCAGGTCTATTTTGACTGGGGTATAAATCACAGATAACAAGAATGAATAAGAACTGTATAACTTTTCCCTCCGAAATACACTTTTAAATATATAATCCGTGGATAAGGTGCTTTGATTAAAATTAAGTGTGTTATAAATCATTTGATTTATTTATTCAAACATATGAAAATTCTTTTTGTTGAACGGGGTTAAGTCCAGCAAAGAAATAAATTCTCGTGGCCAAAAACAGTGCGTAAATATTGATACTTTAAGCCGTAAAACAAGGAGTTGTTGTGTGGTATAGGTAAAAAAAATATTGATTTAAATAAAGGGCGCCATTTCTTTTGGGGTATAGTCCAATTTGTGTTGATTTAAAGTTCGCAGTCGTACCCTTAAGCTATTTTGTATCACGGACATAATCCAATCCGACATCATTTGCTTGAAAATTTTTCAATTCCTCGGGTAATATACTTCTCGGGATATTCCTCCATAACACTGGAAACGCCGTTATTCCCTCAAGTGCTTAAAACTTGAGAATAAGAGCTCTCTCCAAATATATATTTTAAGCGAGTAAGAAAATTCTACCCAGGTTATTGAAAGCATACTGTTTATAGAGTGTTCACATTTTTAAAAGGAGCTTAAAAGTGCTAAAACTATAGGCTTTTATATTTTGTCCCAATACTTTCCACCTAATTAGGTTTTATCGTAAACAGTAATCAAAATCCTCAAAGCAGTCTCCCTTCAGTTACAGTGACGTCGTAATATATTTCATCCTAATTACGCTCTACTATCGCTTTATGATTAGAAGAGATTGCAGAAATTGAAATATTACATCAATCCTAAAAATGAAATTTATTCATTGCCTGGAGGTACTGTAGCACAGCAGGGAGTCATTTCGAGAAAGATCTGAAAAAGGGGGGATTGGAATAGATAAATAAAAATTGAGGCAAAGGGGAATGATTGAATGTAATGCTTCAGCAATTCAATATCCACGCTGACACGAGTCTCATAGTATCACTCGATAGATTTCCGAAGCTGCAGCTATCTTACGTATATTTCACTTTAATTTTAAGACGTATATTTGTGTAGCATGATCAATATTTGCGTTTTACGGGAGAACTGGTATATCTAAATATAATGTACGGATCAAATGAATTTTTACAAATGTAGCTACTTTTATTCAGTCACTGTTTTATTGCGATATTAACTAAAAAATGAGGCTAAATCTTACAGAAATACAAGAAAGAGATGGTGTAATATGCTATTAAATTTGCATACGAAGGTATCTTAATTAAAATATATTATGTATCATATCTCCAGTTGCATTGTTTACACGCATAAATTTGGATATAATAACTCACTTTGTCAAGTGAGACGGTTTTCACACTATTATATAAAACATCGTTATAGCCTGGAAAAGTTAAATATTTTACTATGTTAATTCTAAAGCAACAAAATAACTGTATTCAAACATAGATTAAAATAATTTTCAACAATTTTTCTTAGCGCTAAAATGTTAATAAATATTATTATTCCAATGCCGTCTCTCCAGGGAAACTATCTTTAATTCATTTTCAATTGTAAATGCAAAGATCTGGGAGTGGTGGCCCAGTTGGCAAGAGCAGCGAGCCAGTGATCTGAATGTCTCTGGTTCGATGCCCATCCCTGAAAAATCCACCGCCGTGTACGCTAATGGCGGCTAGTGCACGAAAAATTTGTTGTGGCTGCAATGTCCTCCAAGTTCTCAAATTTACCTCTGGAGGTGCGGGGTCAAGTGTATCGATCTCGTCACTTGACTCGATTCAAAATTACGGGACTGGTCCTTTGGCCAAGTTGGACTCCGACCCTTGTGGTGCCACTCAATGCAGGAGCCTCACTTTCATCGCCCATAGTCTTCGGGACTTGATTTGATGTTGCTGTCGATCAAGTGGCATAAGCAACAACAACAACAACAGATTGTTTCATTCGCGTCAAGTGTATCGGTCTCGTCACTTGAGTCAGTTCAAAATTACGGGACCGGGCCATTAGCCAAGTCGGACTCCGACCCTTGTGGTGTAAGTCAAAACCAGTACCACATCTTCCAGTCCTATAGCCCATACTGGTCTTGATCTGATGTTGCTGTTGGTCAAGGGGCATAAGCAACGTCAACAACATCCAAAGATCTATTCATAGCTATAGTATATCAAACTGTAAAATATCAAACAAAAAAACGACGTAAATTAAACTTTAAGAATTGTGCGCTTGTGGTTTTGCAAAATTAAGGCCCTTAAGTTAAAGATATGTACAATTGCAGACATCAGAGTTATTTGAAATATCCTGTTACTACCCTGTTAAACAAGAAATGACTAATGATTTTTTTCATTTAAAGTGTTAACACATTTGAATGTTACTTAAGAGTTGAGATGAAAATGAAAACTTAAATTTCATTCAAATTTAGTTCTTTTAAGCGAGTGAACAAATGTTATAATAGCAAGTGAAATAAAGATAAGTAGTGAAATTTAAATTAGTATCTATCGCCTTGGGACAAGTGGGATAAAAAGGATAGAAATTTATGTTCGTTAATAAAAAAAACCCTATAAATCGAAGGAGGAAAACATCAATAACTAAAGTTTTAAAGGAGTTGCATAGATACTCCTATAATAGCCAAACTGGAAAAGCTTAATTTATTACATCATGATCAAAAACATAGTTTTCTATGAACAAGCATATAAACATCACCCCCAGACACATATATTACTTTGTATAATAATATCAAAGTGATGTAACAACTTATAAGTCGATATTCCAGAGGTTCGAAATTCATGAATCTCTAACATTGTTTAATGCACAAGTGTTTTCCTGCTATTTCGCGTATACGTTACGTGCATAGTAATAGTAGAACATATTTTATGCTAAAATAAGGTGTGGGGTGAATAATCAGATGTAGAAAACTATTAATTTAATCCCTATTAAAGTTTGTAGTTATACATGTCTAAATATACTGATACGTGAATGTTTGATAACATTTATAATTAAAAATATGTTTATAAGAATAAAGGTATTGATGCAGATCTCATGAGAGGGCAGCTGAAAAATCATTCATTTTCCTATCATAAAACGCAAGGACTATCATTTATCTTCAAAAAGTTTATTCATGTTTCTTCCCCTCATATCTCGAACTAAACTGTCCGTCCAAGAAGTGTCCCTTAGCTTCCAAGATTGATTTAGTATCAGTGCATTGGTTAAGGCGCATTGCAGGCAGTATAGTTAGTTGAGAACTAATCCTCAAGTTCAGCTTTGTAGACTTGTATGTGCAATGTGGGAAACATCTGTCTAGATGTTTCTCATACTTTGGCCATGATGAACTTTCTGTCTTAAAAATTACTCTAACTGAAATTTGTATAGATTGATATCTATAATTTTTACAGATTATTAGAAATTTATATAGATTAATTTACATAGATTTATATCTAGAATTTATTATATACTGTGTTCCAATTGGATTGCCCATTGAGCAAATGAGCTATGTAATGTGTTCATTTTTAATATTTCACTTGTTTGATTGATCACACTTTGAACATTAAACACATTAGAAAAATTATATTTATACAAATCTTAATTTTAAAAGTATACCTTGAATGTTAAACCAAGTCTTGGTGCCCCCCCCCCCCAAAAAAAAAAAAAAAAAAAAAAAAAAAAAAAAAAAAGTAAAGGAAAGAAAAGAAACTAAGGTTAGTTGATTGACTTTTTGGAGCACTACGCCCCCATTTGCCACATGTGAGCTGGGCAGATTGGTGGCTACATTTAAAGGCTGATCTCGAATGGCCGCTAACAGTCATGCTAAGTATGGGATCGAACTCACTGACTCTAGCAGTGAAAGCCAACGTCCTAGACATGCTCGGGTAAATCTGTAACGAACCTTTAAAAATATGTCATTTGAAAATGCAATATAAATATCGTTAAATTTTAAACAGATGATTTTTGTCAACCATAAGTAATTTTTTTCTTTGCTGGTTTGTCGAGCCAATAATAGAACTGAAAAAAAATTCTGCAAAAAATTATTGGCGTTTCAATCGTCCTCGTTCGATAAATTTTCAATCACTATTATAAAGTTGAAAATAGTTAATTGCGATTAAAAGCTGTTCGGTATCGAAAAAAAATGTACAAAGTGGTACTCTTACACTTAAGTTTCCCGATCTATGAGGGAATGAAAAAGTAAAAGGATTGAATGGTACTTCTTAGACATTAACTCTTTTTCCTTGCTATAACTAAAATCAGTTTGCTCTTAGAATTACTTGAGTAATAAAAATTTGTTTCTTTACTGCAGACTGCAGAGTATAACCACTTCGTTGTGTAACAGAGTACGCTTAGCGAATGACATTCATAAATATTTCCGTTTGAACTCGCTTAGATGTAAGGCTAAAATCTTACTGTAAATTATTCAAAAAATTAGGAGCAATGTTAAATACTTAAGTAGGTGAAAACTCGTGAAAAAAGAAAAAGGCCTATATAAACGGCATTTTTTAAGTTCAAAAACTGAATTTTAAAGCTGAGCTCCCCAAAAAGAAGATAAAAAGTAATCGAAAAGTTATAGCTTCTAAATTTTATTAATTTGTTTGGAATTTCAGCTTTAAACAACATATTATTTTCTCCTCTATAACCAACCTAAAATGCTTTATTTTGTTTGGAAAATTTCAAATTAAAAAAAATATTTCAAAATAAATTCTAACCATTTTGAAAAATTTCTAATTGGAACGTTTTTAACCGCTTTAATTGATAATAATTTGGGAACAGTCATTACAAATCCTAAAAGGTTGTTTATTTCCACTGAATTATTAATATAATATCCCATTTAATGTCACAAATAGAAATTTATATTGATAATTTTTCGAAATTTAAATGGTTTTAAATGTAAATAGTGTGAAATATAAAGGGTTTTAAATGCTATTACTTCAAAATATAAATGGTATGAGCGATTCAGAATTCAGCAGGCAGATCATCAAAAATAAAAACACAATTTTAACCAGAACGGTTATATTGTATATTATGTGTGATGTAACAGATCATTTCCTTTAAAACTCAAACTGTGCACACTTATATTCCCATATGCACACACTGATTTCATCATTATTTGTATAAAGTGTATTTGCTGATCATATTTCCGTTGATTTGAAAGAAAAAATTATTGGCGTTTTTATTTCTTTACCTTCGTATTCTCATACCGATATCGGCCGCCTACGGACATGAATTGTTATTTTGTCTTAGTCCTTGCCGACAAAAACGCAATTCCTTTGTAGCCGGGGGGGTCTTTGGGGCTACAGCAAAGCAGCGATTGGTTTTAGCTTGATGTTCATTTAGACCTGTAGCTAAAAACAGCGCCAATTTCCTGTGGCAGAGTTCTCCCCCACATCTTGCGGCTCTATTGACTGAAGGAACGGCCGTTCGGAAACCTGAAAGCCGAGGCAATAAAGAGAATTTTGTACAAAAGAAGGAGGATAAATTGTTTATCTAAGCGAAAAGAAACTTTTCCACACAGAAAACCGATGTCTAAATTGGTTTCTCATAATATTTATTTTTACTGACTGTATACTTAAAGAACATGGAAACGTCATGTTTATCTCCCAACAAATGGATACTTTTATTGACTTAAGTCTTAAACACCACTTTGAAAAGTAAAGGTACATTTTACAAAAGGTATAGCCCTCTCTTTTCCATTTTATAAGAATTTTCATGAATATCAATTTCCTTTAGAGAAGGGAGGCACATTTGAGTTGAATTAAAAAATTAGCTATTGAGATAAAGCACTCCAGTGGTAAAGCAAATTTATAAAGGGGATTCGGATCTCTTTTAAAAGAAGTTGGTGCAGAGAATTAATGAAAGAATGTTAACTGTATCCCCTTTGAATCTCATTTTAAATACCTACAAAGGAAAAATAATCCTAATTTATTTTACTGCCTGATTACATTGTTTAAAATTAATCTTTTATACATTACGTATTGGACAGAATAAATTAAGTTGTTAAAATTTTTAAAATTTGAGATATTTAAAAGAATGAGTACCCTGTAACAATGAAACATGTTAAAGCTGTTTTAGAATTTCGAACAGTATTTTTTACGCTTTTTAAATACATTAATGTGTAAGAAATCAATAAAAAATTCTGTAATTAAAATTATTTTAGCAGTTCTCATATATATTATTTAGAGAATTTAAATTTGTAAAAAAAATAATTATAACTTGAAATTCTCTATCCAAACTGTCTATTCATATCTTATTTCATTAGGAAAATGAAAGAAAATAAGTTCTTTGTAAATGAGTTAATACTAAAATTTCCCTTGTTCGATTATTTTAATGTTTTAAAGTTGTTTTACACAGTAGTGTTTTATACCGCTAATGGATTGCGACAAACTTTGTAGGAATCATGAGCAATTTTTTTGTCATCAGTAATAAATCACCAAATCGGAATCAGAATAAAGTGCAGTGATAGCACCTTAGAAATTTTTGTCCCAGTCTCTGAAATCAATCCCACCGAGAATATTTTATTTTTACACCGCATTTTAGTGAACTGGTACAATTTCTGTAAAATATAAAAAATTCAACAGCCAATTTTATAAAGTTATTTACAATAGAGACAATACTTTTTTGGAACTCCTTCAATAAGTACACTCTTCTTTAATTTTTGAGTAGATATATTCTTTTTCAAGCAATTATTTAAATTTCTTTCTAACAAGTGAACATGTAAGACAAAGAACAGCAATTCCTATAAAAATTAGGTAGATCGAAGTAGGTTAGTTAACCTGTAAAATGATTTAGAATTTAAAATGATAATGCAGTTTTTGAGAACTTGAAATAAAAATCTGCTCCCCCAAAAAGATGAACTTTAACGTTTTATTAGATTACTGAAATAGAAAAATCAAAACCCTGTCACAATAGAACAAGAAAATTTCAACTAGAGAAAAATAAATACTACTAATTGAATTTACTTAAAATTTATATTTAGTGGCCCATTCAAAGTACACCACCATTTTTATTTTTATTTTTATGTATAAAAAATTAATTTAATTCTGTTTTTGTGACAATTTTACAAGTAAATTTCAAAGGATTTTAAAGCCCGAAAGATGATCCTACCTATCAATAGAGAAGTTGGCCACTCTTGACGTATAGCTTTAAGATCACATGCTTATATTTCCAACATTCTTCTGTGTTATAGGCTGCGTTGATTTTGATACACATAGATACATTTATATATTTTTTTAATAAATATTCCCTTAAATATTTCTCCCACATAAGTATAAAATGTTTCATTAGTTTACCAAAAATGTTAGAAGCCTGAAATTAATTTTAACAGGACAATAAGAATAAATCGACTCAATTATATTATATCAAGAATTCAGTCACTGTCTATAGAACTTAGTTTCATCACGCGAAAACTATTAATGATTACTTTTTAACAATAAAAACCAATAAAAGAAATCTGCGGGCACAACCGAGCTTTAAGCTGTAGGAAAATCGACCATATTACATAATAAAAATACTGGCAGAAATGAGAATGAATGAAATACTTCTATAGTAGGTTGCAAAATCATTCCTTTTTATAAAAAAAAAGATGCAACAGTTAAAAGTTGAGTTTATGCTGCTATATCGTTAACAGTGCAAGCTGTCGCAAGTTGCACTGTTATCGTTAACAGTGCAAGTTAAACGGAGGAATGTTTATGAAAGAGATGATTTTTAAGACAAACAGTATTTGACATTACATTTCATTCAGATTGATGTTGAAATATTAACAGCTTTCAATTTTTGCAATGATATCTTTCCAGGCTGCTGACTTGGAGTGTTTCACTTAGCCGGTGCTTTCAGGCATAGTAATAGTTGAATTGTAGTGATTCTCCGTAGAAGTCTTTACATTCGTTTAATTTGAACAACTATATTATTTCCTATGCTGATTAAATTCCTCTTTTTTTTAATGAGTATGTTTAAGCATCTGTGAATATTATTGTCATCTAATTTTAGTTTAAGAATTAATTCCCTTTTTCACTCTGCCCCTTTTCTGATTCTAAATGTTTCGCTAAACCCAGGTTTCTGATGGGGTGAATTTTCAATTCGGTTGCTTTATGCATCCATTCCGGCTACTTTGTTATTTTTTTCTTTCTTTAAGGAATTAATCAGTATCTGTATAGGTTTGTTGTATTTTATTTAGTCTTATGCATTGTTCCTCAAATTTAGGTGGTTATAAAACTGTGTTGAATATCGATATTTTCCATTTCAGTATGATAGACAGAATACAAACAAAATGAAAAACTCATTTTAAAAATGCATATATTTTAAAGGAATGCATTGTTCAACATTTAAAGTATGAAGAAACTTCTGTCAAAAAGTTGAGTGGTTACGTTTGGCTGGTATTCATCCCATTAGCTGTTGTATCCTTGACTGTGCTGTCGTATGAAAAAGTATTTGGATATTCAGTACACTTTTTCCATTCCAAAATACAGCACAACGAATATGGAAATGACCCGCACATTTCAGGGAAATAAAAGTGCCCTCCTATCCATAATTAACTGTACATGAGGTATGTGGGAAAATGAGACTGAAATTTTAGCCTCCTTAGATTCTGAATATGAATACAAGTCGTCATCCTCGGCTGAACAGATAGAGCGCCCTCTACGACTTAGTCGACAAAACGACTTTCTTGTTTTAACGTATCTCAGGCTTCTGAACTGGAAAATATATGGAACATGTGGACTGTAGCATTGGAAGTAGAATGCAAAATTTACGAAAATTTAGTAAAAATTTTTATAACGATGACGAATCTGCCAGGTTGCTCAAAAATTAATTTTTTATCCTTCACCTAAAAACAGGTCAGTCGTCTCGAGAATCGAATGCATAGTTCCTGCTCCCAGTACTTCATCAAGCCATGTCGTGTTCTACCTTAAAGGGTATCACATTGCATGTAGATTTGTTGTCGAACTAATTAAACTTAAGTAGTTCTACTTATTAATAAAGGGGAAATGAAATAGTTTGTCAGATCAACAGTCAAGGTATAGTTGTATGGTTTAAGCACCAAGCCGTTCAGCTATCCGATAATAGTATCGAAGTAAAGTACCGGACAATATCAGAACGGCTACAGCGCTCGCTGTCTGGACCAAAGTCTGTGGATTCGAGTACCACAGTTAAAATAAATGTCTGTTGATTTTTCAAACGATTTTAAGACATAGTTACAAATTCCTTTGGACCTTGTGTAGTGAAAGAGGATTACAACACTCTGTAACGACACTCTGTAACATACTCTGTAACGTACAATACTTACAACATTCTGTAACGTACAATACTTACAACATTCTGTAACGTACAATACTTACAACATTCTGTAACGTACAATAACGATTATCTTCGCACGTGGAAATTCCAGGAAAGATCACCCAGCACGTGGCTTGTGCACATAATTGATTTAGACGACAGCAGACAGACAGTCGCCTAGTGACATAAAAGGTCGGATGCGCTAACGACAACTGGCGGAACACTAAGCCAGATACAAAGGGGAACCGCCGACCGAAGACGCTTGAGTCGGCTGGGAATGTAACTGAATAAAGAAAGAAGGCGTGTCCCAGACCTTTCGACAACGTTCAGCGGAAGGTATATAAAGTCGCCGAACGCCGGTGGAGTTAGTTAGTCAAATTAGTTAGAAATGAAGATAGAGGGACGCTGGAGACGGAGACAAGGAGATATTGCCGGGCCTAGAAACACTTGAATGAGTGCAGTGACAACTTAAGTCTGACTTTCCTCGTCGACGCCGTGTGAACTCACGAATTCAAAGTTTTTAAATTTGTAAATAGCCTATATTTAATCAAGAAATGCAATTAGAGCATAAAATACAAAAAGGCTGGCAGTCTTTTATTTAAGGCGAAGTCCTCACAACTCCAATACCGAAATAGCCTCTATGTAAGAGGAATGTGTTCAATTTTGAGTGAAACTTACTGCCTTTAGAATAAAATTAATAATGTAAGTAGGGTGTGTAGCCGAAATCCATTTGTCACACTGGCGAAAAATGTGGAAAGAAAGTGATAATGAGTGAAATGCACAATTCCCCTGTTTCATCGAAGCAGGAGAAACTACAAGGTTTATTAAGAGATTATGGGATGTCTACTTGCTGTAAGATTCATCCTAAGCCTCCGGGGGACAGAAGGACCGGGTTCAAATGCTGCGCAATCCTAAGTATATACATAAATTATGTGTACACACACACACTGAGGGGCAATTTGAAATTTCGTGTACTGTTTTTACAGAGAAATAGTCTTGTTACCATGTATCAGGATATTCATGTTTTGTCTCAATTTTTAATTATTGCTAATCTCTACAACTAAAGGAATCAATAATATTTACAGCAATAAAGTTCCACCAGTTAGTTTTTCATTCTTTTGATAGGATGCAAAATGATAAAAATAAAAGTGTGCTACATCATCAGCAAAATTTGAGAAAATGTGCTTTGGATAATAATAAAGAATTCTTGTTAATAAAAAGCTTACGAAATTATTCTGCTCAATAATGGTGAACTGTGTTAATATTTGTAGTCGGTAGTCTTGAATATTTACAGAGATGTGTTTCTTAGATGGAATAAGTTAATTTCGAACAAGTTCATTAAGCGTAATAATATTTAAAAATGGGATACCTCCCCATGGAATTGTAGTAGCGGCAATCTTTGTTGACACATGCCTCCACTCCTTCCTTGCTATTCTGTAAAATGAGCAGAAAGGTTAAGCGGTGTGTGTGATGTAGTCTACACATTCTTCGTGCGGGAGACGTAATTGCCTCCATTCCTCATGTGTTGTTCGGAGAACAATATGGAAAAGGCAAACTGGCCGAGGGGTTCAGCTGTCTTGGCGGCAGATGATCTCCATAGAAAGACCTGTTAATAATGTTTTCTGTTCCAGAGAAACGTACATTTTTCAGGCCAACAAAGACCGGGTGATGGGCCTATGCAGCCTTTCAGCTCCAATTACGGTAAGGTAACTTGGAAAAACATCGTTAACGAGACCGTCCATCAAGAGGCAGGGTAGATGTCCCGTTGAAAGAAGACCGCCACCGACAAAGAGAACCGACTCTGGGACGTCGTTTCAGCCGGAGGGAACAAGCCGGTCAGGAGCGAGATGACGTCAGCGGACTAGCGGATTGTCACCAGGAGCGCGAGGCTTTTATAAAGAGGGGATCGCCGACTCCCGGAAGAGAACGCAGAGACACAGGGAGAGACCAGGAACCGGAGAGAACTTTCGAGTCGTTTTGACTGGAGGCTCGGGAGCTGAGATTTAGCTATGAGCTTAGCGAGTTCGTTTTGCACGTGTAAGGTGCCCATCTACTACTTGTAAATAACTCTGTATATAATTTTATTAGTCCAATAAAGGACGTAAGTTAAACAAGAATCTCTGGTGTCTTGTGTCTCTAAAATGAAGTCAATACTTTTGAAAGGCGCTGTGGCCACGTTACCACAGCTGGTGGCAGAAGGTGTGGATTGTCTGCTAGCGTAAAATAGCAGGCGAACACACGGCGGACCAACGACGAGGAGTGAGAAAGCGGTGCTGGGAGGATATCCAGGTGAAGAACCGACAAATGCAGAAGTCAACGGAAGTCTACGGAATTTGCGGGCAGACGAGGAAAAGCCAGGCGGATTAGAAGAAGGATAAGGGAAGCCGAGCGGAAGTCAAACGCCAGCCTGATCAACTGATGCAATGATAACCGAAGGTGAGCCTATTTTGAAATCTTCCAAGAGGTCTGCGCGAAATATCGTCAAGGGGCAGTAAATTGTGGGGTTGACTAGTTGGAATTAGCCTGATAATTCAGAGAATTTAGATAGTTAATTTCAGCTCTTCGTCGAGGGGTCCGAAATTTAAGCCTGTGAAGGTTTAGGAAAATTAATTAAGTAATACAAGTGATTCGGAGGAATCACAAAGGAATTAATTGTTTAGGGATTAAACGATGGTTTAAAGTTCCTTTTTGTATTTTATATATGTTATTGATTTTTAAAAATCAATTTACTTTTTGGGTGATTTTGAGATAAATCTCCCAAGGTTAAGTTTCAAGAAAATCTCTGTTTAAGGGTTTTAAACAGTAAAGGGATTTTTTTGGGGGGTGATTTTGAGTTAAATCTCCCAGGTTTAAATTTTGAGAAAATCTCTGTTTATGGATTTAAACAGGAAAGGGATTTCTCGTGGGGTGATTTTGAGTTAAATCTCCCAAGGTTAAATTTTGAGAAAATCTCTGTTTATGGATTTAAACAGGAAAGGGATTTCTCGTGGGGTGATTTTGAGTTAAATCTCCCAAGGTTAAATTTTGAGAAAATCTCTGTTTATGGATTTAAACAGGAAAGGGATTTCTCGTGGGGTGATTTTGAGTTAAATCTCCCAAGGTAAATTTTGAGAAAATCTCTGTTTATGGATTTAAACAGGAAAGGGATTTCTCGTGGGGTGATTTTGAGTTAAATCTCCCAAGTTTAAGTTTTAAGAAAATCTCGGTTTAAGGATTTAAACAGGAAAGGGATTTCTTTTGGGGTGATTTTGAGATAAATCTCCCAAGGTTAGGTTTTAAAAGAAAACCTCTGTTTAGGGATTAAACAGGAAAGTTTTGTGAGAATTCATAGAAAATCTCACAGTGCCTTTGGTGCACAGGAAGCGCTCAGTGTGAGACACATATCACCGGCGATACTATAAATAAATGAAAATTTTGTGTATGCATGTGTTTTCTGGAATTGTGTGATATTGTGCATGTTTTAAATATATTTGTTGTGTCAGCGGCATAACGGTAGATTAAGAGCGTTTATTCTTGTATATGTTGTTATGTTAAGTTCTTTGAAACATTTGTAGTTAAGTGTTTTAGTACAGGTTCTAACGATTTAAATATCATAGTGTATAACTGTTGTGGTATATGTGACAGGCATTTTCGAAATTTTAGTTATGATATTTATGATTATGTAATACATGTTTTAAGGTTTTATTACAATAATTGTGTAATGGTATGTGTTAAATGTTTGAAGGTTACACAGGAATATTAGGGATTTATGTGTTAGAAATTCCTGACAGCAATTATTTGGTATTCGGAAATAGTATATAGAACCTTATAGTGTTATTATTGAAAAATTTGGGAAATTATGGCAGAATTTACCGAAATGGAGCTATTTCTAGCTAGATATACTAAAAGTGTCCTGCTGACATTGGCAGCAAAATTCGATTCTAATGTGTCGATGTCAGACATAAAGCTAAGAATTATAAGGCAAATTGTAGGAGCGTCAGATTTTGACGAACAATTCGCGAAAAATTGTCTAGAATCAATTTTGTTGGATATAAAAAGAGAAAGGGAAAGAGAAAAACAAGCTTGGGAATTAGAAAAGCGAAAACGACATAGAGCGCTGGAACTGGCGAGTATCAGAGGGACCTCGGGAACTTCGTTAGACCCTGATGTTAAAACTTTAGTCGCGGGAATGTCAGAGGAATTCGAATTTGACAAAGAATCATTTGTGCGAGACCATAAAGAGACTATAGAAAATTTAAAACAATTAAACTTTGATCTTGAGAGTGAAGTAGAATTCGGCATTCGAGATGAACTTAAGTTACGTCATAGTGAAGAGTTGTTAATTTTAAGAGAATTTTTGCAATCAATAAAATTTTACGAGGAAATTGCGATTAAACCAGTTGAAGCGGATAGCTTTAGCACAGGGGACACAGGTCCAGAAAATTCGCCTAGTATGGCTATTCGGGAGAATAAAACGGATAGTGGGGTTAGCGTTGAAACTAATTTAGGTAAAAGCAGTAACTCTAAGCTGGTGAGTCCTGAGGAGGTTGGGAAAGCCGGAGTTTTAATCCGACCAACTAAATTACCCGGAAAAATTGATTGTAGGGAAAACGAGTCGGAAAATGTAAAGTCGAAAGTAGCTCCTGACGGGACAAAAGAATTGGGAGAATCGCATTCAGAAAGACCGCTCATTTTGGGGGAGGCGAACGAATTGGGGAAAACGGGTTTAGTGCAAGTTTCCGAATCTGATTTTGGCGAAGCGCAAGTCAATTGTCCCTCCTTGAAGTCCCTTTGGGAAAAAGCGAGCGACCCTAAAAACTCCGAGTTTAGCGTGGAACGGGGCAAGCTAGTCCGATTTTCGGAGTCTAAAACGGGAAAATGTGAATCGCGCGTACCGATTCCAGGAAAACAGGAGTCGAGGGACGGCTGTATTGAACCTGAAAGGTTTTTGTTCGTACGAGGCGTTTTGTACGGGTTTCAGGGGAAAACAGAGAGTAGTATTCGCATGGCGAAAAAGGAAGGTTCCCCCATATGGTTTTTGGGAGAACAAGAGAACCCACCGGAAAGATTAAGGGTTAATGAAGGGAAACCCTGTAATGGGAAGGTTTTAGACAATAAGGTAAATGGCGAGATTAACTATGGGAAGGGTAAATCACAATGTTATCCTGTGAGTTGGCGAGAGCCGCGTATAGTGAACCCCGAAGTGGTCAAACTGTGGAATTATAAGTCACGGAAAAAGGTCAGATACAGAATAGGTTTTTTCGGTAAGATGGATACCCTTCTCCCTATTGTAGCAGAAATGGTTGCAATTGTAGCGACGCATTATGAAACAATTATGGCAGTTATCGCAGGGAAAGCTATTGTATACATTTGCACCTTACTTGAGAATAGTGAGGAAAATTTTAGGTTATGAGGATGGTAATGAGGATCTTAAGGTGTAAATTGTAAAATTGTGTTGCTGAAATGTATTAAATTGAGTGTGAATACATAATTTAAGAAATAATGATATAATTATAATTGTGATGAATTGTACGACTTTAAATATGTTGGTAATTTCATAGCCTAAGAATTGAATGTATAGTGATTATTGTGATTATTGGATTTATTGTGATGAATTTTTGTAATTAAGTTTAATTTAGTTGTGCATCCATGAGTAAGATGGCCAATTAATGTTGATTATTGATGTATGGAAATTATTTAACGATTTGCATTGTGTTCAACGGTGAAAAGTATTTAAGGTTTTTTTTTGTTGTATTATGTCCAATTGTGTGAATGTTCTGTATCGTGAATGGAAACTTAGACGGTTTTGACTATTGTTAGGTTTTTAGTTCAGGATGAACCGATAGGTGAAAATCCTAATAAATCGTGTAGATTCTATGTTATATGAATCTTAATTTACCAATAGTGGGTCAAGTAATTTATGTAATTAGTGAAATTGGAATATCAAGTGTAATGGAAGTAAATTGTTTAAATATGTACTGGAACGAGATTCCTGTTCTAGGTGTTGTTAAAGTAGCAAAAGTAATAAGAAACGTCCATATGAAAACAGGGTTGTGTTCGAAAGAAAGGCCCGCTCTCATGATGAGTGAATTTCTTTTGTCTGGATCCTTTAGTTCTTTGATGGAATTAATCAGAGAAGGATGTTGGGGTTGGAACCCTTATTTATGCTAAACAATTTAAAATGTGAAGAATTTTGTTTGGATCCATGTTTTCATGATGAGAGTAAATTTTTTGTTTGTTTGATATTCAATTCAAGGTTAGGTATTTGATTTAGGCCATGAATAATAGAAGTTGATCCATTTTGTTGAAAGAAAAATTAAAGATGAAAATCTTGGTAAAACTAATCTAGACTATAGTAGTCTGAGGTTTCTAGTTGTTGAGTCAGTTTTGTGGACCAACGCCTAAATGGAAATTTTTTAAACATTGTTTGATAAACTGAAAAAAAAAAAAAAATTCAAATGTCCTGTAGTTAGAAAAGAAAACTGTGAGTCTTTGGACGAGCAGGTTGTAAGTTTAACATTGTGTTGAATTTGTTAGGTATTGTGTTGCATTTCTTTTGTTGTTGAAATTTTATGTAATAGTGTTTCATGTCCTGCGTAAAGGCAGTGGCATGTGTAATGTGTGTACTATTTTAAATGGACCTATCAGGAATTAAGCATCACCTGTTAGAGTTTTGAGTCAAACATGCTGTATTTAAAGGTGTCAAATTTTATGTAAACTGAGTAATTTTAAAATGGTATTGAAAATCTATGTGTTAGTCATCGGTTTTGTTTGGGTGGGCCAGTGTTGCCGAAACCCTGTAGTCAGGTGCTGTATACCTGGAGGTGACACATAGTTGTTTGAGTGTTTATTTTATTACAATGAATGGTATTTTTGGTAAAGGTTCATTTTAAGTGCAGTGACAATGACGGATAATTTTAGCATGTAATTAAGATGTTAAGTAACTAAATGATTTTATGAGTTTATATAAGTGTATATAAGTTTGATTATATAATTTTGATATCTGTGTTGTAATCTCAGGTGCAATACTGTCATGTATTTAGTGAGGACAGGGTCTGTCTGTTGAGTAATATTTGTTCCATGTGTTACAACGTAGTTAAAATATGTCCGATTAATTAATTGGGGTAGAAATCTTAAAAATGATTGTTAAGTAAGTTAAGATTGAGGAATGTATTGTAATGATAACTGTGAAAATACCTTAAAATGATAATGCTTTATGTGTGTTGTGTTTTAACCATGTATGAATTTATTATGTGTAAAGGTGTTGTAATATTGTGTCTCAGACTGAGGGCAGTTAGGGTTTTTAGTGAAGTCTAAAATAGGCGGTTGTGACTCTTTTGAGTTAGGGCTGAAGGAAGCCAAAGGGTAATGACCTCTTGGGAATGGTTTCTTGTGGGCTTTCCTAAATGGACCTACTGAACTTGCCTTTAGCCTTTTTAATGTTTAAAAAGACTTTTAGGGGGGAGGAGTTGTAGTAGCGGCAATCTTTGTTGACACATGCCTCCACTCCTTCCTTGCTATTCTGTAAAATGAGCAGAAAGGTTAAGCGGTGTGTGTGATGTAGTCTACACATTCTTCGTGCGGGAGACGTAATTGCCTCCATTCCTCATGTGTTGTTCGGAGAACAATATGGAAAAGGCAAACTGGCCGAGGGGTTCAGCTGTCTTGGCGGCAGATGATCTCCATAGAAAGACCTGTTAATAATGTTTTCTGTTCCAGAGAAACGTACATTTTTCAGGCCAACAAAGACCGGGTGATGGGCCTATGCAGCCTTTCAGCTCCAATTACGGTAAGGTAACTTGGAAAAACATCGTTAACGAGACCGTCCATCAAGAGGCAGGGTAGATGTCCCGTTGAAAGAAGACCGCCACCGACAAAGAGAACCGACTCTGGGACGTCGTTTCAGCCGGAGGGAACAAGCCGGTCAGGAGCGAGATGACGTCAGCGGACTAGCGGATTGTCACCAGGAGCGCGAGGCTTTTATAAAGAGGGGATCGCCGACTCCCGGAAGAGAACGCAGAGACACAGGGAGAGACCAGGAACCGGAGAGAACTTTCGAGTCGTTTTGACTGGAGGCTCGGGAGCTGAGATTTAGCTATGAGCTTAGCGAGTTCGTTTTGCACGTGTAAGGTGCCCATCTACTACTTGTAAATAACTCTGTATATAATTTTATTAGTCCAATAAAGGACGTAAGTTAAACAAGAATCTCTGGTGTCTTGTGTCTCTAAAATGAAGTCAATACTTTTGAAAGGCGCTGTGGCCACGTTACCACAGAATAATAGTTGAATATATAATTATTGTAACATATAAATATCGTGTTACAATTAATTAGATTCAACTGCTATAAGACTATTTTTATCACTTTAATTCAGACGATTCTACACGTTTAAAAGAAAAGTGGTACGTAGTGAAAATATTATCTTCATATGAAATGTTGAAAGACAAAGAGAGCGAGAGAAATTCTTCTATTTCCTGCCATCTTTACAGACTATCATAAACTGAATTAACTCAGCGAAGATAAAGTAGAAGATGAAAGGTTTAGATAAAAGAGTCTAATTACGTGTTTTTGGATGTTTGGGGAAATAGCTTGATACTTCAAGAACTAACATGTAATCAACATTACATAGTAATAATAATTTAATTAATATGTCCAATTACTTACCTCATTTGCAACAATGAAATTATTCCGTGATATTATTCCCCCATAATGCAATAAAGCTTTCTAAAATAAACATCCTGAAATAAAAATGGAAATTACGAAAGACTAGACTCCATTGTTATATGTTTATTACTTTTAGCTGGATTATCAAAAAGCTCTGTCTTAAAAATGACATGGCCTAATAGCACTCACCTTTGAAACTTTATTTTAGTTCATACATTTTTAGCTGTTATTTCAATTATTTATAATAAGCGTAAAAATAATACTTATTCTTTTAAGTTGTCCCGGGTAACCTATGCGAGGAAGTTAATGTCTTTTATTAGCGTTTCCTTCATGGGGCATCAGCACTACCTGCACAGCTTTAGGTCAGGGCATACATTATGTAATTTCCCCTTAAATAAAAGCATTACAATATACAGTGTAAATATATACTAAAATTACGTACCCAAGGACAGATGTATTATTTCAAACATTCATAATTTTTCGGCGTAGTCTGACCGAAAAAGCAATCAAAAGTAACGTATATCTCTTATCTCTTTTAGCATCCAAAGGTTAGACAATGAATTGTTAGATATTTTTGAAGTTAGAGATGTGATGCATTGTGAGATATAATGCCCAATCATATGCATATTTTTATCAATGACAGTAATTCAGTATAGGTTACTCTTCATGTAAAGTAATACAACTAGTTCTACCCTATCTCATTCTAATTGAAATCGTATGTGTATGTAAGGATATAGAGTATTGTTAGGGGTATATATACTGGATATTTTATTAGGGATAAAGTTTTTTTTTATTTTTAAAACTAAAATAGAGCATTTAATGTTTTTCTTGGGTGTTTAAAGAATTAGGAAATACTATATTTCATTCTAATGGAATGCCCCTTATAATCTTAATAGGATGTTACCAGGTTGACTAGTAAACGAATGGTGTATAAAAGCAACTGTTCAGAGATATATCAGCAACATAATATAATTAGTAATATTATTAATGAATTGTATGTCTCCGGTTTTTCTTGCTTACATAATGCAGCTATAATAATAAAATACAAGAAAGACATAAGCGTCTGAATATGTCATCAACTGCATTCCAAATGGAAAGCGTCAGTGAGAGACCTCTGTAGGTATGAGGCTAAAAATCCAAGAATTCAGTCTATGAAGTTACCTTCCATTGTAATAAATGCTTTACATTTTATGTTTTTATTATTTAATTTGCTCAAATACTTCATGCATTATAGTCCGTTTGTCAAAACTGCTAGATTTTATTTTACTATTCAGATAATTAATTTTCAAAACATATTCTTTCATTTAACCTGGAAACTTTACAGAAGAATAACTGGTATGAGTTTGCAAGAATTGTGCAGTATACAGGGTGTTGCTGAATTCGAACGACAAATTCAGAGGGGTGATAGTAGGCATTAAGACGGACAATGATCACATAGGAATGTATACCGGAAATGCAAACTTGACGCTGGAGGGCGCTGTTTACTTAATCGGACCATACCTCTTATCAACCCCACTGGATGGCCGGAAATATCACATTTTTCTGGAGGAGGTAGAAAACTCAAAAACAAAACAGAATCACATAGAAATGTATAACCGGAAACGCAAACCTGGTCAACTAGAGGTTAAACAAAGATATAGAAATGAAAAGTCAACATTTCTCACCTGAAAACAATAGGGAACATTGTTGTTGCCATGGTACATATTTTGCTTTAATTTATTTAATTTGAAACTTTTATACTTGTAATCAATACAATCCATTTTAATCAATACAACCTTTTATCATCCAGCACACAATGCTTTTTTTTAAAATCTTTTTATTGAACTTAATTTAGATTTTAACGTTTCTTCTCTGATTTTATAGGGAACACTTTTCATCTGTCCCACGATTTTTACGGTAAGCTTCATTAATCCTTTTACTTTGGAAACTATTACTTACATTGCTAATATAATAACAGGGATATACAAATACATAAAGATATATGCTTTTTGGAAGATAAAAAAGTTATATTTTATAACTTATGCTTTAATAGGGAAAATTTCTTAGATACAGTTTATTAAAGATTTTAACTCAGAATTTCTTTAGGAATAATTGAACCAGTTATATAGTGTGCCGTTATGAACTCGGAATAGTGGTGGCAGGCCATACAAACCGGGGGGGGGGATTTGTAAATTAGAGAACTCCTGCCTATCGATAAGGAATTATCTATTGTAGATCAAAAGTGTCAATGCGAAGTATAAGAATGAATGACTGTCGCAGCCTACCTTCTCGGTGAAATAAATTTTTGCATTTATACAATCATTTTTTCTGACATGAATGACATACTTTGTTAGTTAGTACATTATTTTTTTCTGTTGCAAGTGAGTTTTTCTAGTTGGCTTTCCTATTGTCCTTTTACTCGACTCCATCGTTTTATAAGCCTTGTACAGACTTCTTCAAAGCTGCGAGAATAAAACTATTACTGATACTGGAATTAGAAATTATGAACTAGGTACTAATATGAGAAAGATGTCAGTCAAACTTCTTCATTACATGCAATATTAAAAACGTACATTTGCAACAAGTTGCTGATTTAGAAATCCTTTTTAAGGCCATTATTAACTTATGCCAGACAAGCAAGGTGATATTCAATAGATTTCTATATTAAATTACCAGCTTCGGCTCGAAATTCCATTCGCAAATCTTTAACGCACTTTGGTATTTCAGAAACGAAGAAATTTACGAAGACATAGAAAGGCTTTTCATTTTCTAGAAATGAATTTCATATTGCCGCATTAAAAATCTTTAAAAAAGCGGACTTAAAGCATAAGGTAATACTTAACTGCGACGTAAGAGGCAACTAAAAATACTTAATATATTTCTCAAAATAAGGAGCAAAGAACTTGTAGTTCAGTATCTTTGGAAATCTAAAATCAAACTGATAGTATCTAAGCAACAAAAATAATATATCAACTTCTTGTTTGACCATATCTGATACTAGACAATATAATAGTTTTTCTGAGACTCCTAAAATCTGAGATAAAAACTTTTAGGTCTTCTCAGACAGTTTCTTAGAGAAATAAAGAATTTACCATCAGGGACTAGAACGCATTACGTCAAGGTTTTCTTAACATTACTACTTGTGGTTAAAGAACCGTGTTTCCTGCCCCATATTGATTTCCCATTTTTTCACCCCTTGCGCAAAGCATTCCATCATTACTCTGAACTGACATTACTCAAAGAAAAGAAAAATCTCTCCGACATGTTTTATCACCCTATTCTCAACTTCCACATTCTTCTTATCTCCTGACTAACAGGGAACATTTTTTATGGGGGGTGGTTCCATTATTATTTTTTATTATTTTTTCGCGTGTTATTTTTCCAGCACAGAAATAGCTCCCAGGTGAGACAGTAAGTGAACGAATTTATAGTTTTTCGGTCCTTTTTAAACGTCGGCACGAAACTCTTTAAGAGTTTGATGGGTCTGAAAGATTTTAATACATTAACTTTCAAAAATCACATCGGTGTTTGAAACCTATCTGCAAACTCCCTTTATCACAACACGTCCAGGGGCGTTATAAAACTTATTGTACGTCACAGAGAAAGTACTAATGCCCTGAGGGACGCAGATCAGAGACTTGATTTCAGCCATTTTATACGTTTGTTTAAAACAGCTTTCAGCACAGAATGCAGCTGATTTGCGAAAAGAGATCCAGCTGAACCTGAACTTGGATTCATTTTTATTGATTTATTTTTCCACCGACCTGTTATTCTAAATTTTTAAATTTTTTTCTTCGGGTTCAACTCAATATTTGAAACATAGTAAATATTATAAAAAAAACCCAAGATTTAATTACTATATTTTTCAAGGAATGTTATTCAAAGCAGTATAACAAAGCGTTTTGAAAAAAAATTAATTAATAATTAACTATTCCTTTAGATATTCCCTTTGTACATTTCATTCAAATAATACATTTATTTCATGCTCTGTAAACGGAAAATAAATGTTCGATGAGAAAAATCGATATGAGCAATCATCATATGATTTTTAATAAGCTTTGAGACATCATTTGGGAGTTCTTTAATATTACCGATGTTGTTATGATGAAAAGTAATAAGAAATAAAACAATTATCAGCCTGTGTAAATAACATAAGGTCTGTATTTTTCCTTTCGCTCAGCTAAATATGTCTTCATTATGATTTTTGTTAAAGGCAATCACTGTACAAAAAATACCGCCCAAAAGTCTGCAAATGTACCTGCAAGTACTGTCCCAAATTGACTTGAGTGTTATGAAACAGATACGACGATATATATGCTCAAATAAATAAACAGAAATTCGAGAACCTGCAACTTCCATTATGAGGATTAGAAAAAATAATAATTCAAGGACTTTATAGGTAATCAAACTTATCTCAAAGGGTAGATTTCTTAATAATTTCTCTATAAGGGTAGATTTCTTAATAATTTCTCACTCTCGTCATTAAAGATGTTCTTTCACACATGCGTCATTATACCTCGGGTCTCTCCTGATTTTTTTTATCACTTACCATTGTAACTCCATTTATATAGAACATTCGTTAAAGCCCGTATAAATTTATTAAATATGATACTTTAAAATATAAAGGCAGATTTCTATAAGGGTAGATTTCTTAATTATTTCTCACTCTCGTCATTAAAGATGTTCTTTCACACATGCGTCATTATACCTCAGGTCTCTCCTGATTTTTAATATCACTTACCTAATTGTCACTCCATTTATATAGAACATTCGTTAAATCCCGTATAAATGTATTAGATATGATACTTTAAAATATTATAACATATCTTTGAATATAATAACATATCATGAATAGAGGGAATATTTTCAAAATATTTCCAAAATCAGTACATTTTAGACTAAGTAGTAAGGAAAAAAAGAGTACAGAAACTTAATACAAATAACGTCAGGTCCCATTTTTGAAACCTTCCGAAATTCAACTCCTGGGCTCAGGAAAAATCACAAATACTTGAAATTCTCTGGACAGGTGCACTTACTATTACAACTTAAAGCCCTGCTTTGGATTTTTCTAGTGAGATTAGATTTGTCATTAAATTTCTTACATACAGAGTTAAAAAAATGTGAACTCTTATGAAAAAATTTCCTGATTTAGTAACACAAATTAGGAATAAACAAGGACACCATATGCGCATGGCATCCCGAAGCATACTGAAACACTTTTTAAGGCCTTCTTTCATAGAGATTAAGCCTTTGGGATAAGGAAAAAATGAAAACTTGTAAAAGAAAGTGGGTTTCTAATGAGTTTTCTCCCTAGGCTACTTTCTGGTTTCTGGTACACCACTTAATGCAGGAATAATTCGTAACTTTTTGTTAAGAGTCAGTTTCAAATAAAAAGTGATTTTTTAATATGAATAGTTATCATACTTATTTTAATAATATTTCATTACATATAGCCTTAATTTTTTTAAATATAGCAATCACTTCTGCTTTTTGTCTGAATAAAAAATTACATTACTTGACTAAGTCATTTACTCTTTTAATAAGTGAAATTTAAACAATGAAGATAAATATTGGAGAATGAGTAATATTTTTCAAAATATTCCTGTCAGTAAATGTAAGGATATTTTGGTCATTAGCCAGGATAATCTGGGTATATGGGGGGGACATAATTTTTGAAAAAACCTACTTAAAGAGCAGTTTTTGGTTTACACATTAAATATATATATATATATATATATACACTCCTGGCCACCCAAATTGCAACACCAAGAAAGACAAGAGATATCACAACAAAATTTATTTTGTAGATAACTTGTTGAACAAGTATCAAATGATTAAATTTATAGACTTCTGTGAAGTGTGGTTCCTGCCAAAATCAGTAGCCAGAGTAGCCGCCATTGTTGGAGATCACCGCTGCCACACGCCTCGGCATTGATTCAAAGAGACTTTGGATGAGTTCTTGGGGTACAGCAGACCAAGCAGCTTCACACGTTGCCAAAGTTGATCTGCTGTGGCATCTGGAGATGGAATCTGGGTCGATCGTAGAGCAACCATGGACCACATGTTTTCTATCGGCGAAAGATCCGGAGAGCGAGGCGGCCAGGGAAGCAATTCAATCTGGCGATTGACGAAGAACCGTTGGACAATGCGTGCCACGTGTGGTCGCGCATTATCCTGTTGAAATATGGCTGTGCGCAAGCCCTGAAGGTAAGGAAGGACAACTGGCTCCAACACCTCGGAGATGTAGCGCTGGCTGTTTAAAGTACCCGCAATGCGTACTAGAGGTGTGCGAGAGTGATATCCAATACCGCCCCATACCATAATACCCAGTGCAGGACCAGTGTGGCGGTGCATAACGCAGCTGTTCAGCATCCTCTCTTCACGGTGTCTCCAGACTCGAATGCGACCATCGTGGTGTTGCAGACAGAAGCGTGACTCGTCAGTAAAGACAATTTCATTCCATTCTGCCGTCCACATCTTTCTGTCATCGTACCATTGGCGGCGGAGACGTCTGTGGTTCTGCGTCAAGGGTAGACAAAGCAATGGACGTCTTGCGGACAGATCACTCTGCTGTAAACGGCGTAGAATGGTACGCGCAGACACTGGATGATGCGTTACAGACTGCATGTAATGTGCTATGGTTCGTGATGTGACTGAGCGATCCGTCACTGCCATGCGCACAATTTGCCTGTCATCACGTGAACTGGTGCGCTGAGGGGGATGCGATCGAACACGCCGGTCCGTCGTACCCTCCTGCATCCAACGATCACATATCCGCATTACAGTTGTTTGGTTTCGTCCAACACGACTACCGATTTCCCTGAAAGATAATCCACAATCTCGGTAGGCCACTATCCTTCCTCTGTCGAACTCGGATACTTGATCAAAAGATGATCGCTGTTTTCGACGAGGCATAATTGATCGTTTTTTTGAAAAAACCACAAGAAAAACACAATTGCCGAACTTGAAATCGTCGAAATCTCCAAGCCTTAAATAGCGCTTTGAAGTGGCGTCACAGGCGAGCGTGATGTGCGTCTGCGCTGAAATTCTAATCATTTGCATATCTCACCTCCGCTAATGCATGTTGTAGATTTCATGTTATTTGCATGTTTCCTTCAGGGTGTTGCATTTACAGTGGCCAGCAGTGTATATATAAATGAAAGACTTACAATTTAGTGAAAGGTGGGCCCCATTTTCTTAATATAATACACTTACAATAATCTCATCTTTCTTAACTATATTTTCCTTTCTAGGAGCAGTACCACGTCATCTTACTGTTTTTTGAAATTTTGATAGGCTAGGAATTCATACTTAGATCTCCTTTACAGAAACTTCGATTGCTATAGATCAAAGGCTTAACCTTCAACAGTGGAAATATCTTAGGAATGTGACTTAAACTTTTAGATTTAAATAATTTGTGTTTTTATCTCGCCTATGCTTTTCAAGAATAAAAGCATCAATTGAAAATAAGAAATTGCACACCAATGAAAAATCCACAAGAATCCAACTTTTATTTTATTAATCCAACTTTTATTTTTTTTTCCATTTATAAACATTTTATTATATTAGATTTCAGCCATGCAAAACCTCATTTATTGAGCCTTTTTTAATCGTTGATATTAGATTTATAAAGAAAAATACGTCTCACGAATAAGGGAAAAGTAAACATTCACTTTTATAATAGTCCTTCCAAAGATCGGATAATTAATTTCACCTTCTCTTCTTCAAAATTTGAAACGAAATTTGATTTTAATGTTTTTTTTTCCAAACGCATTTGAAATAATCACCCAGCTCTTCCAAGTTTAATGTACTAAATTTTAACAAAATCATTTAACCCCAATTCTAACTTTTTACTGAAAAATAACTCTTTTAATACAAAATTAATTCATTTTTGGAAATGTATTGCGTGCTTTGATATCGTTATAGGACCACTGAGTAAGAAAATTTCCTTGCTTTAACCTAATTATCTTTGAACTTCAAGCTGCCTTCTTGCCTTTCTCATTCCTAAAGCTTCATTCTGGATTTCATTAGTTCAAATGGAGTAAAAGAAAAGCGAAAAGTTAGTTCATTGCAACAGCCAAAAAGTCGTTTATTGATTCAGTTCCTGCAAGAAACACTACTAGAAAAAAATAATCAAGAAAGAAAAGATCTTGCGGTTGAAAATGATAAAAAGAACGCACGTAAGTAACGTTTGTGCTAAAAGAGAGTAAAAAATGATAATAGGAAAAACTGAAGTTTCGCAGAGCAAAATTTTTTACATGTATTTTAAATTCTTTAATTTTTCTCCTCTGGAAAATTTGCATTCTACTTTTGTTGAAAGTCCACAAATCTTCCTCTAATTACTTTAAAGGTCACTGGGCTATAATTGCCGCCAGCATTTTAGAACAAAAGGATTTTTAGCTATGCAAGAGCATGTTTACAGTCCCAGTGTAGAGAAAACTAGGTTGGCCGATAAGTTTTTCTTAAACTGTACATAAGTCTGATATTATGAACTAATATAAAATCTTAGAACAGAATAATGGTAATAACGAATACGAAAGGAAAAAATAATATAAAATGTGGAACCCCAAATCGTTTTAGAAGCCTTTTTGTTGTGATATGAATAATTTTGCATGGAATATCTACTATTAAATCTATTGTATAACCGTAAGTGCATTCATTCACACACACACACACACACACACACACATATATATATATATATATATATATATGTGTGTGTGTGTGTTTATTTGTTTGTAGGTTAACACAAAAAATAAGCTAATTTCAAATTTTCCATATTGTTCAAAAGCAGTTGTTGTGGTCTGATTTTCAAATCTTCAAAAAAGAAACAGAATTTAACACATAAAAATGTATTATTTAAAGAGAAATGTACAATTCATAGAGGTCTTGCCTGAACCAGCCTCCTCACGTGTCTGTACAAATACGACATAATTTAAACATCAGTTTTCACCCCAACATTCTATAAACGAACCCTTCTTGTTCTCAGACTTGTCATGGGACTAAAATAATTAAGTTTCTTTCTCTCACATTTCCATATATGGTAGCTGTTCTAAAATCCCAAGCTGTCGGCTCTCTCACGTCCTTCACTAAAATATTATACGTACATTTCCAACATAGAGGATGTTGGAATTTTTATGTTTATCCTAAGAATAAACATAAAAATTAAGAAAAACACAATAAAATTAATAATTTATTATTCACGCTATGAGTTTAAGCAAGTTTGAGAATGAAAAATACTTTTTTTGCGTAACATATTATATATACAGTGAAACATCTCCAGCCGGCCGCCCCTATTCGACGGTCATCCCTCTAAACGGTCATATTTTGTTCAGAACCAATTCAAGACTCCATAGAGCCAATTTTATGGAAGAAAACCCTTTGGAACAGCAACCCCTCAAAACGGCCACTTTTTTTAAACCATGAATGGCCGCTACAGAGAAATTTCACTATAAATATAAATATATATATAAATATATATATATATACACACACATATATATATATATATATATATATATATATATATATATATATATATATATATATATATATATATATATATATATATATATATATATATATATGAAATAATAACGTTCCACCTTTATTAATTAACTCCCTCTATTTCAAATTATGACCTAAGGATAAATGAATTAACCAGCTAAATTGTCCCTTAATACACTTGCTTAACAGTAAGTTGTTTTGAAAACATGCTAATTCAACCGTTCTTGAAGCTTCTAGAAGATCATACGACTTCTGATACACGAGGTCAAATGGTTACCGATAACCAATTAGAAGTTTTTGGCACCCTAGTGTACAGGGTTCTGAACCCTGCCTAAAAGCGTGAACAGGAGATTCTTTGCAGATTTTTTCCGTGACTGCCCGCGTATATTGATGTTGCTCCTTCCCTGCTTTATGTCATGTCCGCATTCTTTTGTCTTGTGTGCTCTATCGCAGTGCCGCGCCCTTTCTCAGACCATCAAGATGTAATGTAGCTAAATACTCCGGCTGGTCCGGAATTGTACTTGTATGTGTGCTGTACCCTACTTGAAAATGTCATTGTGTGTCCAAAATAAAGACAGTTCTAAAAATCTATGTAGAGTTCTTCGACACGACAACACGACGAATGCCCACAGCTGCTGGGCATTACTTACTTACACACACACACACACACACACACACACACACACACACACATATATATATATATATATATATATATATATATAATTATATATATATATATATATATATTTGGTGTTCTTTGATTGAGCAACTTTGTATTAATTTCTTCTGTTTCTTATGGATTGTACGGTGTCTAAATATGTTTATTGTGTAGATCATACTTATCAGAAACAATTCATTGGTTTTTAGACAGTATCAGCACCGCTGATGAAGAGATGCTGTCTAAATCCTATTTATTACTTATTTTTTCATGTTTTTAGTTCCTGGCTGCAAGTAATATTAGAGCTCATACTGGTTTTTTACTTTCAACTTTGTCTTATATATTTATTTATTTATATATATATATATATATATATATATATATATATATATATATATATATATATATATATATATATATATATGTATATATATATATATATATATATATATATATATATGTATATATATATATATATATATATATATATATATATATATATATATATATGTATATATATATATATATATATATATATATATACAGTGGCTCCCAAAAGTGTTCGTACACTTACGATTTTCAATGAAATAGGGGTCTATCCATTGATTAAAATGAATATTTCAGAATGGGTATTTAATAATAAGATCTATAATCTATTCTTAACAAAACTACATGAAATATTTTGAAAACATAGTAAATCTTTATTTTTAAGAAACCAATAATCCAAAAGTAACAAAAACTTTATCTCACAAAAGTCATCGTACACTTGTAAAATATCTCTACATATTAGTAAATATTCTAATTTTTCGTTAAATTAATATTTAGTAGGATATTCTTTAGCATCCACAACAGCTTTTAAACGTCTGGGAATAGATTGCTTTAGTTCTTTTGTAATTTTTGCATCAATGTTCATCCATTCTTCCATCATAATTGTTTTTAGTTTGCTTTTCCTGTGAATGTCGTGTTTTCGTACTCGAACCTCCAGTTCTCTCCAAATATGTTCTATTGGGTTTAAATCTGGCGATTGAGGTGGTGCTTTCAAAACTTGTGGACAATTACAGAGACACCAAATACGAACGTTGAGAGCCGAGTGCTTAGGATCGTTATCTTGATAAAAAACAAAGTTGTTTCCAATACCCAAATTTTGAGCTGATAATTTTAAATTGTCTCTTAAAATATTTATAAAAACAGCATGATTCATTATGCCATCAATAAATACCAAATTTTCTAGTCCTGATGCTGACATGCACCCCCACACAAGGATACCTCCACCGGCATGCTTAACTGTTCCTACCAAGTTCTTGGGATTAAGTTCCTCATTTTTTTTCTTCTCCATACAATTATACGCCCATCAGCACCACAAATGTTCATCAGCAAATAAGACATTATTCCAATAGGTTTGGGGCTTATTTATCATTGATAGTGCGAAGGGAAGCCTAAACTTTCTGTTTTTCTCACTCACAAAAAAATTTTCTATGGGTAGAACGCCCATGTAATCCAGCTGTTCTGAGAACTCGTCAAAAAATTTCAGGTGAAATTGAAGTAGAAAATGTTTCATTGAATTCTGCAGAAACTTTTACAGCACTCAAATGTGAATTTTTCACAAATTTTCTAATTATAAATCTCTGATCACATTTTGTTAACTTTGCCGGACGGTCTTTTCTTACCTTGTTTTCGATCCAATTTTCTTCTTTAAAGCGTTTTTTCACATACTGCACAGTAGAATGGGATAAATTAAGTAATTTAGCAATATTCCGAACTGATTTACCGCTACTATGATGAAAAATAATCAATTTTCGAATGCTGTTTGTTGTTTCTTTACGACTACGAGCCATTTTTAAATAATAAATAGAATATTACGGAGTAGGCGAGCAAAAATTAAAGCCAAACGACATTTTAAATGCCACCACAATTCAAAAATAAAAATAAAGCTCCAGACGATAATTTTAATTATGAATTTATCCGAAAATATTTCAGTGTACGATGACTTTTGTGAGATAAAGTTTTTGTTACTTTTTGATTACTAGTTTCTTAAAAATAAAGTTTTAGTATGTTTTCAAAATATTTCATGTAGTTTTGTTAAGAATAGATTATAAATCTTATTATTAAATACCCATTCTGAAATATTCATTTTAATTAATGGATAGACCCCTATTTCATTGAAATTCGTAAGAGAAAGAACACTTTTGGGAGCCACTGTATATATATATATATATATATATATATATATATATATATATATATATATATATATATATATATATATATATATATATATATATATATATATATATATACTAAGGGGAGCTCTCTTGCCATGACCGATTACACCCCTTTCTACCTACCTTATTTTTTTCATATGACAGAAATAACGAAAGTCTGGTGAGACAATTAAATTTTAAATAAACTGTGACATAAATACGTTGTAGATTTGATTCAATTATGTATGTATGTATGTTTAAATACGCGCGCGCGTGTGCGTGATAAATATACAGTCAATTTTTTTTTATAAAATTACATTTTTCCACGTCAATATTTATATTAAAACACTGAATAAAGTTCGGATATATTTAATTCCAGGATAGCTTATACAGAGTTCCCCCCCCCCACTAATGCTGATGCATTTGTTTTGGGACATTCGCACAGTATACCGCAGAAGACTACTTCTAATATTGGAGCACTTTACAGGTGAGTCAACATTAACCCCTGGTGGCAACTGAATTTTGACCCCCAAGGGATTGAATAGAGTTGTCGAGCTAAATCTAGAAGTGCTACAATAAGAGAGGCAATAATTTTATTTCAGTTTTACACATTTTCTTCTAACAATAAAATGATGCTTTTTATTTCATATTGTCTCGGACGTATTCAGCTACAGATGCGGCTATACTCTCATCCGAAGTTTACATGCATTTCTCTTTTCCTTAATTTGCTTTTTGAGACGTATGAAATTAAAGAACTCACAGACTGTATTTTTCATACTATTAGACAGCTAATTTTTTTCCGTGGTTTAATGTCTAATATTTCAGTGTGTAAATTTCAATTAACCCGAAAAAATAATCACATATACAGGGTGATTCCAAATTCATGGTACAAACTTTAAGGGTTGGTACAGCACACTGTAACAATCATTTATTGTATAGGAATGCATTGGTGCAAGTGACACGTTGAGGCACAAACACAGGAAAGAGGAATGAAAGGAATGAAAAATGGAGTGATTGTTTCCGTTGCTGGTAGAGGGCAGTGGGTGGCTTTCCGCCTATCAGCATTATGCATCTGCGGGAACACGCCATTCTCAATTGTGCTGTCGTCCGTGACGAGAGACTTATCTTATGCCGAAAAAGTAGACATGCATCCTCACGTACGCCAATTCAAATGATAACGGCAGAACTACGCTACGAATGTATCAGGAGTTCTTTCCTCATAGACGAGTGCCGGACCAACTGTGGTTTCAACATGATGGGGCGCCAGCCCATTTCAGTCCTGTTGTAGGTAATTACCTGGATGCCTTTTGTGGGGCTCGATGGATTAGGCGTGCTGGACCAGTCCCTTGGCCCTCCCGATTTATCGAGAGTCGATTACTTCTTATGGGGTCATCTATAGTATCACGTTGATGCCATTCCATTTAACTCTGTTGAGAATTTCGTCGCTCAAATATCCTTTGCTGCTTACTGCACGTGTGCGTAAAATACCTGGCATCTTTGAAACTGTGCACCAACTGCTCCATAGACGCTGCCAAGCATGTATTACTGTTGGTAGACGCAATTTGGAACACTTATTGTAAACATAGCACTTATCAACGACGCTGTCAATAAACAATTTTTCTTTCCTTTCATGTCTTTTTCCTGTGTTTGCACCTCAACTCGTCACTAGCGCCCACACATTCCTATACAATAAATGATTGTTATATTATCCTGTACCAACCCTTAAAGTTTGTACTATGAATTTGCAATCACCCTGTATATCTATTAGCACACATATATCACATACACGTCTATGGGTGGATCAAATGAAAATGGAACAAGAGCCACAGAAAGAAATGACATAGTTTATTTCAAACGTAATCTCCAAACCTACATAGGCACTTGTCCCACTGTTTCACCAAGCGGTGAATACTCTGCTCATAAATGTCCTTTGGCTGAGATCGGAACCAGTTTCGAACATCGTCAATGACTTCGCTGTCCGAATAAAAACGGCGACCTTTCAATGCCTTTTTCAGTGGGCGAAAGATGTGAAAATCACATGGTGATACATCCGAGCTATATGTTGGGTGTTGCATCGTTGTCCACCGATACTTCTCTAACATGTTCTGTGTAAGAGCAGCCATATGTGGAGGCGCGTTGTCATGCAGCAAAACCACTCCAGGAACTCAAGGAGAAGCGGTCCTTCTTGATCGAAAAAAAAACACTTCAGCATGACTTGCACCATCTTAGACTTCTTTGGCGGGGTAGGTGGGGGGAGCTCGGATGTTTCGACTGTTGGCATTTTCGTTTGCCTTCTGGTTGGAAGTGATGGGACCAAGATTCAACACCTGCCACAATTTTGTCCAAAAAATTATCCTCAGCAGGATATCTGAGAAGATGTAAAGACATAGAGTTATCGGACGATACTGTTGGCAGACCGCCAACACATATCGCCTCTTTCTGCGGGACTACCTAGAGCAAGTCCATTTCCGCAATAGTGGTTGCCTTCCTTACCTCCCTCTCTATCTCTACACAAATTTGCGCCTCACTCATACAAAAATTAACGAAATTATAACCACTGTTCCGTTTTCCTTTGATCCGCCCTTATATATTATTACAATTATAGTTGATTCGTAATATGAAATAAAACCCCACAGTTTTTTTTTAATCATAATCCCCTCTTAATTTTTTAAGTAAATATGCTGAAGCACCACTAAAGTTTCCAGAAATTTTAATGCATGCTATTCTTTCAAGATAAGGTAAGGAATCCTCAATAAAGTTAAATTAAAACAAAATACAACATAATTATATATACCTAAAGTTTAATATTTTGCCCATTAGTCTACAATGTTCAAAGAGGAAATTTAGACTCATAATTTATCCTTCTTCAGTGAATGATTAGATGCCTAACCAAAACAAAAATTATCATAATGTAGTAAAATTAAATACAACCTCTAAGGACAACCCTTCAGGAATAATTTTTATTTTAATCAATTTTGAATAATAACATACGTTTATTTCATTATTGTCGGCCTTAGATTAAAAGTTATGAAACGTAGATATTCATAACTATGCTCAGAAAATGTAATTGGGTACCTAAATCACCCCAAAGCAATTTTATATTCATCTGAAAATACGAGAGAGAAGTGTGATGAAGTAAGGTATCTTGTATATAATTAATAAATAAATATAAATGTGCTACTCTATTTGTTTATAACTGTCAGATACTTACATCAAAACATCGTTATATATCTTCCATTCAGAATGAACCAAGGTAAAGATTCCTGCTACTGTGTAACTAACTTAACAATAAATTTGTGATACAAATTGCTACTTATAGCTTCATTTTTATTAACTTAAAAATTATTGTTTTTATTACATTTTTTCCCTTTGCATCCCTCTCACTATGCCTCTTTCTCCCTTCCCCAAGCACAGGGAATAGCGGCAAAAGAGAAATTTATTTCTACATAGGTTTAGGATCAGATATGTTCTAGGCAGACATTTATACAAAGAGGTTCTGATGAGTGCTAACGAGATTTTCCTCGGATGAAGCATTGCAAGACTTTCATTTGAAGATAATGCACGTTAAGTCCTGGATAGGACCAAGCTAAACTCATTGAGTGCAACTGGATTAATGAGATATAGGACAGGATTTAAAGTATTAATAATGGCATGTTTCCACAGGAGTTTATTCAGCTATTAAAATTAGTAAATATTATTTTAATGCAACCTGAAGTGGAGTATCTAGTAATTCTAATAACTTAAGGCTCATCCTTGACCTTAACACTTGAACGTGATATTAGAGAGGATAAAATAGTATTCTTAGATGGAATTTTGAAGTACACCCAGTGTACTTTAATATGTTTTTGATCTGGTTACGTAGAAACAACGTCTCTTCAAATACGGAAAACTTTTCACTTAATTATCTAAAGATACTAGCTGAAATCCGAATTAAAACAGCGATGCATAAATTAACAAAATTAGTGAATGTTACAAAGTAGGTTTGGTTAATTTAAATTTCGGCTTCGCACTGTGGGGCTGATATGCACATCTATGAAAATGGTGACTGAAATTTAGAGATAAAAAACTTCTCCGTAGCTCGGTACTTCTCTTTACAGTTTACGCTCAATCATACAAGAAGAATTTCTGAACCTGGGATTGTAGTAGAGCGTGCTCTACTTAAAATCAGCCAAGACTGAGTGTCTCTGTCGCATAGGATATTCTGTTTGAGAATTCTTTATCATGAGCTATGATGTTGTAAGTCAAAGTTTGTGGTTATTAACTCATTTCTGGACATTTAACTTATAATTTAGGTAACAGAATGATATAAGGTGTTTCCATTATATTCAGAAGCTGACGGAACGAATCGAGCCATCAGCTACTACTTGCTAATCAAAATAACAGAAAGTGGCAGGTGCAAGTTACAGTTTGGAATAATTTTACAGAAATAAAAAAACAAATTTAATGGTAACGTTCCTAATATTCTGCACAGAAATCTTGAATTGGCTGTACTCTGTAGAAAATAATCACTTTATAATTAAAACGGTTTTTCATCTATTAAGAGGATCGTGAACCCAGAAGGTTACTAACATGGATAAGCATAACAAGCAGTTAATGCCAAGATGTTGAGGAAATTGTTTACTTCCTCAACTGAGAGAAAATATGCAAATGATATATGTATACCTCTTTTGTTAGCAGTAAACATAATAAGGTCCAAAGTCTTTTTGCAGAATGAAGGACATAATGAAGTTTGTGGCTATTAACTCATTTCTGGACATTTAGCATATAATTTAGGTAACAGAATGATATAAGGTGTTTCCATTATGTTCAGAAGATGACGGAACGAATCGGGCCATCAGCTACTACTTGCTAATCAGAATAACAGAAAGAGGCAGGTGCAAGTTACAGTTTGGAATAATTTTACAGAAATAAAAATCAAATTAGAGGGTACCGTTCCTAGTATTCTTCACAGAAATCTTGAATTGGTGTATTCTGTAGAAAATAATCACTTTATAATTAAAAGGGTTTTTCATTTATTAAGAGGATCGTGAACCCAGAAGGTTACTAACATGGATAAATATAACAAGCAGTTAATGCCACGATGTTGGGGAAACTGTTGACTTCCTCAACTGAGAGAAAATATGTAAATGATGTATGTATACCTCATTTGTTAGCAGTAAACTTAATACGATCCAGAGTCTTTTTGCAGCATGAAGGACATCATGAAGTTTGTGTCATACTTGTCTGCTTTCTTAAAGAGTTGGGCAATTTTTTTCCAGTTTTTGAATGCACTGTAATTTTCTACTCAATTATATGGAAGTCCTTTATATGGGGGCTTCTAAATTGCCCTTTCTGTGTATTTTTGTGCTGTTATACCTATGTGAGTTGAAAAAAATATGTTATCCACAAAGGTTTTGATATATTTATAACATGCCAATAGAATGTCACAATTATTCCCATTTCTCGAAAGGTGGAAATTAAGATAAATTTTTATCAAAAGCTCTAAACATGGAAAAGAAAACTCATGTCAAGCGGATTTTAGGATCGCGTTTTGAAAATGTGATGCTCCTCACAACAACCCTCGGATATTAAAACTAAAAAACTTTTATATTTTCGAATTATGAACCCATTTCAAACTTCCCTTCGATTCTAAAGTACTACTTTTCGTCAAAGTAAACTGCGAATGATCAGGTAAGGATTTCTAACCTCAACGGTTGTAGTTATGAATGTAAATAAATATATTTTCATGTTTATGTTACAGGACGAGGAAATTATTGAAATATTTATATATAAACCTTACACTCTTATGAAGTTGTACTACGTTCAAAACATTCTTTTGTACCTGGAATAATAACATTAAGACGGAATCCAACTATGATGAGTTTGTACAACTGTTTTCACGATTTTGTTTTGTAATCTTCATTTATGATGCATAAGAAATAAATTAATGCTTGCATAAGAATATCTTTATCTTTTCAATGCAATATCGAATGTTTACTGAAGGTAGAATGTATCCATAAATTATTTACATATTTATGGTATATCCAAAGTACGTAGCAAACACCATTTGTTTATTAGCATTTGCGGTCTAGAGGATTATAGACTGTTTGGAACATTCTAGTACTAATGTTAGAATGAGACTACATAATCTCTAAATATTCTACATAACTATTATAATTAACTTATTAATTTCGGGGAAATAAGGAGGTGAGTGTGTCAAAGCTTTGCGTATTAGCGATATGCAATTACAAAACGCCATTAAGTTAATGACAACACAACACGGAATGTTATACAAGGAAATTATATCTTAATAATAGGTATTAGGTCGTGCCTCTATTGCTACCATTATTCTATGGAAGCAGTCCTAGGTTCTACAAGGCATATCATATAATTATAGACTGAAGCAATAAAGAATATTCAATATCTGGTTCCAAAATTGTCAATTTTATTACTATGCTCAGAATAACTTTTTAAACAAATAATTGTTCAAATGCGTAAATTCCTTCGGATAATTTCCTGTGCGGATAAAAGGTTTTTTGTTATACATCGGATTGTTTTAATATTGCTTTTGTTAAGCAATGTCTTATAAACCTATTTCAATACCTATATAAAAAAACAATTTTAGATTTTTCACCAAAATAACCAAAATACATTAATTTATTTTATGATAAATGTTGCAAGTTTGACACCCACAGTATATTCTTCGTTTCAATTTTTCAAAAAGAGGATTCAAAGACATAGAGTACCTGCATATCTGTGATGATATAATTTTTTTTACTGTGATCACTATGCGATCACAGTAAAAAAAACACACTGCGATCACATATAAAAAAAATTTCTTAGTAATACTAATAATGTGTTTTGGAAACAAGGGTAAATTTACTATGTATTAAATAACTGCTGATAATTTCGACCCCATGACTACGAAGTTCATACCCAACTTATATAAAAGAAATAAGCCAATTAGTACATTTAATTGGCACATATTGTTGTACAATCTCTTATTAAATTTATATGACTGGGATTGTAATGTTCAGATGATAAGTTACCAACAGTACGGATTTTGTTTCCTTTATAAGACAGTTAGCGTGATGGCAAAGTGATATTTCAGAATAATCAATCGTGAGAAATCAAGCTAAAGTTAATTGGTTGGTTGGTATAATTTGTACATATAGTGCTCATAAGCTAGACATTCTGAGTGTCCCAATGCCTAACAAGTGATGTAAGAGCAGGGGTCCAAATGAAATTGAAAATCATAATTTTTTTTCAATTATGGCTTCCGAAAATGAGATTATAAAATAAACCACAAAAACTGTAAATATAAAAAATAGATGCATGCAGCCGTATTATTTCAGTATCAGCAACCTATGCAAACTTGAATAAAAAATCTATTTATAACATCAAAAGCCTGTCTATTGGATGAGGGTTTTCTTATCCAAATCACACAAAAGTACGGTAAATCAAAATATGATAATGCATGATATGACTGAAAAAACGCAAGAGAAATCTGAATTTTATGATAATATCTTGAAGCACGAAGGAAACGAAAAAGCGTGGGGTGGGATGATTTTCCAATTAAGTCGAACTCATGTATATGAATCATTTTCAACATTCATCTCCAATGATAAAACCACAAACATGACGTTAAAAGGAGTAAAACCGTAAGTGGTTCTTAACAATACAACCCAATAAAAAAAGTCTCAGTATGGTGAGGGTTTACCATTAGTAAATCGACAGTGTCGATGTGAAACGATTTATGTTATTGCAGGTTATCCATATGCAGGGACCATGCTAATCTCGGTGTCATTCTAATTGCCCAAACAAGTACGTGTATGAGCCTAGGAAATAAGTTAAAAAAATTATTTAAACTATTCTTAAATGAGTTTAAAAATTTCTTATTTTACAGTAAAATAACTGAATGAAATCACAGGAAATTATAAATTAACTGAAGAACATATTAAGAATAAAATTAAGAATTATTACATAAATATATGGCAAGAAAATGGGAGAGATGCAGTTTGGGAAGGAAAATATTTGAGATATTCCCTAGAGTTTCTACGAAAAGACTGTAGGCAGATTTCCATGTTAATCAAGCAATAACTGAACATGACTATATAGGAGTCTATCAAAACAGATTTTTTGCTAAAACAGATCTTTGTGAGTGTGGCAACATACAAACTATAAAGCACTGTATATACAATTGTAACAAATGGGCTGAAGCATAAAAAAACTTACCTTTAAGCTTTGAAGATTGGGCCCCTAGTAAGTTATTTAAGGATTATTATTGTAGGAGGTATATCAAGAATATTATGCAGGAACTTATGAATATGCACTTCCCCCTACAAGGGGAAGGTGGATAGCCCCTCAGATTGAAAAAAAAGACACGCAAACGAATTGTAAAAAGAAAAACTTCGGGACCCGGCTGGGCTGGATTGCCGAAGGGATGATTAGTTTTTATTATTGAGGGCCGTATAACCTTCGGGTGTGGACGGCGGCGATATTACTTACATTAAAATAAGCTAATGTTTTATAAGGATTCTACTCAGTTAATATTAAATACTCAATCTACTTATATAGTAGTAAATTTTTATAAAAAAATTACATCTTATAATTTAAATCAATAGTAAATCAATAGTAATTCATGACAGTAAATCAATTGATCATTCATGAAACAATGCTTCTTGTCATGAAATTGAAAATAGAAGACATCGCTTTTTTAATTTATATTATAAATTTTGTGGAGTGTATATAATAGCTGATTAATTTGCAAGCTGTGTAAAGTTTACCAGGCTGATATAAATAAAATGGGAATGAGATAAATATCAGCTGAAATGGCATAATTCTTCCCTTTATTTTCTTACTCTATGGGTAATTAAACGTTTTAAGAAAATTTTTAATTCAATAAAGTATCAATTCTTGTTGACTACGCTCATTTTACTGAAACTTTGTCATGTAAGTTACTGAACTCAAGGCATTTATTCGTTGGAAATTTTGATTTTAGAATGCGCCACTGTTGAAACATTTCCCTAAAATTTTTACAGAAAAGAGCAAAAATTACTAAAGACCAAACACTCTTTAAAGATACTACATTTTATATATATAAATTGTTTACAGGACCTATTTCTAAAATGAAAATTTCATTATATAATAGCAAAATCCCAATAATGGATCTCTAGTGGACTTTTTGAGTCGTCTTACCTTAAAATTGAATAAAAGATTGTTACCTTAAAATTGAATAAAAGTTGTTTAAAGTTGAATTCTGAAAAATTGGGAAAACCAGAAACTACTATTTCAAATCAGAAATTATGACTAAAATAAACATTAAAATGTTAGATCTCCTAGTCTACTGCTCATAAATATAAGGTGTGAATGATTTTTGATACTTTTAGTTTTTTTTATCGAGTAATTTATTTTTATTCTATCCCAATACCTCTTAGGACATTTGAGGATTCGAACTTTTTGAACGACGTTCAAAATTGAACAACAAAAAAAGCTTGATTATGTTTGGGAGCTTGTTGTGTTCACAAAATTTTCCGGTAAAAGAGTGTTTTGTAGCTAAAAGGGAAGAATTAATTTTGAATTTTGTTTTACCAGTGATAGTTTGAGTACTTAATATAAACCCCTTCTGCTAAGGCTGTTCCTCTGCCCTAGACTAGGTAACAGAAAAACACTTTGTTAAGGTTATGCATCCACACTATAATGTAATGTCAAATTGGTTTATTTACAAACTTGAGAATGGTTAGAACTTAACAAAGGTAACAATAAACAGGATTCTTATTATGTAACGAATACATTTTATCATACGATTTCCGATGGCTTAACGCTAAGGATATCTGGCTAGTCTTAAACAAGTTTAGAATCTATTTACGTGTGTGTGTGTGTGTGTGACTTATTCCACCCGTTCTAGCCGTAGGCTAGACCAGGTCCAAGAGGCCAAAAGTTACAATGAAATCGGAAACAAGCAAAGGGTCTCTTTAAATATCCTCCTTGGCAAGACCCAGGTAGTTTAGAATATGGTCAGGAGAGGCTTCAGCAGTATTGCATTTTGAGCAAAAAGGGTAAGATTTTTGCCCCTGATTGTCAACAAGACACTTTAGGTGTCCACTAGCAAATCTGCTAATGGTTGTCTGCAACCTTCTGTAGCCCTTGACAGTAAGGGCACCACCAGGAGATTTTCGGTCGTACCAGTGGTGTGTCGGAGGGTCTTCCATGAATGCTGGTTTATATGTTTTCTTCTTGAGTAAATTTCAAGATAAGTCAAAGTATCTCGTGAAGAAATAGGAAGTGAGGCTCCATTCTTAGCAAGAACATCAGCAGTCTCATTTCCCAAAAGTCCTATATGAAACGGTATCTATTGTAAACAAACCTCTTGTTGTTTAGAAAGGTCTTTGAGGATCTCCAGCATCGAAAGTGAAGTTTTATCTCCGACTCTTGTCCAGCTGCTCAAGTGCTGAATGGCACAGCGACTGTCAGTTAGGATCTAAATATCACGGTGATAGGTTTCATTTTTAATAGTTTTCAATCCCTATTCAATGGCAATAAGTTCAGATCTGAATACTGAGCAGTAATCTGTATTCCTAAACTTGTAATGATTTGAGTTAGTAGGGGTCTTGATTAAAACACCACTGCCGCAGGCATTGTGTTCATCTTTACTGCCATCGGTATAAATCTGAATCGCAGTATGAGGTATTTGATTTATGATTTCAAGAGCAAGATGATACAAGTATTCTGGTAAGACATATTTTTTGTTTGTGAGGGACGAGAGTTCTGTTTGGATCTGACTACATAGTTCTGTGGACACAGTGGAGGACCTTCTAAATCAGAGTATTGAAAGGTAACGTAATATGTGACCTCTGAAGCAAGAGGAGCAATAAGTAAGAAATTTTACTAAGAAATCTTATTCACAAGTTATTGTTAATCTTGTCTTTTACACCAATTTAAGGTATAGTAGTTTTATTGTACAATTAAATTGCAATGAAGGCGAATACCTAAAAGTTTCAGCAACTGATAACTCAGTTTGATTTCGTTGTGATTTTTTTTGGTAATTTTGAAATGTTGAATTTCATTCTAACCATATTTTCTTCCAGATATTCTTCCCAGGAAAACTCCATTTTTCTATCACATCAACAAAGAACTCAGATTGCAATTTATATACTTCCCCTACATTTGTCATCCTATTAAAAATGAAGTTTGCAATAACGATATATTTTAGAGTTTCAGTCAGTCCAACATTAGTAAGAAAGAAGTAATTTCGCGTAATGGAAGAATAATTACATGTTTCAGCCCAACTAATTTCACTCCGCAATTAACACGTCTGTTTTTAAAGTTCATCTGAAAAAACACTGATAACTAGAAGCTGTTGCATGTAATCTTTTCATTCCGAGCAGAAAATCAATTTTTTTTCGACTGGAAGCATTAAGTTTATTTTTTAATTGCATTTCAATCATTAAATAGATAGTAATTCTGTATGCACTTCAGCCAAATATTTTATGCTCCCAGTAAGGTTCTAATTACGTTGATTATGATGTCGCAGTAATTACTTTGTTACATGAATATGAAAACAATTGATTCTTACGTCATAAAGCAAGGTTATTTGAGTGATGAAGTGTTAACTGGAGATCGAAACAAAGTCTTCACTTTCTTTTTTTCGCATTTCTCGTGACTTGTTAATTTAGTTGTTCAAGTTATAACTCATGTTTACATTTTAAATCAAGCAAATTGCTTTCATGACAGAGATTGTTGCATCTGAACATTTTCATTTTTAAAAAAAATCTTTGCACTTCCTTTCATCTTAAGGTAAATCATCGTTAGTAAATCTTTTCAAAGGACTGAAAGCGCAATATGTTTTAGGAAAATAAGCCAATTTTATATAGAGATAAGAATGGGGGAGAAGGAGTGCAGCCCAGTCAAAAATTTATGTTCTAATAAAATAAAGATATACAGGGTGAAAACAAAGAGATTATTTTGAAAATATTTAGCTACTCAAAAAGAGCACACTACCTCGCATGTACGTTTTCCTTTGTCCAAAAATACCATTAATTGGCTTGGGGAATAATATACCGTCCTGTTTCTTTCAGGAAGGCGTGCTGTACAACTACATGATCAATTTATGTTATGATCTTCCCCAGTATACCTCCTACTAGTATAACATATAATGTAAATTCACCTATTATAAAGATAGTAAAATGGGATACGAAGGATTAAAGATTCTTTACTATATTCAGAAATTCAGAAGGCCAAGCTGGTGAATTTCCTTACCTGTTTATTTTGAGATATAATCTGTTAGCTTTAATTTTTGCATGCATATATATATATATATATATATATATATATATATATATATATATATATATATATATATATATATATACAGGTGGTTATCAAAATAATGGAAACACACATCAATATTAGTGGTGTTTATGAAAGTGCTTCATATTCCTTAAAAAACAAGTCTAGGGACCAGTATTTTTTATAGAATATAGTGTATACAGTATTTTACTCTAAAGTACCAGTAATGAAACTATGGGCATCAGGATCTTTGGGGGATAGCATAAGATGTCAATCCTTGTAGACCGTCCAAAGAAGGCAAATTGTTGAAGCGCGTCTAATGGGAGTATCTGTTATAACATCCCCCATAGTTTTGGGTGTTTACCGGTGTGCTCTCCATGATGATAATGCTCCGATCCATACAGCTAGGCGTATCAGGTCGTGGTTTGAGGAATATAAAGAACAACTCAAACATCTTATTTGGCACGAACAGTCCCTAAACCTCAATATCATCGAACTGTTTTGGTCTGTTTTAGAGAATAGAGTCAGGAATCGATATCCACCAACAGCATCTTTACAGAAACGTTGATGAAAGAATGGTATAATATTCTCTTAATCACTATTCATGACTTGAATAATTCAATTCCTTAGTAAATTCAGGTGGTATTAAATGCCGTAGATGGTCCCATGCCATATTAATAACGAATTTCATGTTATTCCTAAATGTTTCCATTTTTTTTTATAACTACCTGTATATATATATAAAACATCCAATAATACGACACGTTCAGGATTTCGTCGCTGACGGATTGCCACATTTTCCAGCTTATCAAATGTTAAACCAGTTTACACTGGATTAAAGAATCGATTAATATAATTGTTTTATAAAAATCAGGTAAAAATGTCAAAAATTGATCTGAAACAAAAATATGAACAATAGATATATATAACCTAGTGATGACTGAAGTAGAACTAAGTAGAATCCTTACTCGTATAGCGCCATAAGAAATAAACATGCGAATGAGCGCTTAAGGCTCACGTGAATACATATGAAACTGTTCTGAGAGATGTCATGTGTGTAAAATGTGTGAGAGACAAAAATAAGCATTTTCGTGCTTTATTCGATAGGAGACGCTCCACTCCTTGATACCTGAATTACTGGACGTGAGTGGTAAAGTTCTTTCTAACATTGCATGTGATGCCTTTGAACTTTACAACATAAATTCATTTATTCTACTTTGTTAAGTACACAAGGTTCTAAATAATGAGGTAGTGAGTGAACCAGAACAAATGTGCAACTAGTGAAAACAGCCCACACGAGAGATTTTTCAAAGTGCAGTCGAGAAAGTACCCAAAAGACGTTTGAAAGGCTTACTGAGTTGTTGGCCATTTCCAAGCCATTGGATGTGCACGTAACAACTGGTTATTGAAACTGACAGAAAGCAGATAAAGAACTCAAAAATTAGTTACATTATTCTACGAGAGGAATAATAGGTAATATTTGTTAGCTTATCAAATTATGGGAAATCTATTACTCTCCGAAAAGACTACACATACTCCTATATAAAGATTATTATTTAAGAAAAGTATTTAAAATTTCTCATTAGGTCGTACATTGTGAGAAATGTTACTTCTATATTCAACCCCATGTAATTTTAAAGTCACCGAATAAATAAATAAATGAATCTGAAAACATGTTTAATTTTCATTTCAGTATTTTTTTGGTTTCATATTTTTATTCCTCATGTTTTAGTTTACATTCTTGTCTTATCTTATTTCAGTCCAAGAGGAATGAATAACTTGCATTCAAAATATGAATCTCAGACTTCTTCTAAGAATGATTTTAGTGTTAAAAAAGGATTTTGAGGACACTCTGTAGCTTTGTGATTAAGTTGATGGCACTAAGTGAATAATTCATATAAAGAATAATTCATATAAAAATTAACGTAAACACATTTTGAAATTAATGATAATTTGCTGTAGGATCGTATTTCTTTAATATGCACTGTAATGTATAATAACTTATTTGGGTCTATGATAATCAATAAAAATTAACATGAAATATAATTAAACTCAAAGGATCCTGCAGGAAGGGCTAAATAGTAGGTGAAACATTTTTAATTCAGTATTGATCCTTCAGTAGATAGATAATACGATGCTATGAGAGAACATTTACGATAATCTTTACGTGAAACAAATCTTGTATATCGGAAAATTCATGATCACATTTTAAATGGTAAATAATTATAGGACTGCATAGAAAGACATTTATAACCTTGATTAATTTGTTATGTGTTTACATCAAGTGCTAGAGAGAAATAAAAAGTGAAAGGATAATGCCTATGCAGTTTTAATTTATATTTTAATTGGATGAACAAATGAATCTCCTATACCAGTCATAATTCAGGTACTTTAAATGGGATTATATTAACACTGGAACGGATAGCGTTTGAAATTATAGCCGTAGTTTTGATAACCTATTTGATGAGATATATCATGCATCATTACATTTAGTACCTGCAGGCGCTTAATGATTACGGTATTTCCATTATATTCCCTTTTTTAATAAAATCTGTGAAATGAGGACTTGTTTTCTTTCATACAGTACATTAACTTCTGGTACGAATGAATGGTGATATAATTACATTATTTATCACTTAACATACTTATGTAGTACATATTAATTACCAGATAAAATGAGAACGTTAAAAACGATGTTTAACTAATAAAACAAGTTTCCATATTTGTTCCGAATGTATGAGAGCAAGGGAATAAAAATTGGATGCATAAAGGAGAAATAAAGAACCATAAGCAGTTGCTTTCCGATTCCACCGTTTGTATGCAAAACAATTCTGTATGCGATATGAAACTGATATACAAACAGAGACTCAATAATTTAGACTTTTGGAAAGGTGTTTTTTTTAACTAGGAATGAAAATTCCCCCAACAGTTCAACTACATAAATGGCAGCCATGTAAAAAACTTTTATTTTGAATCTACTGAATTTTAAAAGGGATCCGAATACCATGAAGTCAAAACCTAAATAGCAAGCATATTGTAATCTTATGCACACACATATTGCATACCTAAAAAGCTTATTTTAATGCATATTTGTATAAGTACATACATAAAGAAAATTATAGGCATCGACTACATGTAATTAAAATCTCATAACTACTATATTAAGGGTTGTCCTCTTGCTTGCTTACACGGATGAATACTTGATTAGCGAATGAACACTTTACAGGCTGGGATGCAGCTAATGTAGTGTTATCGTTTTAGGAGAATTCCTGTTCCGTCAACGGTTTATAGTTGACGCTACATTTTATAAGTTCCTTTTCTTTTTGACTCTTTTTGTTATAAGCTATTCCCTTACATTCGCAAAGCTGTTGGATATCACTTAGCGATACGGAATCTCGGCATGTTTAACTTTACTTTCGGCGTCATTACCGACATTATAACAGACATTACCAAGAGAGTTCAGCATTTTGGAATCTATTTTAGCGCCGTGAACATCTGATTATCGCTGCATCTAAATTCAGTGTCAAGCTAAGTAAATGAAGATATAATGGTCTCAGCCTGCCGAGGGTAATTATTACTTTTCTAGTAAGGGTGAGTCCGTGCGATAAGCGATACACTTTGTTAACGAGGCCTCGGGGTATTTTGACGTTTCCATAAATTACCCTCACCGCCTATCTTAATGTGAGGTTATATTTGCTTTTTTTATCGTCCAATCAATCACGTTTCATGTTAACGTTATGCAAATTTTGCCGCGATTCATCCTCCGTCAAGACCGAGTGTAAAGTAGGGAAAGCTTAAGGCTTTAAATTTATGCATTATTGTGTTGAAAGGGTGTTTTTTATACTTTACTTAGAACCCACGAAAGTAACTTTTATATCTAAAGTTTCCTTAGGGTAGAGAAATGATTATCAGCAGCATAAATTTTTAAATTTGCCTAATTAAATATTTTTAAAGAAAACTGAATATTGAAATCCGTGACACAGAAAGCTTCCTTCTAATCATGATACTAGTAATTTTATTTTCAAATTTCAACAAATACTCTGCTGCAATGTGTATCCTTTAATTTCCGTAATTAAATCTAATTTGCTCTCTCTAGTAATACAGGAAGCTTTGGTTATTTGTACTCGATATATATATTAAAATTTAAGTTTTATATACATGTTTTAATTTTAAATCAACTAATTCCTGATACAAATATATCAATATACAATTTTAGATTCTCTTACACTCTCTTTCTCCCCTCCTCCCCTCTCTCTAGCTCTCTGTGTGTAACTGATTCATTTTCCATAGATTTTCTAAATTTTTTCTTCAAATATAAATGCAATATTTGATTCAAAAATCCTACAAATTTTATTACAGCTATGTCTTTGCTGGCTTTAACAGTACAATTCTTTGCCAATTTATAATTTATTATAATATACTAGCATTACTGCCCGACGTTGCCCGGGTAGATATATAGATATAAAATTTTTCATGCATTCCATCAAAAAAATACTGGGCTGCACCCGTCGCTCTTCATGTTCATCTTGCCAGACAGAATGCGCTTAGCGCGTTTCTACTGAAATGATATACCCAGTATTTTTTTGATGGAAAGTATGAAAAATTGTATATCTATATATCTACCCGGGCAATCATTCTTTAAAAATAATTTCATTAATTTTCTTATGCCTTAATATAACTAATGGACTAAAAGTTCAGAATTAAAGTAATGTGTCGTTATGTTTCTCTGTTTAAAGAGCTTTTCCTCCCACTACTTAAAAAACCCCAAAACTGTAAAAGATTTAATGATATCTTATATGATTTCACAGAATAAGTAATTCAAATACATATCGTATGTTAACTCTTTTTCGCTAACTTAGGAAAAGAAACCTGTAGAACTCTTAAACTTTTTCCCATTTTATGATCCTCAAACAATTAATATATTTAGATCAACAGAAGGCTTCCAAAAACTGGCCATGGGACAAACTTAATTTTTCTTTTTTTTCTTCCTTTTTTTTCAAATTTTATTAAGTTCTATTATTTTGAACACCATTGTCTAAAATTGTCTAAAGCAGCGGTTCTCAACCTTTTAAGACTCACGACTCTACTAAACGTAAGAAAAATAAAATAAACACTTCGCCCTCCCCCTCCCGTCACCCCCAGACCAACTCTCAAACCAACACCAGATCAACCCTCCGAACAAACCTCTTTTCCCCCGCGTGTAGAATTTGACTGGTTGTGGTGAAGGGGCTGTATCCACATTTAAAAGGTGCGCTTAGGGGCACAAAAATCATTAAAAAATTAATTTAAAAACTAATTGAGCCCCAAATTTGTTTTTCCCGATTTAAGTTTCTCGGGTCCTAAACATTAACTGTGCCGAATTTGGTTCCGGTGGGTGAAACAGTCTATGATTCTATAGCGGACAAAAACACAGACAAGCTATTTTATATATAGAGATATATATACAGTCGAACCCCGTTATAACGAAATTCTAGGGACCAAAGATTTTGTTCGCTATATCCGAAACGTTCAGAAAAATGCATGAGTTCACAAAATGTATAACTCATTAGTTGCAATGTGTATTCAATAATTATGTATTAAAACATTATAAAATCCATTAAAAATGATCATGAATTAAATCGACTAAAATCGATTACATCAAACTGACACAATACTTAATTAAATTACGTACAATAGGAAAACGGTGGGACCAAATTTTTCGTTCTTTATATCCGTGAGTTCGTTATATACCGGGTTCGACTATATATATATATATATATATATATATATATATATATATATATATATATATATATATATATATATACACAAGTGGTTATCAAAATAATCTAAACACTAGGAAACATCATGAAAACCCTTATTAATACGGCGCAGAATCACTTTTGACATGTAATACCACCTGATTCCCCTTGGAATTGGATTATAGAAATCATGAATAGTGGTTAAGAATATATTATACCATTCTTCAGGGGAAAATCCTGAAAGTTCCTGTATATATGCTATGGTGGATATCGATACCTAACCCTATCCACTTATACAGATCACAGTGGTTGGATGATATATAGTCGGGGGGGGATTGTACAGGGTAATATAAGATATTTGACTTCTTTTTCATGGTCTTCGATCCTATGCTTGATAGATTTAGCTGTATGTGCAGGGGGATTATCATCCTGGAGAACGTCATCTCCTGCAAGAAACTATGTTTGCACGATAGGATGGACTAGTGAGCTAAAATTTTGACAGAGTCTTTCCCATTCAATCTCCCTTTTAGGTTACAATAGGGCCTGAAGAAAACCATGAGATGCCATCCCAAACCCTAATAGATCTATCTCCATGACTGACAGTTGAGATGAGACCGCCAGAATCTTACGCTTGTGTAGGTGTTCTCCAGACACGTGCACATCTTGTTACGAGGAACAATGTGAAAAATGATTCGTCGGACCAAATGCCGTTTTTCGACATATTACTCGACCAGGATTTGTGGTCGTGGCAACATTGTGGATGATAATTTGTATTGGTATCTATTACGAGTGGTTTTGGAATAGCTACTTTTCCGTACATGCTTTGTTTGTAAAGTACCCTTCTACCTCTAATGGTTGATACCGGAACATGCAGATGCAGATTCAGCTCTTCGGTCATTTTAGTTGCAGTTGTTTTCTTTCTTCATGTCACAATCCGCTTCAATACCTCGTCCGTCTCTTTCATTCAGCTCTCCCTTTCATCCTCTATTCTGTTTGGCAAAGGGTGTTTTTCCGTGCACTCTGTATGCTATCATGGCTTCCGATACCATAGCTCGAAAAACACCGATTAGCCTGGAGGTTGCAGTAACAGATACTCCAATTTAATAGCGCTCAAACTATTTGCCCTTTTCGCAAGATCTGCAAGGTTTGAAATTTTACGCTGTTCCCCCAAGCACGATGCCCTTAGCTTCTTTACTGCTACCTGACAGTAGAATAATACATACACTATATTATATAAAAAAATACCGGTGGCAAGACTCGTTTTTTAAGGAATACAAAGCACATTCATAAACACCACTGATATTGATAGGTGTTTCCATTATTTTATATATATATATACTGTCGAACCAGCTTCATGGAATATCGGTTAAAAGAATATCTCGTTTATGTAATAAATTTTCAATGTACCAAACCGTAGTAATTTGTTTCTGTTTTAAATTTCCCGGTTAATGGAATACTATGTTTTTGAGCTATCCCGCTTAAAGGAATGATTTTTAGCCATGACAATATCGATCTTTTTCTACATTACCACACTTCTTTTCAGAATTTTTTTCTGTAAAGAACAATAATGAATGTTCAGTAACTGAATGTCTTTCAAAACAATTTTGTTACTTCGCAAAAACTGTGCAATCACAGAAAATGGCGATTTCTTGGATTTGAAGGACCATTCAGTGTTGTTGTCTTTTTTTGTTATCCCCTCCGTATTGCTCTGCCACTCAACCTATGTTTCCCAATTTAGAGAATAAACAATAAAATTCACCCCCAGATGAGAGCTAGAGAATGTGCGTGGGGGGTGTAAAGGAAATGTGAAACATCAACAGGTCCTTATCTTGAAGGGGGCGGGGATTACCAGCTGTAACGAATCTCTTCGGAGAAACGCAACATTTAACCTGGGGGGGGTGTCTAGACTTGAACATTTTGCCGTACATTTTATATGGCGATTAGTTCCACAGTTAACTTTTGTGAAATCAGTGTCTCTTCGTTTTCGTGAAATCGGTCATCTTTCTTGTGCTTTACTACAAAGTTTTCGAGAAGAAAATATCTTACTTTAAATGAAAAAGTGAAAGTTATTTAGTTTGCACAGTGAATAAATGTACGCAATTTGAACTGCCAAAATGTTTGAGATATTCCAAGCTCAAGTTTCGAAATTGTTTAAAAATAAAGAAAAAGGCTTGAACGACTGGAAATGCAACAAAAATTTTAATCAAAAACGAAAACGTACTGGAAAAAAATATGAAGTTGAAGATGCTCTTCTTCAGTGGTTTCATGTAAAACGAGCTTGTATTCTTCCTGTTAGTGGATTATTATTGAATCAGAAAGCTGAAGATTTAGCACAAAGGTTAAATATAACTGATTTTAAAGCTACAAATGGTTGGTTGTGCAGATGGACAGAAAGAAACCAAATTTGTTTTAAAAAAATTCATGGTGAAGCAAGTGATGCTGTTGAAGCCACTGCCAGTTCTTGGAAAATGTAGTATTACCTGTTTTATTACAAGACTACAGTTCTTGTATCTATAACTGTGACGAAACAGCGCTTTATTATAGAGCAATGCTTGATTGGACTTTATGCTTAAAAGGTGAATAAGTTGTTGGGGTAAAATTCCAAAAGACAGACTGACAGTTTTATGCTGTAGTAATGCTAACGGAAGTCATAAAATGCCTCTTTTTGTAATCGGGAAATCCAAAAAACCCCGATGTTTTAGAGGTATAAAATCTCTTCTTTTTAAGTACGAAGCGAATTCAAAGGCTTGGATGACTGATAATTTCATTCAAAACTTGTTAGTGTCATTTTACAATGAGATGAATAAGATGAAAAGAAAAGCTATCCTTTTTATCAATAGTTGTCAAGCCCATACAGTCGACGTAAGACTAGAAAATGTAGCGCTTCATTTTTTGCCTCCGAATACTACAGCCATTTTACAGCCAATGGACCAGAGAATTATATAACTTTTTAAGAGGAATTATAGAAAAGAAGTCGCTAAAGAGATCATAGACTGCATAGATGATATTAGTACTAGTGGATTTTCTATCAATATTTCAACTAGTAAAATTATTAGAAAAATTTCAATTCTTACAGCTGTTCATATGATGAACAAATCATGGAATAATATTTCCTCTGAAGCAATAAAAAATTGTTTCGTAAAATGTAAATTTTCAACAGACGTAAGAAATGATGAATTAAACGATTACTCAATAACAAACGCAAATGATTTAACACCAGAAGGAATGACAGAAGAAATTGTTTTCAATTTTGCAAACTTCGACATGACTTGGAAGAATGTGGTGAAACTTCAGACCCTCAACTTGATCAAAGTGAAATCGATGAAGATGAATTTAATGAAGAATGTATTGATAAAAAGATTCCTTCACATGTTGAAGTTAATAACGCTTGTGATATTATAAGACGTTTCTTGGAAACGAAGCCAAATGCAGACTTTCATTTATTTTATGAACTAGAAAATCATATAACAAATTTGCTGCATTCAAAGAACAGTAAACAGTTTAAAATATCCGACTTCTTTAGCAACAAATAAGACAGTAACATTGTAATCATTTTTCAAATATTAAGGGAACTATGTATACTCTACAATAAAATTAGCTCATTTCTCATCAAATTTCTAAATTTTAATGTGTTTAAAGTGTTTCTTACTTTTAATTAATAGATTGTTTGTTAATTATAATAGTTTAAATATTCCTATGTTTTAGGTAATTTTTAATGCTTTCTTGGTTTAACTGTAACTTGAAACATTGTGGGCGCGTCAGTGTGATCCCGGATAATGGAATATCCCACTTATTAGAATAATTTTTCGTGGCAAATTGGCTATTCCATTAAGCGGGCTTGTATGTATATATATATATATATATATATATATATATATATATATATATATATATATATATATATATATATATATATATATTAGGTTGGAACTTTAATAGTGGCAATTTGGTACTTACAAAGTATACAGAAGAGATACAGGGGGGGGGGGATTTTGTAGCCCTTCAGAGTAGTATCTAGCATTGTTTAACAACCGTTGCAAACGTTCTAGAAGCTGCAGGATGCCGTTCGCAGCACCTGATATGTTCATTCTCGGAATGAAGTGGTCTACAGTCTGCAGAATCTCTGGTGGAATCCACGGAGCAGTTCCTTCATCTTGGGGAGGAGATAAAAGTCCCAGGTACTTTAGTCCGGGGAATATGGGCGATGGTAGAGCCCTTCCCAGCCCCAGACAGCAAACACGTCAGCCACACTGTGAGCATAATCATTTCCCTTCTCTCAGCACTATGCAATAAATCATTTCGTACGATAGACCGATAACTGAAACATGGATGTATTCATACTGCCACTGAGCAGACATGTGATATATGTGGGGACAGCGCATTCGCTCTGAGGTAAGGCAGGTATGGGACGTACGTGTGGTGTAAGCTGCTTTCCTGGATTCTGCTGCGTGCGGGATCTACAACAGTGTTGCCACTATTACTGTTCCATCCCTAGTATATATATGTATATATACATATATATATATATATATATATATATATATATATATATATATATATATATATATATATATATATATATATATATATATATATATACCGGGTGCGTCTTAAATTCGTGCAAAGTTAAAAAATTCGTAATAAAGAAATAATGCTCGGAAAAATTTTCTGTTTGCGTGAATAGGATCAGAGGGATATTACATTTTTCTCCATGCAAAAAAAAAAAGTTTCCAAAAGTAACCAAAAGAGGGCGTTTTTGCGTGACCACGTTAAGCCTGCATTGTAGGAAAGACCTGGGTTACCTGTTGTCACCTTCATGCAGGATGGTGCCCCGCCCCGCATTTCACGTGATATCAAGACGTCCCTGTTGGAATAATTCTCTGAAGACCGAGTTCTATAAGTCGCGGCTGTAAGGTTCAGTGGACCTCACGATCACCAGACTTGACACCGGCAAATATTTAGTTGGGTGGATATTAAAATCTCTTGTGTACCGGGGCTCCCCAGCCACTTTGGTGGAACTGAAAAATGTCATTCGACAGACAGTCGTTGCCATCGATGCTACAATCCGCTGTAATGCGCTTTGTCACGCGCCTCACTTGCCTATTACCTTGTGCTAGTAGTAATGTTGAACAACTGTTACTTTAAAATAAATGCACAGTCTCATGTTATTGTGATTTGTTTGATTTTCTGTTTGAGTTTGCCTGATTTGCATAAAACGTATCAGTATGACGTGTGAGCGCCCCCTTTCGGTTACTTTTGGAATTTTTTTGTTTTTTTTTTACATGGAAAAAATTCCAATGTTCCTCTAATCTTATTGGCGCAAACAGAAATATTTTCTGAGCATTACTTCTTTTATTATGAATTTTTGAACTTTGCATGAATTTATGACGCACCCGGTATATATAGTACATATAATATGTGTGTGTGTGTGTAGTATATATATATATATATATATATATATATATATATATATATATATATACAGTGGAATCTCGATCTATCGATTTCGAAGGGACCGACTGAACTAAACGATGGATGCGGGAAAACGATAGATGCGGAAACATACAAAAAAGTATTAATATACCTTAAAGTTTCATATCCTTAAAATATATTTACTTAATGCATACATACCCGTAGTGTAACTGAAGATAAAATTACAAAGTAAAATTAATAATATAAAATATAAGATAAAATTAATAATAATAAAAAAAGAAATACATATAGATACACAGGAATTTTAAATTAAATAAAAGTACTTAATCGTTGTTTGTTTTATTGGCGGTTTTCTCTCCACAAGTAAACAATTTTTTTTGTGTTGAAAATTTCATTGTTTTCGGTATCGGTTATTGTGTGAGAGTATAAAGAAGCGGCAGGCGTGAATCGTTTGTAACTAAAACCATGCCATTGCACCGGAAGGGGTCCGACATAAGACCACCAGGAAGTTCTGCTTCCGGGTGAAACACTCATTGGTCAGTGTAGAAATGCGATAATCACAAACTTCTCACTCACTAGACCAAACACCTTTGAGCCTCCATCCCAAGGCCAACAAAAAAGCTGACTTTGAGCCATTGCTGATAAGAACAGAAATGTTGAATAGTCGGTGAATTTGGAATGAGCTGCCGAAAATAGGGGTACTCCAGGAGCTAAAGAATTAAGGAACACCAACGACGAACAAATAATGGGAGTGGTACAATAAAGCGAAACCAGGCTAAACAAGAGAAAACAAAAATACGAGACCGTGTATCTCAAATGTTCTGCTCATTGTTTAATTAGAGCGTCATTCTAGCTCAATCCAGACATTTATATTTCAGGTTCAGTTATTATGAAAAAACGATCGATACGATAAATTAATGTAAAGCTGCGATATTCTGAATGAATATTGCGGGAAAACGATGGATCGAGGAACGATCCATGCGGTCTTTTTTGCTTGTTTTCTATGGAATTTATTCGGGACTGGGTGAAATAAACGATGCATACGGGAAAACGATCGTTCGGGGAACGATCGATCGAGATTCCACTGTATATATATAATATATATATATATATATATATATATATATATATATATATATATATATATATATATATATATATATATATATATATATATATAGAGAGAGAGAGAGAGAGAGAGAGAGAGATAGATAGATAGATAGATACATAGATAATTACAATTTACAATGCTTTTTTTAACCTAAATTGTTTCTATAATACCGAAATATCAGAGACTGTTTTTAAACTATTAATAAGTAGAACTGTTTGCACCCATTTGAATTTTAGGAAATTGTTTTGTACCAGGCCCTAGTAACAAGGGGGAACGCAGAGCCGATTCCTCGTGAATTTCCATTCAGTTTTTGTAGGTCACCTGTCATCCTCGTAATTGCGTTTACTAAGTTTGTGATCAATGAGTTTGACATAAATTACTTGTAAAGCTACAAAAATAATTATTGAGAAAAAGATACAATATGCGTAAAAAACAAAATACATTAATTTAGGTATGTATCAGTTAATTAATTTCCTGAAATTCTTCATTTGATCACATCTCTTCTTATACGAAGCTATCAAAAGGACCAGAGTGGAAGATTCAAATTTTATCATTAAAGAGGTACGTTGAGAACATAACTTATTAATTCAAATAGCATATATACAGGGATTGTCCAAAACAATGGAAACACTACGGTTAAGAAAGTGAATTCCCTTTCTGCTGATTAAAGAGCTAATTGCGCAAATAGCCACCACTTTTTTGTGAAATTGTTTAGCTTATGATCTCAAGGCTGTGTTTGATGGCATTTTAAAGTGTGCTTTGAAAAATTAGCTCAAGGGGAGCCAAAATGATCAACCTTACAGAGTTCCAAAAATGGAAAATTATAGGTGCGTGCCTATTTGGTGTTTCCTATTTGGCATTTTGCAAGACCAGCTGCATAGTTTTTTGGGGTATATAGAGGTACTTATCTAACTTCATGACAGCGTACAACGTTCGTTGTAAAACATGGTCTGCAAGACAGAATTGTGGAAGGAAAAAACTCAGTGACAAAGGCAGAAGAACGCTAAAGGCGATTTTTTCCTCAAACAGTTGGATCACCGGAACAAATGTGACTGTTGTGCTTAATATGCATGTACAGAACCCAGTCTCGACTCATAAAATGAGAAGGGAACTGAATGATCAAAATATTTACAATAGAGCTGCTTTTCCAAACCTCCATGTATCACAGATGAATGAAAAACGTAGACTACAGTAGTGCTAGGAACATTGTAGGGTTCGCGTGTTGCTCAGATGCAAATTTCGACTAGCAGCGCTGTACATGCCAGCCAAAGTGAGTTCGGCGCAGATGTTTGAGCTATTTAAAGGGCACACGCTGAGTTGGCAAGGGCCCAATACTGAGAAAGCCCAAGACTGGAGTAGCGATACTGAGAGAGCCCAAGACTGGAGTAGCGATACTGAGAAAGCCCAAGACGGGAGTAGCGATACTGAGAGAGCTCAAGACTGGAGTAGCGATACGGATAGAGCGTGTATTGGTATTTAGCCGAGGTGGCTGCACGACTTCGAGAATTAGCTCAGAGCCGAGGTTTACGGGTATGTTTAGTGAATTCATACTCTGCCTGAGGGATTCATTGCGACCTTTAGTTTCTTAGTACCGCGGGTTGCGGTACTGATTGTGTATTATTTTGGAAGCCCCAAGTCTGTATATGTTAGTCTGCCTCTACGTAGAGAATAAAGAAGTTATTCAGAAGTAGCCCTCGTACTTTATAATGTGCCTGGACCGTTAGAGATATATAAAAAGAAAGGAAGAACCACATACTGGCGCCCGAACATTTCGACCGAAAGAGAGGTGAGTGTTTGTACATTATAAAAAAAATTGTGAATTGTGTTCTATAGTACTGTGGAGTTCGCACGAAGAGTGCCAAAGAAGTAGCGATTGTGTATGGTGTCATTCTATATAGTAAAACTTAGAGTTTTGTCTAAAAGTATAATATCTACGGCACTAGCATGTCAGCAGAGGAAGTAGCTCAGCTACGCGAGCAGTTAGAACAATTAGCATTAAAAGGACGGGAAGAACACCAAACAGACCAGACTGCAGGGTGGCAGCATTTGGCTAATTTTGTGGCCATGACTGCACCACAAAATGCTTGGTTTTCGGGGGAAGGATCTGTCATTAGATATTTAGAGGCAGTTGAGGAACATTGCGTCAGCTATCCTGTCTCAGACGCACAAAAGTTGGTGATTGCAAAAAGAGGGCTGCGGGGAGCGGCTAAGCAATGGTATGATGTTATTGGGTCCAGTGGGATCACTACATTTGAGCAGTTGGCTGAAAAGCTAAAGAAAACATTTCCAGAAGTAAGGGATACCCTTAAGTTGGAGCAGGAATTATATGGAGTATGTCAAAAGCCAGAGCAAACCGCGTACGAGGTGGTCATTCGGAAATGTGAGTTATTGAAGAAACTCAATGAGAACCAAACGGAAGAAAGAAAGGTTAAATTAATTACAGATCGATTAAACCCTAATGCGCAAGATTTTTTAGAAATTATCAGGCCCAAAGATCTAACAGAGCTAATTGAAGGGGTGATAAAGTACGACCAAAGACACCCACCGAGTATACGAAAAGCGGTTCCGGACAATGTTGGGGGATTTTATAGAAGGCCACAAGTGGATAGAGGGATCCGACAGAGTGGAAATTGGTCATATCCTCCTAGGTATAATAGGCCACAGGCCATTACAAACCCTAGATACCCTGATATTCAACATGAGCGCAATTTAAACTAGGGAGGGGCAACAAGAAGAGGGGCTCGTTGTCCAACACAGGTGGAAAAACCCCTAGGAAAGAAATTAAAAGTTTAACATTAAGAAATGTTGAGCTACCATATGTGGTTGTGCAGCTGGATCAAATCCCGGTGCGCAGTTTATTGGACACAGGGGCAACGAAAAATTTCGTAAGTAAGAAATGGTTTCGTGATACATTTCGGAATAAAACTGTGTATAGAAATAATCAGATCCAGGTTTTGTCGGCGCAAGGTAAGGATTGCACAGTATGGGGCCAATTTGCAGCCATGGTGCGGATTCAAACTGAAATACTACATACACATTTTCATATAGTACAGGATCTGCAGGAAGATGTCATTTTGGGGATGGATTTTCTGCAACGGGCTAAAGTAGTTATGGATTTTGCGAGAGAGTCAATGTCCGTGCAAATGAATCAAGAAAGTAAAAAGGGAACGAAACAATTGGATATAAAGTGGGAAGACTCCGTTTTAACCCATAACCAAAAAGAAAAATTAATGCATGTATTAGAGGGCTTTTCCGAACTTTTTTCTGAGAATCCTGGATTAACTCATGTTAGTACTCATACAATCGATACGGGCGAAGGTGCGCCAATTAAAGGTCGACCATACAGATATGACCAGATAAAAGAACGGATCATCGAGCAACATATTGAGGAGATGCTCAAGCAAAATATTATCAAACCCATTAGTAGCCCGTGGGCAAGTCCAATAGTGCTTTGTAGAAAGAAAGGGGATTTACCGTTAACAGACCCTAAAGCATGGAGATTTGCGATTGACTATCGCGCATTAAATAAAATTACTAAGTTTCCGGCCTACCCGATGCCGCTAATCGAAGACATCTTACATAGTTTTAAAGCAGTTAATTATTTAACAACTTTGGACCTGACATCGGGGTATTATCAAGTAGCGGTGAATGAAAGCGACATACCAAAAACGAGCTTCATTTCAAAAAAAGGGTCGTATGCCTTCGTGAGGATGCCTTTTGGGTTATCGGGAGCCCCCGCGACTTTTCAACGTACGATGGATACAATCCTCAAACCAGTGTTAGGCCAAAATGTATGTGTTTATCTGGATGATATTATTCTATCCTCAGAAACATTTGAAGAGCATACCGAGCTATTAGCGAAGGTATTAACATTGATAAAAGAAAGTGGACTCACGGTAAATTTGAAAAAGTGTAAATTTGCACGGAAAGAGCTGCAGTATCTTGGGTTCAAAATTACGCAAAATGGGAGAGAAGCTGACGATTCAAAAATTCAAGCGGTAAAGGAGTTTAAGATTCCGAAATCAGCACGGCAACTTGCATCGTTTTTAGGGCTGTGTTCATATTACAGAACCTTTATCCCATCATTTTCAGAAATAGCTGAACCATTATATATGCTTCGTAGACAATATACTAAATTTCGTTGGTCATCAGAAGCGCAGGACGCGTTTGAGAAATTGAAAGCTGCCCTGATTCAAGCCCCAGTACTTGGTCATCCAGACCCGCAAAAACCTTTTATAATACATACGGATAGCTCAGCAGTGGGAATTGGCGCAGTGATGTCACAAGAAGGGCGACCCATTGCGTATGTATCCCGAACGCTAAATGCAGCAGAAAGAAATTATACCACAACAGAGCGCGAAATTTTGGCAATTGTGTTTGCTGTGAATAAATTCAAGGGATATTTTACAGAAAAGCCAGTAGTGATTTATACCGATCATGCAGCACTCACGAAATTATACACGGGGAAAAATTTAACCCCAAGAGTTATTCGCTGGGCACTTAAGCTGCAAGAGTATAATTTAGATATCCAGTTTAAAAGTGGGAAGGAAAATAGGGTGGCTGATGCGTTATCCCGCGCACCATATCATACTGAGTCGGGTCAACTGCGATGTGCACTACTCACTACAGCGGTGTTGGAAAATCGAGAGAAGTTGGCGGCCGAATTAGAAAGGGATCCAAAGTTTGCAGATATCTATGCTTATTTGAAGGATCCGGCCAATTATCATGCCCCCAATAAAATTGAAATTCAAAATCGTAGCAAAAACTATGAACTCATCGACGAAATCTTGTTCTATACCCTACATCGAAACGAGTTTGGGGAACTTCGACCCGTGATTCCAGAATCTATGAGAATGGAAATATTACATGATTTGCATGATTTGCCAATTTGTGGCCACATGGGGATCCGAAAAACGTTTGCGCGAGCAAGAGAAGCAGTATATTGGCCTAAATTGAAAGAATGGGTCACGCAATATGTTCGAAGCTGCGACACATGTCAAAGAATAAATTATGTGAATCACAAACCTGCAGGGTACCTCACAAACATTGTAGCGACATTTCCTAATGCTATCGTCGGAGTGGATTTATTGGGACCATATCCCAGAAGTGCCCATGGAAAGTTTAGATATTTGTTAGTGATCGCTGATCATTTTTCAAAATGGGTGGAAATTGTACCCCTGAGGCGCGCATCAGCTCAGGCGTTCAAACGCGTTCATGCAGAAATATGTGTTTCAATATTCTGCACCAGTACAATTAATTAGTGACAATGAATCCCTCAGGCAGAGTATGAATTCACTAAACATACCCGTAAACCTCGGCTCTGAGCTAATTCTCGAAGTCGTGCAGCTACCTCGGCTAAATACCAATACACGCTCTATCCGTATCGCTACTCCAGTCTTGAGCTCTCTCAGTATCGCTACTCCCGTCTTGGGCTTTCTCAGTATCGCTACTCCAGTCTTGGGCTCTCTCAGTATCGCTACTCCAGTCTTGGGCTTTCTCAGTATTGGGCCCTTGCCAACTCAGCGTGTGCCCTTTAAATAGCTCAAACATCTGCGCCGAACTCACTTTGGCTGGCATGTACAGCGCTGCTAGTCGAAATTTGCATCTGAGCAACACGCGAACCCTACAACATAAGACATGGAATGTGAATAAATGGAATCATGTATTGTTTTCAGATGAATCAACAATTGCACTATATCCCACGTCAGGACGTGTTTACGTGTAGAGCCCACCGGCAGAAGCTTACAACTGAAACTCTCTCCATCCAACAGTAAAGCATAGTTGAGGTTCCGTCATGCTTTGGGCGGTCATATCGTGGATTTCAGTGGGTCCCATTATCCCCTTAAGAGGAAGGATAACTATCAGGGACTATTTCACCATTTTTCGACAATGTCCGTTCAGTGATGCATAACACTGTAGAAGTTTACATCTTTCAAGATGATAGCGCCCATGTTCACAGACCTGGAACTGTTAAATCATGGTTTGCAGAACATGATGATGAAGTTGAACACCTTCCCTCTCCTGAACAATTACCATATTTAAACATCATGTAGTCACAATGGATAGTAATGGAAAATAGAATGAGATCCCGTTATCGTCCTCCAGCATCTCTCAAGAAATTCAAGCAGTTTATCCAGAAGAACGTGTAACATACCACTTACATCATTTAGGACTTGTATGTGTCTATTCTAAGGAGGATTCAAGCAATTTAAAGTTTCAAAAATGCTCTAACACCCTATTAAGAGCGCAATACCTCATTCTGCAAGGTGTTTACATTATTTTGGACAACCCCTGTATATGAAAATAAAATGTAGTTAGTCATTTGCCTGTTATTCACCGCAGTTTTTGCTGGCCATTTTGTTAAGGGAGCACCATGTAGGTAGACCAGCATTACCCCCTATGAAGGGATGACACAAACGAAGGTATTTTAGTGGCACGGCTTCGGGATTCGATCCGAGCACCCTCAGCACCGAAAGCCAGCGCACTGTACCAGAAGGCCCCAACTTAGCTGTCAACTGATTTAGTCTAACAGACGGACTAAAATATGCTTTTCAATGCATTTTCATTGATGTCATTTATTTCATGAAATTAATTTATTTTTAGAGACTTTGTAATACTATCCAAATCATGTCTGTGAGATTGAATACATTGGTGACCATCGTTTATATGATAGTAATAATATAATATAATAGCAATGTTAAAAATTATATTGAAAATGTTTTTCCGGTGTTTCATATTTTCACCGAAGGACAAGCGAATCATTCTAAACGGTTTTTTTTTAATAATAAGTCTGGTTAAACACTGCGAGTAATGGCTCTGAAATGTGACTTCCAGAATATTTCTGATTTAAATCGCAGACCTGACGGTTAGATATTGTATTGGAAGTCGACCACTGCAAAAAACTATAATAATCTTTTGACAAACTTATCACAAATACTCATAGTGTACAAAAATTAAATGTCAATAAAATATGTAAAACCTGCATTTCTTGTGTAGTTGATCTTAAAGACTAAGAGGGAAAGGTATATGATATACTATATTCAGAACTACTTCCTTAAAGCAGTAGAGCAGCATAACTAGATAAATGTCTATGCCCACCTTGCCAATCAATTATTATAACACCATACAAACTAAGCACTGTCATTCTTTTTAGCTTTCTTTTATTTCAGATAAGTGGTAACGACTGTATTCAGTCACCTAGTTCCAATTTTTCTATCCAAAAGAATTGTAAAAAATTATGAAATTTTTCAATGTCTTTTCTTTAAAAGATTATTGATTTCTACTAGTTTTCGCTTCCGAAATATCTTAAAATAGTTAAACTATTCTATATCATGGGTGTGGTATTAAATAAATGAGTTAATTATGTAATAAATATAACCATGCCCATACATTTCCCAATGGAATTTTCGTTATTAAAAAATGAGCTAAATATCACTTTTTACAAAATACACTTTTAGCATTATAATAGATCTCTAGAGTACTTGCCTCCTTCTAATCATCCTTATCAAGGATTAGGTGTGGTCCTGTTTGCCATAGAAATGATCATCTAGCGATGATTTCCGAACATTGACAAATGACCAAAAATACAAGAACGTCAATCATTGGATCACAGAACAGAACGCGAAAAGATAGGATATGGGAATAGAACAAGTGGATGGGGCAGAAAAAAAAGTACGATTTCAATTGATGGAAACGCACACAAACTGTGCTCTATAAATTAAATATCTAATCTTATCTCAGGGGTTTCGCCGCTTGACACTTACAGAGACGTAGGGTGGAGTAGTCTACCTGAATGGATAGTGCTAAGCATGCGTATTCGTTGGTGATCGTTAGAGGATAGATGAGTTCTGATAAAAAGTTTAAGAGATTTATTTTGAATCGTCACACATGAGTGCTAGAATCCTACACATTTCATTCATTTCATATCAAGCAATTTATTAAATTGTATTAAAAAATTAATATCTGATAAAAAACATGTGCGGTTAGGAATCCATCCCATTAAATGCGTAATATATATATCAAAAAGGGAATGAGGGCATTTGAAGATATGATTTAAAAAATATAGAGTGTCAGACTGAAGATTAAGATTTTGAGTAGTGAATAACATTCAGGGTATCATGTAAATACATTAACTCAAGAAGTCAGGTGTATGTACTAAAAAACATTTTATGGAACTAGGAATATTTTTCCCAATCATGCACGTGAATGCATATTAATCCGCAGGCAACGCTTATCAGTAAAAGAGAACATAAAACACGATAAAAAAGACAACTTTATCTAAATAATCTTTTAAATTAAAAACTTCTACACACCTTTTTGATGTCTAAAAATGTGTTTTGTTAAACATATTTGAATACGGCAAACATAGGTATGTGAACCAACGACCTGGGCAGAATGTCTGCGCATAGTTTAAGAAGGTAAAAGAGATGGGTGGATAGAATCTGACTTTCGGATAAGAAACAACTAGTCCATTACTGGCACTTTAATAGAGTGTCAAAACATGAGGCAAATTGAATTGTTTTCTGGCAGTTATTTCAAAACATCAAGCTAAATTGTTTTTGAAATATTGAGCTTGTTTTTAATCACTGAGCATTTTGCTAACGAAAGACCTCGCGATGCATATGATTTTTTTTAAACTGCGGAATCCTTTGCATATATTGCTACTTGGCGACGTCAGATTCCCACGCCTGTTGCAGATATTATATAAAACCTTTTTCAGAATTATGACAATAAGTCTCAATAGTAGAATTGATTATTTACGTAGATAAATGCGTGCCTAAATCACTTAAACATTATCTTTCCCTTTACAATATGAATTTTGTGTAGTTTACGAGGCATAATAGCTTATAGAACATTTATATGCAAATATGTGTGACTTAAAAATAGCTTTATATATATTCTAGAAGAAACAGATAAGTTTTACTTGATTTAGTTGTTCACATGACAGTACTATTTGTCAGAAACGAAAATCACACGAGATGTCACCTAAGGAGAACAAAACAACAAAGCATATATTCTTAGTAAGTTAAGCGTTTTTCCTTAAACCAAATGATAGGCGGTGACCAGTTTTTAATTGATTATGAACCTAAACACGATGTAGACTCTATACAACCTAAGGAGAGCGCTGGAACAGTAAAGACTTCTCGCATTTTAAGATTATTGAATTAATAATCGCTAACTTTCCTCTAAGAAGGAAAAACGACTAAATTTTTACTTTAAATGCTGCAGACACAAAAAAGATAAAAAAAATTCTATTGATGCTTGTTCGGATTTCAGATAATTTTATATGCATTCTCTATATTGCATGGTTTTCTTAAAATTATAATATGTACTAAGAAAATACATTTGACTTCTTTCTGGAGCGTTATGAGCATCTTTTTCTCCCCAGGAAGGGTAAAATAATTATTAATTAATGCCAATATTACACGGCAATCAGCACTCATGTAATAACAACAGGTGCCAAACCTGCTTACGGTGATACCAAAGCCAGTTGCGAAAATTAATTGCATCATAATACATGGTTTTAAAACTCTTCGATTCAAAGCAATTTTGTTTTAAAATGTAGTTTAATTGAACACGTGAGCATATAAAAAAGCTTTCTTGATCCTTTAACATATGAGTATGCGTTATAAATATGCAAAACTTTGTTCGAGGGTTGATCGATACGTAAAGTCTCCTACCGCTTGAAATCCTAAGTAATGAAGATAAAAATAAAATTTCTCTTGGGCTAGTGAGTAGAAGGATTAAGGTTCACTGATGAAACATTTTTGCTTTTCAAGTAATTAGATGCTTGTTTAGGTTCAAATTTTGCCTTGAAACTGAATTTTATTTAAATTAAAACACCGAGGTCTTCAATCAATTGTTAGAGGGCAAAATATTTAATCTGCTTCATTTGGTAATTATCGTCTTGGCTGATCATATAATTTAAGGAAAGATACAACCAATCTGCCGAACAATTGATAACAAAAGAAAAGGCTTAAAATCAAGATATTAATTGACACTTTCTTTCACTTCAAGCCTTCTCTATTATATTGTAAGAAGTGGAACAACTACTAAAAGTATGCCATAGTAATCTACAGCAGCCGATTATCTACTCTAACTGAAGCCACTAATTCCTTCAAGGGCCAAGAACAAATGTCCAAGATTTCTCAAGCTGCTTTTGCGCATTTTTTTTTTGTTTGTTTCCTACTGAATTAAAAGAAATCTGGTTCATTCTGGTAGTTCTGGCATTCTTAAAATTAACAGAACCTCACTATAACGGACAAATTTGCTAAAGAATTTTCTTTAACGCTAAAATATTATGTTTTAGTTCTGAATTTTCGAATAACAGTTGGTTAATACTTGTGCATTTTGAAAAAAAAACGCATGGAGCACACCTTTCGGGAGGGGTCACGAATGAAATACGACCGATTCTCTTTTTGCACGGTTTTGAAATAACACGGTCCCAGAAAAGAAATCGATTATTGTTTTACACCGTTTTTCTTTTTTACTTTGACACGGTTTAAAAATCTAAAATGAATAAAAAGTATTTTGTGCAATGTTATCAGAGAGTAGTTTAAAGAATGCAGATGTTTCCCCGTTAGTTTATTGTTGTGATGATGAAGGAGTAGTTCCACCATCTACAACTACATATATGTCTAGAAGGCCACCAACTAGCCAATAAACTTGGAAATCATTTTCTTACAAATGATTTCTATGTTGGACGAGCTGTACAATTTCAGCGCGATTTAAAAATGATTATGTCACGTTATGAAGAATCATATAAAGAACTAATAAAAATATTGTCATCGCGCCGTATAACCCAATTCGTATTCAAACCAGAGAAACAAAATAAACACAAGATGTTAATTTTATACAAGATACAGTTGTAGATATATCACCATTAAATATTTCCATTGAATAGAGGGATTTTTCGCTACCGGAAAGCAACAGAAAACGGGAACGTTTATTGTCTAGTAGTGACACTGAATGACTGAAGGATTATGTTATATGTATGTATATATTACTGTAATAAAGAATAAATTCAATTTGTTTTTAACCATTTGCGACTGCTGCACTATTTCAGTTTTAAAAACATCCCGTATAAATACACTCATGGACAAAAAAATTAGCGCACCAAGAAATAATTGCGGGATCGTAACGAAACTTGCAATGAAAGTACATGTCGAGGAGATATGCAAATGATTAGAAATGCAGCGTGATTGCGCATTACGTATAGCCGGTAGAGGGCGTTGAACATCGTACTCTGTGGAGTATAAAACAGGTAACCAAAGCTTGTTTGAGTATGCTGAATCATTTACAAAGGAAGAGCTGAGATAGACATGCCATTACGCCGTGTTCGAAGACAATATAAGCAGTTGTCGCAGTTTGAGAGAGGGAGAATCGTCGGGATGATGGAAGCTGGGTGGTCAGCTAGGCGAGTAGCTCGTCAATTAGGCCACTCTGATTGTGTTGTGAGGAGGTGTTGGGACCAGTGGACCCGAGAGATGTCATGTACACGAAGACCAGGCTCAGGACGCCCTCGACAGACCAGTCGTCGAGAAGACCGCCACATCGTAAGAAATGCACGCGTACAGCCAACTGCTTCATCGGCCGCCATCCAGGCACAGGTAGCATTTTCACTAGGGGCCTCTGTGTCTTCTCGAACCATACGAAAGCGCCTGGCTGAAGGACAGTTAGTATCGCGGCGCCCATTACGTGTGCTGCCCTTGACGCCCACCCATCGACGCCTCCGTTTGGAGTTTTGCCGCTCACGAGGAAACTGGACTGCAGCGGAATGGAACCAGGTCGTCTTTAGCGACGAATCCAGATTCAATCTCGGCAGTGATGACAATCGTGTTCGTGTGTGGAGAGCCCGTGGTGAACGCTTCAATCCTGCCTTTGCTGTACAGCGACACATCGCTCCCACAGCTGATGTGATGGTATGGGGTGCCATTGCCTACAATACACGGTCACCCCTAGTATTGTTCCATGGCACCATGACAGCCCAGCGGTATGTTCATGAAATCCTGCAACCACATGTGTTGCCACTCATGCAACGGCTCCCAGGAGCCATTTTTCAACAAGACAATGCTCGGCCTCATACGGCAAGGGTGTCACAAGACTGTCTCCACACTGTTACTACCCTTCCTTGGCCTGCCCGATCCCCAGATTTGTAATCAATCGTGCATATCTGGGATCATTTGGGTCGACGAGTTGGGCATCCCACGAGTTTGAATGAACTAGAGGCAAGGTTACAGCAAATATGGAACGAAATGTCTCAAGACATCATACAGAAATTGTATGACACAATGCCCGATTGTATTGCATCGTGCATTCGCGCTAGAGGGGGTCCAACGGAGTATTAACTCCTCCGTTCTTTTGCCTTTTTCTCTGAAATAAATTATCCTTTTTCTTTGATTTTCTTATCATTTACTTATATCAAAGTAGTCATTACGTATGTAAAATTTCGTTTCATTTTGACGACTCTTTCTTGGTGCGCTAATTTTTTTGTCCATGAGTGTATAACAAAAATGATATTTGTGGATTTGCTCTTACATATTTATTAAAGTTCAGTAAATCGAATCCTAATTCCATATGAAATTAACATTTCTTATTAAATATATTTGGATGGAACCTATCTCTAATTTTTCTGCATTCAATGTATCTTTTTTTACACTTTATTTTGAACGGTAGTCTCTATAACGTATCCCCCGTGCAAAAACAGAATCGGGTGTATATATGCAAACAAATAATCGGGTAACAAAAAACAAGTATCTCCAGTGTACCCAGTACCCTTGGACCAAAAATTCGTTCTTGTTATGGGCTCCGCAGAAAGGCATTGCCGATAAGAACACTGACTGGAAAGGTATTTTGAATTTTGAATTGACATATTGCGTCTGTGTTTACCTAACTTATAAAAATAACTCCTTTTCCCGTAGATTAACTGTGTAGAAAGTATTCTAATGTAAGCGTCACAAATGAAATATACACTACTAGCTGAATACCCGTGCTTCGCTACGGAGTACATTCAAATTAAATACAACGGTCAATGTATTTAATTAATGCCAAATATATATATATATATATATATATATATATATATATATATATATATCGTAATGAATATTTTTATGGACAAAATATTGTAGAAGAAAATATTCAAATTAAATACAACGGCCAATGTATGCAATTAATTTGTATGTTTAATATCAATAAAACATACTACTTTGAATTACATTCTTTAAAAACTTCCATCGCAATTAGTCTAGTGGTTAAAGTTTATCTTTTACCTATTTCAATATTTTTTGTCAATTTATTTTGTTGTTATGCACGTGATGCAAAATTAATTTAAAGTTAATCATTTTGCATCCTATGCTAATCACGTGGTTTCTTAAAACCATGTGATCAGCATTTAACAAATTAAATTCTAAACATTAATCTTTAAAAATTCCCCCAAAATCAGAAAGGGGAAGTAAACATTTGAAAAAGATTTTATTTTAAAGGCATTTTTATGATCTTTCTCGTTATATAAATTTTATAACCCTAAATTTATTATTTTAAATGTAAACATTATAAAATACTACAAAATCAGCTTAAAAATTTAATTTAAAAAAATCTAAGAAGAATTTTTCAAAAATCTTCTTTAGTGCACCCCTACACTATAAGAAGAATCGCCATGCAAAATTTCAACCCGTTACGTCTAGTGGTTTGGTCTTTGCGGTATCTGTCAGTCAGTCAGTTACGGAACTGTTATATATATATATATATATATATATATATATATATATATATATATATATATATATATATATATATATATATATATATATATATATTGAGAAACATATAATGTTGTTTGAATGTCAGTAAATAGTAATTTCTACAAAGTAAAAAGAAAAATGAGTCTTTCTTCCAAATAAGCGATTATATATCGTACCATTTAATGAACTAGTCCTTAAAATTTAATTAAGGGTCAGGGAATTCTAATCCCAAATACAAATTACTTAATAAACTACGTAAAATGTATTACAGCCACATATTATGCACATAACATTCTAAACAAATTTTTATATCTATGTAAACGCAATTTATTGAAATGCATTTGTTTCATAATTCAGAATTGAATAGTTGGATATGTAAGCCAATGAAAAAGTCAAAATATTGAAAAAAACATAATTAAATATTGAAAAAATATATTTAATTAATTTTTAAAATCTATCTGAGAAATTGCAAATATAAGCATAAATTTTTCTACATGACAATATAAAAAGAAAATATGAGTTGTAGAAAATTATTTTCATTAATGTTTTTACTTATAGCTTAAAATACAATATTGAAGAAATACTTTTACCTGGGTGTGAGATATACGGACTTTTGTTTGGTAAGACGTAAAGAAGTACATCCGATATTTATATATATAAAAAAGAAAAAAAAACTGAAATTTTAGTTTCCAATTTGGTTTGCTAAAACAGCTTAGTTCATCACATCCATCAGATTGACTACATATACAAACAGTTTAATACTGAATACAAACATTTTACTCGTCCTGGTTTCATCTGACCATTAAAATGATAAAAGAAATTCCTTTTCTCAGAAAGGTAATTTAAAACAATTTCAATCATGAACGTCTTCTGTGCTGAAAAAAAAATAACATTCAACTTCAAAATACCTAAAACTGGAATGAAACTCTGAAAAAGACGAAAAATGAGATTTCTGGATGAATACGTTCCTTTAAATATGCATTATTGTTCAGAAAAACAAGAACTTCCGGCTTGGAGGCAGACACAAAAATGCGTGTAAGTCCGGTTCAAGTGAAAAGAAAACAATAAACTTTTTCAGGCATCCGAATCCTGTTTCTGATAGTTCAATATGTAGTTACTGAAAACGGTTTTCGAAGCAACAATTGTGTTATTTGATCGCTAATTGTCCTTTCAGCAAAGTCGAATACATTAAGGGACATATAAGACATCCGTCGGCTTGCTCAAACAAATACATTTATGCACAGATTGTAGCGCATAGATTGACTTTTGTTACGAAAGAGATTTTTTATTTGGGGGATCTTTCCTATTGCCAGTGTTAGCTGTATGACAGCCGAACGGCTAGGATGCGAGTCTTCGGTTTCAACGTCTGAGTTCTGGAGTTCGAATACTACGATAGGCATAGGTGTTCATAATCGACATTAAATAACAAGTCCCGGTGAAATTAGACGTTATCTTGTAGGAAGTTTGCATTTACCAGACAATGCAGCAAGTTTCAAACTTGGGAATACTCGGGTGACACCGAAATAAAGTGAGTGACAACTTGAAGTTAGCTTAGCGATCAATGATGTTGCACAAGATGTCGAGAAAGAATCAGGAGTCGGATTAACATTCAACCAAGGTGTTGGCTATGATAGTTATTATATAGGATATGAGATTTGACTCTTTGATGAGGTCTTTTTAGTATGAGAATTACATTTTGCATCACTATATTGCATGTTATAATTCTTATTTGGTTTGAATTGATATAAGAGTTGCAATTATTTTAAGCACTGAATTAAACAGTTTCTTCTTGTGACGAATTCATGTTCCACTTCCCATGAAACTGACTATTTTATCGTGATTCATCGAGTATGACAGAAAAACAGACTCAGGAAATTTACGTTATAATATCTATTTAAAATTTCATTATTTTGTGCTCACTTACCTTAAGTAGTGAACCAGCCTTTAAACTCCCTAACGAATAACTATTATCTTCCGCTTAGTTTGAGGAAGAGTTAAAAAAGTTATTTCAAAATCATAAATTTCGCGAAATTTGCATGAAACTCTTTCTAAATGAAAATTAACGTGTTTATTAAACAGGTGATGTTTTAAAGTTGCTCCAGCCTGATGCATGAATAATATGCATGCACACACACACACACATATATATATATATATATATATATATATATATATATATATATATATATTTATTTATATATATACATATACGCACACACTAATCTACATTGTATAGCCAATTTATTATGGCCACTTGACAGTTTTATACAAATTAGCTGTGGCGCCATGGTGTTACTGCTAGATGGTAAGATTGGTATTAAATGGGATTGCTTGATAATTGTAAAGACAGTTGAAGTCCTTTGCTTGGGAATCAATAAATTAAAAACACGATTTAACTGTCTTTAATGATCGTGGATACCATTTACATTGGAGCGGGTATCAGCGAAAATGCCTCACATGTGAAGTTTTTAAGAGTAGATGTTGTTCCTTTTCACAAAGAATTGTCTACCAAAGAAAAAAAATCGGATCTAACTTGATGCTCGAGCTGGAAGGAATGCTTCCAGGCTTGTCCAATCCAATAGAAGGGCAACAGTAGGTCTAATTACAGCTAAATGGAATCAGAGACCAACTCCGATAGCCTCTCAACGTACTGTTCACCCTAAATTACACCCTGTCGGTTAAAGAGCGGAGGATAAATAATTTAGTTAATGACATTTAAAATGCATTCGATGTTTTTTAAGTTATGAAAACCTAATTCGGAAGCATATGGAAACTAGCCGTTAAGGTACAGTTAAAGATTTGATGACCAAGTCTCAAAATCTTAGCTGCCATAAATGTCTTCGTATTTTATTAAAATCAGTATCATTATAATACATTTTTTCACCACATGTTTCAACGGTAGACCATCGAACACTACAGAGTGCGTCCGATTTCGAAGTGTCGTTGGTTTGAACACTAACGATAATTATATGACATTAAAATTTATATAATGATTCTTAAGTAAGATTTTCATACGTTTAAATGGCGCAGTGACATAAATTAGTGTCACCCAGTCTCTAAGAGGTTAAGACATCAGCCTGCAACTGGTTCGATTCCCGCATACGTCTTGGTTTATTCTGGAGAACTCGTCAGTCTTCCACCTGCAAAAGGTCAGTCTTCCCTCTGTCCCGTCTAGAAAGGGGCGCTGAAACTCATCGTCGATGTCATCGTTTGTTAATAAGAATTCTTCTATGATTGTGTGATTTATGTTCCTGTTTCCTTGTATTCATATGTACACCGGACTGGGGTGTAACGTATAGATGTCCAACCTCACTTGAGGCAATGGCACCTCCTCTTTTGCGGATAGTGATTCTATCCGAAGACACGACAACAAACAAACATAAATTACTCTTGTAAACTAAGTATTATTATTTTTAAACATTTTATTGCTGGAAAAATACATCTCATATCTATGTCAAAGATCCCCCCCCCCCAGAAGTTTAAAGAAATATATAGTAATTAGTCAAATTTGTTAACCAGCGCTATCATTTTTTTTGTTTTTACTTTTTTATTTTTGTCCCCAGCTGTAATAGATTAGAGAACTGTAGGTTTTTTTTTATAACTTTGAATGAAATTTGACTTTGAAGTATGTGAACAATCAATTTTGTTTGTGTTATTCCTTCCCAAAAATTTGAATCAATTATTATTCCTGATAAACTATTAAATATTGTTTGTTTCAAGCTTAATACTCATAACAAAAATATAGAGAATAAAAATTGTTTTTGTCTCTGTCTGGTAATGTTATATCATGGGAATTCAGATGAGATTCATAGGCAGAGCAAATATGTAGACAGTAAATAATGTAGGAAATATTCCAACATTAAACTGTTTTCACATGGAAAAGAATTGTTTTCTATCCTCTAAGTAAAGGTAGTATTCTGGCAAAAGTGGCGAGAAAAATATTTTTGTATTATCCACGAAAATAAAAATCCTCTCTTAAAAATTAAGCAGAAAAAATAAGAGATTTTTTGGTTTCATTGTTCAACAGTCATCTGTTATTATTCTGCATCAGTGCTGATTTTTTTTTCTTCTTTCTAAAGGCGCGTTTCTTTACTTCCTCAAATGGGCTTTGGGGAAAATATATGAGAACAGGAAAAAATACTATCTACGTAAGCAAACTTGTTTGTGGTTATTTTCATCAAGAATTTTCTTTACACAACACTTACTAATGTTACGCAATGATCTTAGATGAGAACCAAGTGCAGAATTTGCAGTATAAAAAGAGCGAACTATCTAATGATGCAGAGCATCAAAGCCGTTACTTGATGTTTGTAGCCCCAGCTGCGTTTCGAGATTTATAGGAACCGAATTTCCTGGATCATAGCCAGACACAGTGGATGTAAGTAACGAGATGATCCCGGGCATTGCACTTACCCTATCATGAGAATTTCCCCTTCTCGAAGCAAAACATTCTACTTCCACCGAATTAGATGAATCGAAAGGCGTAATGGGCAAATTCAGAGTATTTCTCTATTGATTACCGAGTTTCAAATAATACTAAGCAGACAATTTAGGGTAATCAAATGGTGTTGAAATGTGATGATACATTATTTAATACTCTATATTAGATACTATTACAAATTATCTACGTTTTAAATGGTTATGTTGTACATAATTTTCTCACTGGAATAACTTATAATTGTTAAACGTAATTACGAAAGAAAAAAATTGAACACACCGATGATAATTAATTATGACAGAAAAGTTTTCTTCAAAGCTTTACATCTGAACAGTTTAGATAATATTAATCTGTAGTTAAACTTCAGTAGATTATTTCTTGATTTAAGAAAGAAAATTCCTTTGTTTTCTCTAAAGAAATCTAGGGTTGGACAGTCACAAAAAATATAAGCACAATATATTTTGCTGTATTATGCATAAAATATAAATCAAATGAAACTAGAAAATTTTAAAAATTCAAAAGTCAGTATTGTTATCATGTTTGTGATGAAATATGACTTTAAATATAGCGAGTTTCCAAAATTTCAGAACATAGCATGTAAGAATTGCTGAAACAAAACTCACTGTTCATAGAAAAATCCACCATAAAAAACTTGGATATGTATATGGAACGTATATAGATAATATTTTATATTTGTTAAACGAAATCTGATCCATGATTACCAATAAATGTGTTTTTAGAATTCAGCTATAAGCCCTTCTAGCAGTGTTGGAAAATGAAGAAATGTACCGAATGAGGAAAAATGAAGAAAAAATATTTACCACCAGGTCATTACTTGCATAGAGTGATTTAATAACTCTTTTAAATTTCATAAAAAATAAACCACACTACTTTATTTCAAATTAAAACTGTGATAGGAATACCAAGCTTTGTTGTTCTTTAAAAGCATTACTATAATTTAATTCCCAATGTGCAGAAAAATTTGAAATGTAAAGCCTATTGTTCAGATTTGCATATCATAATCAAATTTATATAACCTTAACTATGACTAAAAGCGTAAATAAAATGAAATTACTTTAAACAAAAAGGATGTTAAGTCTGCGAATGCTGAATATTCCATTTTATCTTGGTTTACAGAAACTGAATCGACCTTTTGTTTACCGCCTTTTGTATATGTTTCAAAGAGAGATTAATTTTAAACTCGATAATTAACAATACCGGTAACAATACCTAATAAAATAATATATATATATATATATATATATATATATATATATATATATATATATATATATATATATATATATATATATATATATATATAATGTTATCTATGTTTGGCAATTATTTCTCGTACAGTTTCTTACAGAAATATTAGCATATTTACGAAAAATGACTTATTGAGAAAAATGCAGAACCAATTTTGATTCAATTATTGAAACAGACTTGGATTAAATGGACTACCTTGACAAAAGTGTTTTATTCAAAATTCTCAAAGAATTCATTCCAGGATTGAAATATTAACGCAGTATTCATAATCCTCGATATTATTCTCCATGAAAACTATGGCATAAACTTTTCATTTATTTAACTTATACATTGAAAAAGTTAAAATTCTTACATAGCACTTATCAAGTTAACGATATTCATTTATCCTAATGAGATATAATGAAACTCCTTTGTGTTGGATATAAACATGCTGACATAAGATTTTATTTCTCCACATGTAAAAATATTTAAAATACACTTAAGTGCCACTGAATTAGGGATACCTACCTAGTAACGAGTTGGGCCTCCTCTGGCCTTGATAACGGCTGCCACACGACGAGGCATAGATTCCACAAGTTTCTGGAAACGTTCCACGGGAATGGCTTGCCAAATATTTGCTAAAGCTGTCCATAATTCAGTAAGGTTCTTTGGTGCTGTGTGATGGCCTTTCACGCCTTGTTCCAAAACATCCCAAAGATGCTCAATAGGATTTAAGTCTGGGCTTCTAGGGGGCCAATTCATGACAGAGAAGTCAGAGGAATGCTCATCCAACCAGCCAGTAGCCAACCGGGACTTGTGAGAGGTACAGTTGTCTTGCTGGAAAACTCCATTACCGTGCGGATAACAGAACAGCATAAACGGATGGAGGTGATCACCCAGCAACTCTACGTACCGAATCGCATTGAGGGAGGTTGGTGCACGCACCAAATATCCCAAACTGTGCCACGAAAAAACGCCCCAGACCATGATTGAGCCACCATGCCCTTGTACAGTTCCAGCCAGGCATGCAGGATCCATGGCTTCATGAGCCTGACGCCATATTCTAAGCCTCCCGTCGGCGTTAAGTAGTCGGAATCGAGACTCATCACTCCATGCTACTCGTTTCCAGTCCTCTACACTCCAGTCTCTGTGCTCTCTTGCCCAGGCAAGACGTGCAGCCCGATGGCGAGTATAGAGCAATGGTATTCTCGTAGGTCGACGGCTCCCGAAACCCATACGGTGAAGCGAGATTTGCACAGTCCGTTTACTGACTGTACGACTGGCACCGTCATTAAACTGGGTGGTAATTTGAGCTAATGTTTGGCTTCGCTGGCTACGTACAATACGCCTGAGCCGTCTCTCAGCACGCACTGTCAAGGCTAATTGCCCTTAGCAGTTTGCCCGATCGCTAGTTTTTTTTTCCACCATCCATGTATTCTTGGTATACTCTTGACACTGTCGACCTTGAAAATCCTAGCTGTCTGACGATTTCGGAAATTGAATGGCCTATGCGTCGCTCACCTACGATTTGTCCGCGATCGAAGGCGTCTAAATGAGGCAGTTTACCCATACTGGCAATTCCAACAACTAATTCAGAACAACTACAGTACGCGTTATATATGCAGTTACCACAGCGCCCTCACTTGCGCATACATGATGCGCAGCGCTACACAATTTGCATAGGCTTTGCTATCCCAAATGCAGTGGCACTTCAGTGTATATATTGAGCAAAAATAATTCGGGTACTAGATTACATATAAAGAATTTACAATATTATTTCAAAGCGATTACTAATTTATAAAGTATCTCTAACTATTAAGAGATCATAGACTGGGGTCTAATTTTTTCTGTCTATTCCATACATTAAAGAATTCTTTTTTTCTCTTCAAGAACACTCTACGTAATACATGATGTACTAGTGTTTTAGTGAATTTTCAAATTCTCTCCATACTTAAAATATTTCCGATACAAAACAAAACTATTTTAAAGCAGAAAACACCATTCTGCTGAACGTCTTGGCTTATAGAAAAAGCGTTAATCTACGTTCAATCACACTGACTTGTCCCGTCGTCTACTGTCCCATCTAGTGACATGTTGAGGAAGTAGAAAACATCATTCTAAATTTTGTACAGAAATTTTTTACAATTGATATATGATTGAGGAGGGGGGGGATTAGTTTCTGTATGAATAAATTTTTTATTTAATTTTATTCTTTTTATTTTTTCAGAGGATGAAAACCGACTGTCTAACTATGTTTTTATTCTACTCCTTTTAATATTTGAATTAAAGTTTTCTTTCTTTATTACAATAGTTTTGAAGGGAACTTCTTAAATTATTGAAAAAAGACCTTACTAGTAAAGATAATAGAGGAACTAGAAAAATATAAAACTGCAAGTGTCTGAAAATTTGATATAACTTATCTAGATCTGAATGGAAATTCTACGATTTTAATGTTAGCTGGATTCAAATTATGAAAACATGAGAGTTTCAGATTATAGAAACATGATGCCTTGAAGGGAGTTTCAAGCTTTAGAAAAAATATTAAACCAGCGGTTTCAAAACTTTAAAAGCCACCGGTATGCTCTAATGAAGAAAATATTAAAAGATATTTGCTTTTGGTTGTCATATTTATATAATTTATACAATATCTACATAGTATATCATTCAAAATCAATTATTATCTACATAGTATATCATTAAAAAAGTTAATTCAGTAGGAATATATGAACAGTTACACACTAATGATTTTTCCTACGCTATCACTCAGCGTCAGCTTCAGTATTTAAGCTGAAACTGCAATCACGTTCCTACCGCAGAGGGCATTATAGTTTATGCACTGCATGTAACATGGAATGAGCCTGCTTACAAAAGTAAGTTTCACCCAAAATGTCTCAGATAACCAAAATATTAGAGTTGGTTTGTTGGGTGATATCCTTTATCACGAAGTGTAAATGGACAAGAACTCACAGTTCAACACCAATTCTGAATTACTTTAAACCCCACAGTTTACGGCGGGCTCGAAGATGTTGAATTTGATACCAAAATCCAACTCCCTAAATAATACAAATTGCTTAGTTTGAGAGAAATACTTGAGAAACTGTCTCACTTGTATATGCACGTTTATGCTGGGTGAAATTATCAATCTGAATATTTATTCTTTATGAATGGGTTCGTATTTCATTGAAAAATTTAGATGGAGGAGATTGTACATCAACACTTGAAGATAGTATCTCTTAGTTATGGATCTGGGGTCAACAAATCATGGTTTTGACACTTTCTCTAATTATTTAACAACCATCTACTTAAAATCGTCTCTCCTAAAACCAGGTGATCTTTCCCATGGCAATGATATTTTCAGATGAAAGAGGCATGTTTAAGCCGCATTATATGCCCAGTCAAACGGTACTGATTATACAAATTTTATAATTATAGTTACTCAACCGTGATCGATTTCCAAACAATCATCCAATCGAGCGATTCAGTGTTGGCAAAAGGGGTATATGATCCTTTTTCAAAGATGGAGTCGATATCATTAAATATTGCAATGATTGTAAATTATTTTATATCAAGTCCTATCTACACTGATGACACAATAATATTTTGGTAAGCTTATGCAATTCATTATAAGTTTAATATTAAAACTTGATTCATACACGCAAATAATAAAAATGAAAAGAGATATTTTTTTAGATAGCATTTTCTTTTATGCAGTAGATACGGCTTTACAAGACAGATTTCATTTTGAAATTTTGTGATGAAAAAATCAAGGAAAACAAAAATTTTCATTTTGTAAAATGCCTAAAACAAATCACTTATTCATTGATAGCAGCGAAATGTATGTAAAAAAGTTAATTTTTTGCTGCAGACTCATTTTAGTTTAAAAACAAGGAAATATAATTATTATTGTTAAATGCATTTTGGTCTGATGAAACAGAATGTTTATAATTTTAAAGGAATAATTCCTTGTTTACTGATTTGAATGCGATCTGTTCGAGTAAGAAACTACAAGACATCTTTGTAAAGAATTATATATAATTGGTGAAAAGCTATTTTTCTCAAGAGGTACTAAAATTTAATTCCACAACTTTGTTTGTATTATGTTGAATCGTTAGACATTTTTTTTACTGCAATATGTTAATAATTCAAATTTAACTATAATGCTTTTTTTAAAAATCCAATTGTCAATATTCTTCAGAAAGATTGCGTCGTATAATAGAAACAAGAAAATGTTTTTGTCTTTAACAATCATTTTAAGATGCTTTTGAGGAAAAACGTAGCAGGAAAGTTAATGAATTCCTTTTAAATATCTAAATGTCCGTTTGTGTATCCAGTAGTTAATGAAAAATATGAGCTTAATTTATTAAATACTTAAGATTTTCTTTTCTTATGTTGCATTCATCCGTTTCTTAAAGATAATGTAATAGTTTATATAATGGACTCTTTTACATTTAAAAAAACAGTTTCTTTCAAATACAAAAAGTCATTTTTAAATAGTGTTAAATTTACTTCGTAGACTTAATGAACGCAAGATAATAAATTATCTAACTCTTGTTAAGTACTGTTTGTTTACTTGTTTCTATAAAAGAGTCTAATGTACCTGTTTATGCGAAAGCACATGTATAATTAAATATGATGACAAATGAAATTTATACCATCATTGTATCCTAGCTATTAATTCAGACCACTATAGGCACACCTGAAAGATCATACAGGGCTACTTGCCACAAACGTAAAAACTACGAAGAAATTTGCGCGATAATATATATATATATATATATATATATATATATATATATATATATATATATATACTAGCTTTATATACCCGGCGTTGCACGGGTGTACCGTTAATAAAGCTTACTTGCATGATATGTATATTTGTATTTTATGCCAATCGATACCCCTCTCCACTGGTCAGCATCCCATCAGCATATTATAATAACCCCCCCCCCCCCCAATGCTGATGTCAGCATTAAAATGTCTCTTTCAATTTTGATATCCCACTAGATCCCGGCCCTTCGAGGAGTTTGAGGGCTTCCCCGTATATCCTTTGGAAAATCGCCGGTTTCATAAACAAAGAATTACCTGGTGTTGCCCTGGATAATAAAAATGAATGGAGTTAACCTGAGCTCTTGATGTATATGTACTAACAACCGAAATATATACAATTCACACATACACACACACACACCTTTCCACACTTCATTTAATTAAGTTTGATCTCTCTCTTTTCCCCTACCACCAATTTGGTGTTCAAAATAGTGATACATAGGAAATATAAATTATTGGATTGTTTTTAGTAATTTTTACAAAATCTAAAGCGAATGTCGAAAAATCGTGACATTGATCGTGTTTGTTACATTTAATCGTGTTTCTTACATTTTAAATCAAGAATCTTATGGATATCTGTTTCCTTCTTTGTGATATGACGGAATATGTAAAAAACACGTAAAAACACTTTTAGCCCCCCTTAACCCCAATGGGGGCCGAATTTTGAAAAAAACCTGAATTGATTTTTAGGTATTCATGTTCCTTACATTTCTAAGCAAGAATCTTATGGATATCTGTTTCTTTCTTTGAGATATGAGAGAATATGTGAAAAACACATTTTGCCCCCTCCCATCCCCATGGGGCCGAATTTTGAAAAATCCTGAAATTGGTTTTAATGTATTCGTGTTCCTTACATTTTAAAGCAAGAATTTTATGGATATCTGTTTCTTTCTTTGAGATATGAAGGAATATGTGCAAAACACGTTAAGCCCCCCCCCCCCCCCCCCCCGGGCAAAATTAAAAAAATTCTGAAATTGGATTTAAGGTATTCGTGTTCCTTACATTTTAAAGTAAGAATCTTATGGATATCTGTTTTTTTTCTCTGAGATATGAGGGAATATGGGAAGAACACGTTATGCCCCCCCCCCTCCCACGGGAGCCAAATTTTGAAAAATCCTGAAATTAATTTTTAGGTTTTCGTATTCCTTTCATTTTAAATCATGAAACTTATGGATATCAATTTCCTTCTTTGAGATGTGAAGGAATATGTAAAAAACACGCTTTGCTCCCCCTCCCCTCCTTGGGGGGCGAATTTTGAAAAATCCTGAAACTGATTTTTAGGTATTCGTCTTCCTTTCATTTTAAAGCAAGAATCTTAGGGGTATCCGTTTCCTACTTTGAGATATAAAGGTATATGTGAAAAACGCATGAAAACACGTTTAGCCCCCCTCCCTCCTTGGGGCCAAATTTTGAAAAATCCTGAAATTAGTTTTTAGATAATCATGTTCCTTACATTTTAAAGTAAGAATCTTATGGACATCAATGTCCTTCTTTCAGATATGAAGGTATATGTGAAAAACACGTTTAGTACCCCCCCCCCCCCCTTGGGGCCGAATTTTGAAAAATCATGAAATCGATTTTAGATAATCAAGTTTCTTACATTTTAAAGCAACAATCTTATGGATATCTGTTTTATTTCTTTGAGATATGAGGGAATATGGTAAAAACACGTTTTGCCCCCTCCCCCCCCATGGGGGCCAAATTTTGAAAAATCCTGAAATCGGTTTTTAGGCATCGTGTTCCTTTCATTTTAAAGTAAGAATCTTCTGGATATCTGTTTTCTTCTTCGAGATATGAAGAAATATGTGATAAAACATGTAAAAACATTTTTAGCCCCCCCTCCCCCCTCGGGGGCCGAATTTTGAAAAACCCTGAAATTCTTTTTTAGGTATTCATGTTTCTTACATTTTAAAGCAAGAATCTTATGGATATCAATTTTCTTCTTTGAGATATGAAGGAATATGTAAGAAACACGTTTTGCCCCCTTTCCCTCCTCAGGGGGTGAATTTTGAAAAATCGCTTCTTAAATGACGCCTTCAGCACAAAAGTAATAAGCTCCTAAAATTTGATATCTGTATCTCCAATAGATTTTGCTCGGCGTTGATACGTGAATAAGTCAGGACTTCTTCTGTATAGATATATATCGTCACCTGATTGCAAGAACTATAGGTAACTCAATTCTTCAATTTCTTGAAGATCTCAAATGTCTACTTCTTCTAGTGGGAAAATACTTGTCGTTCTGTTTGTCTAAATATTACACTAGCCAACAGATGGCATTAGGTTAGCAGCAAATAGAGTTTTCTAGTTATTGCATTCACTTCGTATGCAATCTAGCTATAAAAAGCCAGATATCTCAAAAATATTTTTTTTGGAGTTATCTAGTTCTTGCATTCAGGTGACGATATGCTCCCACGCGTTAAGGGACACGAACGGGATGCCTTTAAATGGCGTAATATATTAATATTAGGAAAGTATAATTTAATCTACTTTAACAATCAACTATTTAAATTAACTTTTAACCATTTAAAATTGATTTCTACATTATTCGGACCATCTGCGTAATATTACTCAGAAACTCTCAAAATGTTTATTTTCGGGACTATGGTCTTTTATTACAGTATAAAAAATTAAATAATAAAAAATATTTATAGCCTTTCAATAAATCTATGAATTTAAACTTATACATTTAAATTCTGAGTCTGGATTTTAACAACTAGTAATTTTAGAATCAGCTTCAGCTATTTATAAGTACAGTTATTATCATGTATCAACTTTTGAATGAAGAATTTTACATTTTATGAACATTTTTAAACCCACTAATTAAGAAAATACAATCGAATAGGTAAATGTTCTCGTCTGGAATTTAACACTTTTCATATACTGAATAGCAGCAAAAATATATAGAATGCAATACTTTTACAATCTGTTAATATTCATTTGGGGTTGTTTGATCATTAAAATTCAAATGACTTTATACCAAGGAAAATATTGCTGGAGATATCTTTTCGTTATATGTATATAACCTGCTACATGATATCGCAGACAATTTACTGTTTATAAGTTGTAGTTTTAATCTTATAGGAAACATAATCAGGTGATAGCTTTTTTCAAATTATATAACAATGAAAATAGTTATTTTATACATTTTTAAATTTTGATATCATCCAAAAATATATAGCTAAATCAAAAATATGATTGACACGGTATTAATATTCCCTCACAGTGATATATTATGAAGTTATTTTTTATTAATACGACCTCGTTCAAAGCATTTTAAAAGTAAATTATTTTGTTGTGATATTAGACAACAACCAAAAAACACTCATTCAGAAAAAGTCATCATTTTTACACTCATTATTACACTCATTCAGAAAAAATCATCTTTTAAGTTTTCTGTGTGTTAAATTTACTTCGTAAACGAGATAATGGGAAACATTCTACCAATTCCTCTGCCCATTCACGTTGTAGGCGTGAGGCGGATTTGTTTTCTTAATTTTGAAAAAAAAACCTGATTTTTTTAAGGATAAATAAGTAGCAGAAACGATGTGATGACTCAAACTAGTTCCTTTTTTCGATTTGCCTTGATCCTTTTCGCTGTAGTCTTAGGTCGTTACAAAAAAAAAAGTTTCCTTGAGGCTATGCTTCCGGACGACAAGTTCTGTCAACAGCAGGGGCGTAAAAAATCATCCTAAACACAACTGACAAGCACACTAAGCAACAATTTTGTCGCGTCAATAGCAAAACTTGTAGCACCCAGTCAAACAAGACTGCCCATAAAAAACGTTTTTTCTATAACATAAAGAAGGAGTAAATAAAAATCCCCGAAAGGTGGCGGAGAGACACTGGGCAGTCTTGTCACTTTGCACATTTTATTTTTGTCTATTACGACCACATTTTTTTGTTTATTAGATTATACAATAAATATTGGTTAAAATTTTTTTATAAGGTGAATGACCCTTTTTCTCTGAGGTTCTGTCATGGAGAGCTCTATATAGTTAAATAAAAACTTACATTATTTTTAGCACAGAGAGAGTTTTTCTTTCTATATTTGTATTTAAAAGTATAAAAATAAAATATGTAAAGCTGTATTAAAAATTAGGATTGTTAAAATAGAAAAGAAAAAATTGAATAGAAATTTTATTTAATTTTTAGTGATTTCAGCAAAGACCCGTTTCTTCTTCATCGATTACTCAAATAAGATATGATTCTCTTCAGAAATATATGAATTAAAATCCAAAAAACACTTATACAAAAAAATAATTATTTAAATCAATTTAAATTTTTTTATCGACAACATAACTGCGTAAATTGCATTTTCTTTAATTCATCATTTAAATGGATTTACTAAATTTAGAAATTATTGTTACGAAATGAGCTATTCTATATGTAATTGGTTCTGAAGTTATAAGAAATCACCATCTCTGAAATCATTACCAGAGAAGCTGGGGGCGGGGTTGAGGTATACTTTAGAACAGGGGACTCAACCTTTCAGGCTCTGTTCGCCCCTTTGAACGCTGATGTGAGGTCACGCCTCCCCCACCATCACCATTATATGTGGTCAATACAAGTAGTAGAATCGGAATTTGAAACTGAAGCTGGTTATTAAATAAAAATATAGAATAGATAATTTCATACGCAAAATTTAATATTGCTACACATATCTTAATTTGGAGCATATTACTATTAGAACATATGAAATCAAAGAATTTAATACTGATCAAATATATTTGAGGTAATCAAGGGTCTAGATGAGGTTGGCATGTAATACCAGTCACTTTCACAATATTAATGAGAGTGCTGGCACTGTTTGTATCTGACAAGTTTTTGAATATTAGGTTGTAACTGTGACAAAGCATACCTCAGGTCACTTTTAACGTCCAGCTTTGCTGGATACTTTGACTTTATGTATGCTAATGCTATAAATCCAGATTCACAGACATATGTGGATGAAAACTGCACTAACAACCTCAAAGCTTTCAAAGCAACTTCTGGGTAAAAAGGAAAATAGCGTAACCAAAAATTTTCAACATCCATGCTTTCGAATTCTGCGTTTGCTTGAGAATCATATTTTAGGTGGATTGCTTGTCCTGAATATGATCAGGATGTACATCCACGTCGATTTAAAAAGGATCTCTTGTCAACTTAAACTCCCAGTTCTCTGAACTAATATCTGGAAAATAGTCTGCAATTTCATTTTGCAATGCTACCAAATGCCCTGATATAAGGTCCTTCAATTCATTTATCTGTTGCAAAGGGAGATTCTTTTTATCATCGAGGAGGTCGTTCAATCTTGGAAAGGATGAAAAGTTTGGCTCTGAACTGTGAAGACGGCGTTTCAAAGAGCTATCTTTTCTGTGAAACCCTTAACTGCATCATAAGTCTTCAGAATGTTTTTCTGATATTGTAGCTTTATGTTCAGAAAGTTGAGTGTTTCAAAAAAGTCTGATAAATATGCCAAGTGAAAGATAATTTTTTCATCTGAAAACATGTTATATGGATATGCTTTCGGTGAAGTCTTCAAAAAAATTTCAACTTCTTATTTTAAACTAAATAATCTAGCAAGCATATTACCTTTGGACAACCATCGAACTTCTATGTGAAAAAGAAGAGTTTCTTGGTCACTGTTCAATTCTTGACATAACGACTCAAGGAGTCTAGTGTTCAAAGCACGGGATTTGACATGGTTTACGTTACGATTGCATTGTGATCGCAAAATTGAGTACAGAAAATTACAGTTAGTTTTACTTTTTATTTATTTATTTTTTTAACTCACGCCTCCCTTGAAATTCTTCTACGCCCCCCCCCCCCCCCAGGTTGAGAACCGCTGCTTTAGAATATCTTAAGCTAATGGTTATAAAGTATTTAATACCTTTTGCTTCATTTATCATTTGGAAATGAAGTCATGTTTTAAATTTTAAAAGTACTTTTAAGCATAGCATACTGAATTGTCAACATCTGCCGCTGGCTTTATGACATGGATTAAACTTGGTCTATAGTATTAAATTTCATATTTATTATCTTTTTTAGCTGCTGAAACTTTAGAAAATGGCGGATGAGCAAATTTTGTCAGCCAGCTATTCATAACAAATTAAGTTTACCCTGTCCTACCATCGAAACGGTAAAGTATGGCTGTTAGTAAACTCTCATTCCGTCTTGGGGAATCAATAAACAAGGTGAAATGAAGATCCGCAATTTCTGAATAAATAATTTGTTTGAATAACTTATAGGAATATTTTTATGTAACGTTTATTAGCCTGCAACCAGAAAGGAAAGAATGCCCTCCTAAACATTACACGAATGGTTTACAAGGAATTCATGTCGAACAAATTGAAAAACTTCAAATTAAATCCATTTAAGCTTCGTCATATACTAGATTGTGCCAGATAACCGAAAGTTAACATTTTGCACAATTTACCCTGAATTTACTTTTTATTAATAAAATAACACGAAAGTTTGGATTAAATCCTCATACTAAAGAAGACAATTCGAATAAGTAAGGAATTGTTAAAAATAATAAACATGATATTGATGTGCAGAAATAATTCGAACTGTGGAAAGAATTCTTTATAACAGTATCTAAAAATTCGGGTTTCAAAAGTTGTAATGTATTTACTTGGTATTGCATGATAGTCTATGTTTCAATACTACTTCATGTTTCATTTCGTTTGGAACATAACGCATCTCCGATGTCGATAAATATTCTTGAATTCGCATAAGGATTTTTCCGAAGCAATCGGCCGAAATTTTAGCTTATGAGCGACGTGATAAAAGCATTATATAGTTACAATATTTTAAGTGAAAATATTTCTTGCGACTAAAGAAAAACGAAGAATAATTTTGTATTGGTTAATGAAAAAATGCACAATATTCTTTACAGTAAATATAATGCAACAAAAAATGAAGAGAACGATATAAAAGTCATACAGAAATATAAAGTTTCTTCGTGCAGAATGAAAATAAGAGTTCAGACTCACTACAAATGTTATAATGTATTCTCAAGACATATATGTCGAATTTCATTTCGTAAAATTCAACCCACGCAAAGCGAACTATTTACTTAAGCCTTCGATACATTCCTATTTTGGAAGTTGAAAGAAATCAAGAATGAAATTTTTATGTAAAGAATGTTGAATTATGGGAGGAGAAATTTTCTACATTCTGTCCTTTCTGTCTCTGTTTTGGAAGGAAAATAAAGATCTCAGATTTTAGAAAAAAGCTCAAAACCTGCCTTTCTTAACCTTTGAAAAAATATTAGTTACATTGAATGACATATCTTACCCAAGAGCCCGTTTGCGGAAACTATAGGACATTTAAAACAATATGGAAATACAATAATTCTCAGCTCATTTATCAATATATGCATAAAAAGTTGTATTTCAGATACACTAGTAGTAGCTATAAGATACGTGAATATTTAATTCTCACATTGAATACATGTGTGCATGCAGTTACAAAAATATATTACAAATGGAAAAAAAAAGTTTCTTTATCTCTTGTAGTACGTACAGAGGCATGTAAAAGACGTGTTACTGTCAGATTTTAGGGTATTTTTTATATATTTTAGAAGTTTGCTTTCATCTAGAACGATGGTTCAAAACCTGGGGGGATCCCCAACCCCGTGGGGAGGCGTGTGGGAGATTAAGGGAGGGGGCGTGGATAGTTAGCAAAAAATATACGTAATACATATTTTAAAAGAGTTACCTACGTTTTTTAAGCCTAGGGGGTGCATAGGGCCTGGATGTTCGAAAGCAGGGCCTAGACATAAAAAGGTTTAGAATCACTGATCTAGAATAACAACTGTCTGTCAACAGTTTATAATTTTAATCTTTCGGAAACCAATGATCAGTGTGTCATTAAAAGACCCACAAACATACAATTATACTTGATTTGTGTCAATTAATATGAGGTTTGTGATGAGGTCTTATACTTAAAGCATGTCTATTCAGAGGCGCATGACCTTAAGTATATTGTACAACAATCAAAGTTTTCATTTAAAACTACAATTCGAAATTAAGGAAAAGAATTCCGTTTCTACTGACATGCTTATTTTGCAGCAATTATTGAGACAGTATCTTAGTATTCATTTTTCTAATCACTATCGAAACCAACACAACTTATGTCGGGATCCAACAACTCTTACTTTGTGGTTCTTACTTACATGGCAATCATCTTTTTCTAATAAAAATGATTCTTCTGCTTGGCAGGTATTGACTTCAAGCCAACAATTCCAGAGTATCCATGTATAGAAATGCAGATCAATTAAAACATTATGTATGTATGTATATATATATATATATATATATATATATATATATATATATATATATATATATATATATACTAGCATTATTGCCCGGCGTTGCCCGGATACATATATAGATATAAAATATTTCATGCATTCCATAAAAAAAATACTGGACTGCACTCCCGCTCTTCATGTTCATCTGGCCAGACAGAATGCGCTTAGCACGTTTCTACTGAAATGATATACAAACAATAAGAAAGAAACTTTGAGGCTGCGGACCTTCGTCTGATTTTAAGGTCATTCCCAACCCTCTTTCTTCCGCGCATTGTAATTTGAAACCCCCCTCCGTCATCCTCAAACCACCCCTCTTAACGCAGCTGGTCAAGGGGAATCCACGGGGGGTAGACGCACCTCTATCGGGCACAAAAAACATTAAAAAAATAATTTAAAAAAACTAATTGAGCCCCAAATTTCGTTTTTCTTGATTTAAGTTTCTCGGGTCCAAAACATTAACTGTGCCGAATTTGGTCCTGGTGGGTGAAACAGTCTATGATTCTATAGCGGACAAACAAACAGACAAGCTCTTATATATATATATATATATATATATATATATATATATATATATATATATATATATAACACTAGAGAAATCTAAAATTAATATATTTAAATAGTATGATGGAATTTTTTCCCTTAATATTAAGTATTTCAGGCCTCATTCAAATGAAAGCATTGCGATTTCCACATATCGCTTAACTAATTCTACAATCATATGAAATGGATAGTAATTGCGCTGCTGCAGACTGCTATTTAGCCATTAACGTGTTATCTGAACGTTATGTACTCCAAACAGTTTCTACTCACCCTTTGGTTACTTTGTAACTCAAGTACGTTTTAATTAAAGAGTTAACAAGAACGCTTCCTTTTAATTATTGGTCTTTTAATACAGATGTTCTTCTGAGAATAGTTAAACAAAGAATAAGAAATTTCATTGCATTCTCGATATGTATGTGTAATTATTTGAAACTAATAAAATACATGAACGATACGTACAATATGATCCAATGTAGATTAGTCCTGGTATGTATTGAGTCAGAGTAGGTAAAACAAATTAAGACGTTCAGTACTTCGTTTCTATGAGATATTGAACCATTTCGATTACAGAAATTTAATCAAGAATTTATTACAGCCTTATTGGGCTAAACCAGCAGCAAAAGCCATAAAATTGGATAGATTTTATACACAGAGACATTGAATTCTTAATGATTGTATAGACAGTCTTAGTGCAACGTATACTGTACTCTGAGAAAGTGTGTTTGGTGTAAGATAATCAAAAACAAACTCATTGAGGCTCGTTCTGATGAGGTACCAATAGGAGAAAGAAGGATGCTGTGACATGGAACTCGACTTTTCGAATTATTTTGATTATTATACTGTGTTAACTCTAAAAAAATACTATTTTATTATTTCACAATTTCGAAATAACATTAATTCGGTTCCATGGACATTTATAAGTGTATTTATTTTATTTTGTAAATCTTAAATTGACTATGGGCTGAAAATCATTCCTGTGGTTTTTCGTACCGGTTTTCCTGGAAGAAAGGAATGTGCCTCCCGTATGCAATAAAGTGTGACCTGTTACAGTACGGATAGTACACAAGGTCATTTGCACAAGAAGGGAGATAAACTTGCCACCCTCTCGGTCATTAAGGGGACATAGTTCCTCCATAGCAACGACCCAGCAACCATCTTTTAACCAATCATATATCTGAAAGGTGTTAATTGTTCAAGAACATTTTCTGATCTCTGCGTTTTCGGTGCTGGGAAGTTTTAACGGTAATTTTGTTCAGCTGTAAAAAAGCTGCGACTGTGTTTATGCTCGAGGTTGTCCGATCTTCAGCCCCAGTTGCCATTTTTGTATGCTGAGATTTCTGGTCTGCCTTTGGACCCAGTTTAGTACAACAATGAGTAACAATGATCAGTCTATAATAAGGGTGGTGGTAAGTAATAATATTTTGTAATATATTTTATCAGGCGAGAGCACAGAATAATTAATATATGTAGCTAGGTTTTATTATGTGTTCAAATACTTTCTTAATGTATGTAGATAATTATTATGTTGTTTATGTGCAAATTGTAACTAACGATAAAATTAACTTTAAATAAGAAGAAGAGATACTAAATGCAAATATTATTTATTTAAATTGAGTTTGTTTTTCTAATTATATCAGACATGTGTAAGAATGTGTTTTCTCCAATTAACAATTTTAAAAAGTACCTCTATACAATCATCTATTATATTACATGTTCTAGTTCCACATAAGAGATGCGAAAAATACAACATATTTAACTGGGTATATATGTAAAATATTTTGTCAGCTGACTCACAGCTGATAATTTTAAATATTTACACTGCTGGCCACCCAAATTGCAACACCAAGAAAGACAAGAGATATCACAACAAAATTTATTTTGTAGATAACATGTTGACCAAGTATCAAATGATTAAATTTACAGACTTCTGTGAAGTGTGGTTCCTGCCAAAATCAGTAGCCAGAGTAGCCACCATTGTTGGAGATCACCGCTGCCACACGCCTCGGCATTGATTCAACGAGACTTTGGATGAGTTCTTGGGGTACAGCAGACCAAGCAGCTTCCACACGTTTCCAAAGTTAATCTGCTGTGGCAGCTGGGGATGGAATCTGGGTCAATCGTAGAGCAACCATGGACCACATGTTTTCTATCGGCAAAAGATCCGGAGAGCGAGGCGGTCAGGGAAGCCATACAATCTGGCGATTGACGAAGAACCGTTGGACAATGCGTGCCACGTGTGGTCGCGCATTATCCTGTTGAAATATGGCTGTGGGCAAGCCCTGAAGGTAAGGAAGGACAACTGGCTCCAACACCTCGGAGATGTAGAGCTGGCTGTTTAAAGTACCGTCAATGCGTACTAGAGGTGTGCGAAAGTGATATCCAATACCGCCCCATACCATAATACCCGGTGAAGGACCGGTGTGGCGGTGCATAACGCAGCTGTTCAGCATCCTCTCTTCACGGTGTCTCCAGACTCGAATGCGACCATCGTGGTGTTGCAGACAGAAGCGTGACTCGTCAGTAAAGACAATTTCATTCCATTCTGCCGTCCACATCCTTCTGTAATCGCACCATTGGCGGCGGAGACGTCTGTGGTTCTGCGTCAAGGGTAGACAAAGCAATGGACGTCTTGCGGACAGACCATTCTGCTGTAAACGGCGTCGAATGGTACGCGCAGACACTGGATGATGCGTTACAGACTGCATGTGCTGTCTTATGGTTCGTGATGTGACTGAGCGATCCGTCACTGCTATGCGCACAATTTGCCTGTCATCACGTGAAGTGGTGCGTTGAGGTGGATGCGAATGAACACGCCGGTCCGTCGTACCCTCCTGCATCCAACGATCACATATCCGCATTACAGTTGTTTGGTTTCGTCCAACACGACTACTGATTTCCCTGAAAGATAATCCACAATCTCGGTAGGTCACTATCCTTCCTCTGCCAAACTCGGATACTTCATCAAAAGATGATCGCTGTTTTCGACGAGGCATAATTGATCGTTTTTTTGAAAAAACAAGAAAAACACAATTGCCGAACTTGAAATCGTCGAAATCTCCAAGCCTTAAATAGCGCTTTGAAATGGTGCCACAGCGCGCGTGATGTGCGTCTGCGCTGAAATTCTAATCATTTGCATATCTCACCTCCGCTAATGCATGTTGTAAATTTCATGTTATTTGCATGTTTCCTTCAGGGTGTTGCATTTACAGTGGCCAGCAGTGTACTTCTCAAACTTACTTCTAAATTTGTTTAATGATGCTAATCTACAAAAAAGCTGCTAATTTTTAATGGATATTTTCTCCCCCTTTATTTAAAGGGGAAAGGATATGGAAAAGTAGGAGTTCAGAGACACAGTGCTACACTACAAAGGAAGAAAATTCAGTTTTTAAGATAATTTTCTTTAAAATGTATTTTGTTTTGATATACATATTTATTGCCTTAAAAGAAAAATTATAATTTTAAATTCTTAAATATCAAGCTATAGAAATAAAATCCCTTTTCATGCCTTTGTGCTCAATTTATACAAACTATAAGACAACATTGTTTATTAAAAATGCTCGACTAAATAAATTTTAATTTAACATTAAATATTTTTCTGTTTTTAAAAACCAATAATTAGATTTTGACTGCCGTTGTAAAAAAGCATTTGCAATTATCTGATATTAAAATTAACAGTCGTAAGTTAAATAAAAGCTTTAAATTGAAATTCGATTAAAGGTTGAATTGATCAAATGTACCTTTAACAGAAACTTCATTTTTTCCATCGGCAGAGTAATACATAAAATGATCTCTGAAATTAGATGGAAATTATGTTTAAACTTCAACTAAAGTTTAGAGCTTCATGGTTCTCTGAAATTGAATTTAAAGGTAGATATGTCGATTTGAAATTAAAATTTACGTTGTGTAAAAAGTAGAGAAAAAATTCAGGAAGACATTTTACTGATAACTGGTTTATTTTTGCATGTTTTAAATGCAAATATGGCTAATATCATTTTTAGAATTGACTTCTAATCTAATATTCAAGGAAAAATTACAAACAATTCACATGCAGAATGTTATTCGCTAATTTACATTTATATACTATACCTTCTAAGAATGATTAATTACTTTTAAATAATAGAAATTCTAATGCGAGAAAAAATCGTTCATGTTAAATTTTGCATCATTATATTTTTCTGTAAACAATGTAAGATCTTTTTTACATAATTTATTTATATGATGTAATTCGTTATTAAAAGGGAATTCAAATTAGTTTAATTATTATTGTTTAATTGTATTTTAAAAATGCTACACAGTCTAAGAAGAAGAATTTAATGATGAATCATTACTAGATGTCACATCATTTGTTAGCACATCAGTTGTAAGGTATTTGTTAGCACATCCGTTGAAATTCAGAAGGTTCAAGGCTTAATTTCTGAGATAGAAAATTATATTTAATAAAGATAAAAACAATTTAATCAGGCGGTCAAGTGTTTCCGTTACGGAGTCAGAAAAATTTGCTTAAGAATCGCAGAATACTAAACATTCTAATACAATCAGGTGTCAAATATCATTTTATTTTCATTACATTTTGTATTTTGTTTAAGCATTTAAAAGTTTTCACGTAGTTGAGCACTTACATAATATCTAATTTAAAAAAAAAGAGTAAGTGAAACTTCATAAATGAGAAGCTCGCAGTTTAATACAAGAAACACAACAAAAAACTGTCTACAAAAAAGTTTTAAACTATAAAATCGACAAAGGGAGTTAAGTTCTTTTAAAGACAAAGAATTTAGATGAAATTCTCTGAAACAAAACACTGTACGCGACATGTTGTCTTTCTTACAGAACTCCACCGGGAATCCAAAGGAAATAGCAGAAACAAAACATACCTCTCAAGAAGGGAAATGTGTTACATATATTTGGCACCTGCAAGCTAGTATTGTTCCGAGATAAAAAGAAAAAAGAGTATGGGGGAGAGAACCGAAATTCTTATTTTGGCTATTCCACTTTCATGCACCGTTTTCCTGAGCCATCAAATGGCAAAAAAATATTAAAGGGATGTGCAAAGGGTTCCAAAAAAGATAAAGGCTAGGGTTCAGTAAGAATAGCAGAATGAGATTGAGGTAATAAAGCAGTCTTCCAGAACTGTGTTGATGATGATTTTCTACAAATGCATTTTCATTTCTTTATCTCCATATTAAAATGTTTGTTGATGATGATCAATTAAGATTTTTTTGAAGAATTTTAATCTGGACTTTCGTTATAAACCAAGCCTAGCAGAACTAACCAAAATTTTTAAAAGTTTCAAGAAATAAGTTTTATCTTTAGCATATTTTTCATGTTATTATATTATATTATACATATACACACACACACACACACACACACACATATATATATATATATATATATATATATATATATATATATATATGAGCTCGGGATTCTGAAAACGGCAACACAGTGATGCTCACGGTTATGGTTATAGGTATAGAAACTCAAATTTTTCAAATGACAACGCCCACTTTTTCCGTCGCAAAATGCTCAGCGCATGCAAAAACCCTAAAAAGCCTTGGAACGGTACATGTATCACAAAAATCGGACGCGTTATGCATGCACAAAAAAAAGAGCTCTACGGATAGCTAACAAAAACAAGATCAGAGAGCTTTTTATCGGTTTTCTACGCTGATTATCTGGCGAACGGCGTTCTGTGATTGGTTTCTAGATTCTGTCATATGCAAATTTCCTCCGTGCGCCCCGATCGTGTCTTTGTTGTCTGTTCGAAGAGCTGTTTTTTGTGCGTGTATAACGTGTTCGTTTTTTTTATACACGTACCATTTCAACGATCTTCAGGGTTTTCGTATGCGCTCAGCATTTTGCGACGGCAAAATGTGGGCTTTGTCATTAAAAAATTTCAAGTTTCTATACCTATAACCATAATCGTGAGAGTCACTGTGTTGCCGTTCTCAGAATATTGATAATAACTATATCTGAATAACTATATCTGAGAATAACTGTATCTGAAATCTCATCTCGATAGATTGAACGGAACGGCCGCTAGAGGTCCATATATCAGCAAAATTTTTATGACCACCCTGTACTTCTGAGACTCAGAAGAATTTGCATAGGAGCTGTGAAATGGTTATAAATTTTTATGTAGCATAATAAATCTATAAGGGTGAATCAAAGGAAAGTGAGACTTTTGTATTAGCGGCAGTGGCTAAATACTTCCCGTTTGTACTGGTAGATGACATTGATATCTCATGAAGCTAAGCTGTCACTCCTGAAAAGTCAATGTGCTGTTCGCACTGTGATTACGTATGGTCGTTACATGGAGTCGTCCAAACAAGCCCAGCGATTGTTCAATTTTTTGGTGGCAGATTGGTGTGACTGAAACTTTAATTTAAGAAGGGTGTGTATGGGCAAGAGTGTGTAACGGTGTACAGTGACACGCTCATGTCCATAATTTAGTAAATTTCTTTAAGAACGTGTGAGCCCAGGACATGCCGAGACCTGCTCAATTATTACCATCGAATAGATTGCTTCCATGGACAAGATTAATTACGGCGCAACCTCTGGGGGGGTCTTCGACCACCCTCCCTATAGCCCAGGCGACTACTACGTGTTCGTTCCATTGAAAAAGGTTCCCCAGGACAGCTGGTTTACTAACAATGCAGAGGTTTAGGGCGCCGTTGAAGAATCCACGGACATTCTTCTCTCAGAGTATACAAAATCTAGTAAAGCGCTGGAACAGTTGCTTCAACCGATAAAGAGACTATGCATAACGGGTATGTAACTTCTTTATCACTGTTACTTCCTGTATGTTCACATATTCAACCAATAAACTATTACAGAAAAAACCCCAAAAGTCTCACTTTCATTTGGGTCACCCATATATTAAGAGCAGATTTCTTCAAATTTTTCATCATAAAATTCCAAAAATTAAGTAAGAAAAATATTTTTTCATTTATTACTTTGTTTTTGGTGTATCCAACCAAAAAACTTTGTTTAAAAGCCTTATTTCATTGTACAAGGATTGAACCTTTGACAACCTCAAATGAGGTTTGCATGCAATAAAGGAAATAAAATCATCTTGGTGTCTGCAAACCTCATTTGAGGTCAATTTACAAAAATGTTTTTTTTTTTCCAATGCGGAGGCACTTGTCGTGAGACATTCGCCTATACCACGCCGCAATTTTACTGCCCATTTTATTGTGGGGGCACCATATAGGCGGACAGCATTACCCCCTATGAAAGGACGACACGAACGGAGGCATATTTCGTGGCGCGACGCCAGGATTCGATCTGAGCACCCTCAGCACCGAAAACCAGCGCGCTGTACCACTGGGCCGCCACAAGCCCCAATTTACATAAAAATTAGCATATTTGCAAAATAGTTAGACAAACATACTGAAATTTAGTTTAATTACATGTTTTCATAAAATAATGGCTCTGAATTTTTTTGTTCATTTTAAATGCAGCATATCAACTATTTTTGTACTTATATTTGATGAATAAACAATGTGTTAAATATACTCTTTAAATTTTATTTTTACCTATGCATTTTGCTGTAAACAAAACAATCTTACACGTTGTGCATTAATTAAATATGCTATTAAGTGTAAATTTGAAGGAGATAAAAATATAGTTACAAGGTATAACATTTCAATATCAATATTTTTTTATTAATTTTTTTTAAGAAATAAAAATCTTTTTTTGAGTATTTCAAACAGCACTCACTTCATGTAATGTAGGTATATACATTTTTAGAGATAATGTGTAGGTCTTTATATAGATATAGAACATCCATAGTTTATTTTATTTTATTAAAATGTGTAACAGAAAAAAACTTAATTTTTTTTTCTGTTAAAATGTGTTTGCTTTGGAATTGATAATGGCTGAAAAATGGGGCAGACCAAGAAAAAGAGGATTATCTCAACAAGAGATAGAAGTACTTATGGCTCTGCCAATTTATTCTGAAGATGATATGTGTGAAGATGATAGTGATATTGACTTAGATTATGTTCCAGAAAGATGTTGTCAGAGAGATGGGTTGGATATTGATATATTCTGTATGCAAAAGGAAACGGACACTCTCATACCTGAAAACACAACAGAGCTTACAAAAGATGTAAATGTTTGAGCATCAATATCTGCAGATGTGATTGAAACTGAAATCTCATCAGAGGTTATTCCAAAAAAGATTTAGTCTCACATACAAATGCTAAATCTGACGAAAAAAAGAAGTCTATTTAAAGAGACATGCGGTGGAAAGCCAATGAAGATATTGATTATGCTGGAAATGCACCATGTTTTGAACGTCTGGAAGAAACAACACCCAGTGGAGAAACACCAATGAACTATTTTTATACACTCATACCAGAGAGTTACCTTGAAGAAATAAGCTATCAAAGTAACTTATATGCAACTCAAAGCGGGAGAGAAAATTTGAATCTATCAGTCCAAGAATTAAAAACATTTTTAGGAATTAATTTGGTAATGACGCATATACATTATGCTCGTGTCCGACAATATTGGTCCATGGTTGGTGATTTGCGACTAGGAATTATTGCTGACTCTTGTGTCACTGAACTGATTTGAGATTATAAAGCGCTTTCTCCATTTTAATGATAATAGTGATGTCTCCTCAAGCAATACAGATCGGTTGATAAAATTAAGACCTTTTCTTGACTTGTTGCATAAAACATTTCCTGAAGTGAGACATCCCGAAGAATGTCAGCCTGTTGATAAACGATGGTTCCTTTCAAAGGACAGTCTACATTAAAGCAGTACACAAAATTTAAACCTAAACCATGGGGTTTTAAAATTTGGATTTGTGCTGGTGTATCAGGGTATGTTTACTGCTTTGAAATTTTTCAAGGTGCTCAGGGTGGAAGAAATCCACCGTCCACCACAGATATGTGTAACCGCTGTTTAGTAGATTTATGTCCAGAGTGTTTTGATACATTCCATGAACAATAATGAACATTAAAAATTTTCTCATATAAATTTCATGATATGTGTCAAATTGTGTTTACTGCATATAATCCTCATTTGAGGTACCTTTCATAATTAATTAGTTAATAAAATTTTTCTTTAAATTTATAAATATTGTTGTTTATAAGCCAATTTAAAAACTATTTTAAGTGCTAAATATTTTTTTTAACATTAAAAAATAATTCATGCATGAGAGAGTTAAAAGGCAGGATAGTTATGATAGTTCTTGTTCGGTAAAATTTAAGGGACAACATTCCACCCCCATGAACGGAATTACAGAATCCCTTTTTTAATTCAAATTTGGGAATGATAATTAAAATTTAACCTGCTTTTGGTCAGACAAAATTACAGATTAATAAATTTCCTTAGAAGCAAAAATACGATGTATGAAATTTTAAAACATTTAATTTAATGAGAGACTCGAGAAATACAATGGAAAGGATGGAATAAAGCGTCAATGTAATGGAACTCAAGTTATTACCTTGTATTTTTTATTTACATTATCCTATAGAAAGAAATATTGAAAATGTTGCAATAATATTCCAACTCCAACGTAAAGGCAAACAGTAGTTGAAGATTTAATACAAGCTTTAGATTTACTGACTTGAAAATACTTTCCGTAGAAGAAATGTCAGAAAAGAGCGATGCGGAAGTCTAAACTTTCTTGTGGTTTTTTCACTGAATAATGTGAAAATATAATATTTATTTCTATTTCATACTAACTGCAAATATTTATTATTACTGGACAGGCTTTCTGAAATTTTCAACTTTTATAGTTATATATCTTCTTTTCCTTTATGAACTTTACTGAGATATTAATATTATTCTAGTTCCAAACAAAAAATAAAAGTTCGAAGAAAACTCTATTTGTTTATATAGAAATAAATTAAATATGCCTTTACACTTATATTAGAATAATTTTCAGTTGGGAAATATAACTTATAGTCACAGTATATAACCTATAGTTATATTTCACAGCTTAAATTGTGCAATTTTTAGCTGTGAAATATAACTTATAGTCTATTTAAAGCTACAAATTTTCTTTTTAAAAATTAAGATTTCCAAGTTTTAAACTATCAAAGCTTTCATTATTATTCATAAGTTTGCAATAAATTCAGTAAGAACATTATGCGGAATTTACCGGCTACTACTGTATTAATGCCTTTAAAATTTATAAATTACTGCACTGCGTCCGTTGTACTGTAGTCTGCATTTCTGAGCTGAATATGACTGTGATTCTTAAACATCGAGATTTTTATTACTGTTTTCAAATGCTGTACTGCCAGGAGCTGATAAAAGAAAAACCATGAAGCCAGTTTTTTTTTTAACATGACGTATCTACCTGAGGAAAGTAATGAATAACAAAATGGTTTAAGTATATTATCTCTGTATGACTATCTATCTATCCGTACTGTGACCCGATTTGTACTTTTTACTTGAACCTTCTGTATCACAAGTACTGTGCTACTTCGTTTTCAGTCTTCTGGAGAGAGAGCCTTTATTTTTTCATACTATAAATTAATGAAATGTATTGCTGCAATACACTGCATAGCTTTACTTACTTTGTGTCTGTTTTATGGAGTATATACTAATAGTTAAGGATGGGGGGGGGGGGCTTATACGATGAACACCGATTTTATATATATATATATATATATATATATATATATATATATATATATATATATATATATATATATATATATATATATGTATATATATGTAGATGTATATGTATATGTATATATATATGTATATATATATATATATATATATATATATATATATATATATATATATATGTATATATATGTAGATGTATATGTATATGTATATATATATGTATATATATATATATATATATATATATATATATATATATATATATATATATATATATATATATATATATATATATATATATATATATATAATGTTGAATTCTACTAGTGACAGTTTCATTTTTTAAAAAGGATTAAGGTACAATACAAATAAAAATTTTTAGGAATTATGTAAAAAGGATTCCTGACATTTAAAAAGACTCTTTCTGATAACATAATCTCATTTAATAATAAAAGCCTAAATTTTAATTCCCTATCATTGAATAAATATGACGTATCGTGCAGTATTCTTAGATAAAGGGAAAAGTATAACAATATCTCCAATCCTTTGTGAGATATTACATAATTTTGATATTAAAAAAATTAATGGTAGTGTTCATTTTTATGTACATGCAATTACCAATGACATTGAAAACACTCAAATTTATTCCTCTTAAAAATGCGAAAACCCCTCGCTTGAATTAAATATTTATTATTAATAATTAAAGGCGAAAAGCTAATGCACCATATTTCCCCGTCATTCAACTGTATCAAAGAAGCAGGACCTGCATTTAAAGACAAATAAGCGTGGGGGAGACTTATGAGTCCAAAATTTGCTCGGAGGAAAACTTAAAATCCACCCATGCATCCACACTCGCTTGCTCTTTGCTAGACCTCAAATCAATTTGCCTTGTCAGTAAAATGTCCCGAAACGCGAACATACTTTCCCTGCTTGATTAAAGTTCCTCCCTGCTACTAATCGAATTTACTCGTTAAGTTCTAATTTAATTTTCCATGTCTTAATTCGGAAAACGTCCAAAGAGTTTCAAAGCTGCGCAGTCGCTCTATTTTCTGTTCATACTATTCGCAGTAAAGCACAGACATTAGATTCGAGGTTTACGGTTAAGACTTGCTCTCGCAGCTTTAATTAACAACGGAAAGAGGCGAGCTACTGGTCCAGATCGTTATCGCTGGCCTTTACATTGTACATTACCACAGCCTTAGATTCTTTTAGCTAACTAGATGGAAACGGCTTTCCCACCCAATCTTGCACTAAATACTTTTTTCTTTTAGCTAACACGGTAGAAAGATTTGTATAAACACTTTTTAAGAATTTTTCTTTTCCTTATTATAACGAGAAACTGGTTTGGCGACACAAATGTGACTTCTAATTGCACAAACGCTACTTCGAGTTCATTTTTTCAGCTAACTACGATTTTTTTTTTTTCATTAGTGAAACGTAATGCGCCTCTAGGGTGAACACAACTTTCATTTAGCTTAAAGTATTTTTTTTTCAACTTACTGTTCTGTAAAATGTAAGATAAATAGGGTAAGTGGATGTTTAATGTATTTTTGGCTTTCAAGATTTTCTACACAATTTTTTTTTCCATTGGTCTAAAATTTTTTGATTTATTATATAATTTACTTTTGATTTAAATATTCGAATATGTGAATAAAATTTTAATCAAATTTGTAGCTATAACTTTCACAAAATTAGTTAATATTTTAAAATTAATCAAAAACCTAGGTTAATATAGTTAAATCTTAATAATTAAATTATATAAAAGTTTTAATTAAAACTGCCATTTACTCCAACAATAATATTGTTATTTAAAATTGATTTGAAAAATTTTAATTTGATTATTGCACATAATTTAACATGATAAACAATTACTATTGCACTTAACAGAATTTTTTACTAACATTTTATTTTAAAGAAAATGTATCTTGAATACACTCTTTTTATCGAAAAACAAGTGTAATTATGAAAGCAGGAATGTATTTTGATTGGTATTTAATTTTCAGAGAAACTTGTGTCTGAAGAAAAAACTGGGGAGGTATTCAAACTTAAATTCTTCATGGCTCGAACTAAACGAACGAGTTCAGTAAAAATGAAGAGTTTTTGTTTAGCGAAATTCAAAACGAAGAGAAGTTAATATTTGAAAATTCTAGAGTTTATTATCCATAATAAATTTATTGTGAAAATCAGCTACGCATAATGGACTCTAATGATTTGAAGTAAATACATTCTACAGTGCAACAGAAAAAGTTTGGATTTCACATAAGAATTATTTGAAGGAGATTCTTTCATCACAAACCTACAGCGCATGGGTGGTATAACATGATCAATCACAAATGGCAATTTGAATTTCGAGAGGTTAATTCCTCCTTGGAAGCAATATGTCTGTAATTAAAAAAATTTAAAAAAAAATTCACACATAGAGAGCCTTCAATAAAATTCCCTATTGCTATTACTAAAGAACATATAAAGTGGGCAAAAAGAGATTAAGTGGGCTAAAGTCACAGAAGCAGTATCTTCGTAGTAGAGACGATATATTAGTAATAGTCTTGGATTCTTTTAGCTAACTAGATGATATTAGATTCGAGGTTTAATTGTTTATACTAACCCTCTCAGCTTTAATTAACAGCGGAAAGAGGCAAGCTACTGGTACAGGTCGTTATCTCTGGCCTTTACATTATACATAAGTACAGCCTTAGATTCTTTTAGCTAGCTAATTGAAAACGGACTTCCCACCAAATCTTGCACTAAATTCTTTATTATTTTAGCTAATACGGTAGAAAGATTTGTATAAAAATTTTCTCTCGCAGCTATAATTAACAATAGAAAGAGACGAACTACTGGTGCAGATCGTTATCGCTGGCTTTACATTGTACATAAGCACAGCCTTAGATTCTTTTAGCTTACTAGATAAAAACGGCTATACCACTTAGTCTTAAACTAAATGCTTTATTCTTTTAGCTAATATGGTAAAAATATTTGTATGAACAATTTTATGAGTTTTTCTTTCCCTTATTATCACGAGAACCTGGTTTGGCGACACAATTGTGACTTCTAGTAATTGCACAAATGGTATTTCATTGTCATTATATTTCTATAAGTGCTTATAAAAATATAACGACAAACATCCTTTCCAGGTACTTTAAGAAATACCATACATGAAGGCTTTTACTCGCAATCGTGGTAAGTATAAACATTAACATTAGAATCACTTACAGATATATTTCCAGATGTAGTCCTTACTAAGGTTTCTTTTATATTCTGAAAAAAAATCCTTTTGTGACTGGAAAATTAAAACTATAAACAAGCCGAACTACATCTTCACAACTGTAACATGTAGTTTAGGTGAAAAAAAGAGGAATTTCTTCTTGATATGTTGAAAACATTTTAAAGTTCTTTTGTCATTCACATAGTGCCTTTCATTTAATTCATTTAAATTTCATTTAAATCTAGTTTAATACATCTACAAGTAGTCATTAAATTATATGCCGTCTGATGTAACAAGTCTATTTCCTAGTTTGTTTACAATGAATACGTAACCTCATGAAAATTGATAGGGAATTTAACTATACCAAAGTTTCTTTATGGACAAGATTTACCTTGTTTCATTCATGAGTTCGAAATGCAACAGAAAATATCCTCATTCTACTAGTTAATTTATTTAAATTTACTTTAAGTAATAGAAATTTCCATCTTTGAATCCACCTTATATTCACCATTTGATATAATCCAAACATGGGGAGGTATAAACAGTAAGGAAAGTAAGGGACAAAAGGTTCATAGAAATACCCTCCACGTCGTGCACAGTTTAGCTTCTTGAGTTTCAAGAAAGTCAGATTAGGTTCAAATCCCGTGTAAGGCATGGACGTTCCTGATATGATCCATCATGGAGAGAACACACAGGAAACCCCCCTCAGTGTTTGTCCACCTATATGGTGTTCCCATAATAAAGTAGGCAGCTAATTCATGGTGTGGATGCGTCAATGTCACCAAGACAAAAGGACCTGCCAAGTTATAAGAAGAAATATTCATAAAATGATGCGAATTTCTTATAATGTATTTCTTATATTGTAATTCTCCTTTCTCAATGTGCTGAAGTCAGTGCACATGATTTTGCAGAGCTGCATTAACCAGCCAGTTTCATTTTATGTAACAAGTAATTTACAGAGATATATTTAACAAGGCTTTACCTGAATTAATGATGCTTTATTGTATCAAATAGGTTGGGACATATTGAAATACACGAAGCTTACGTAATTGTATCAAGCAAAAATTAAACAGCATGTTATTACCCTAACATGCTGTTTAAATTTTGCCTCTTAAACATTCGCGTAACATTTGGGAATAATTACAATATTCAAAAAGCGTTAGTTTTCATTAAACATTATATATTAATTTTCTGGGTTTAGATTACATAAATTTTATTTCTATTGTTCTGTAGGAATCTCATATGAATCCATATATGTACAGACAGTCGAACCCCGTTATAACGAACTTCAAGGGACCAAAGGTTTGGTTCGCTATATCCGGTGGTTCGCTATATCCGAACCGTTAAGAAAAATGTTCACAAAATGTATAACTCATTAGTTGCTATGTGTATTCAATAATGATGTATTAAAAAACGACAAAATCTATTAAAAATGACCATTAATGAATTAAATTGACTAAAATCGATAACATTAAACTGATACAATACTAATTAAACTAATTAAAAATTAAAGACAAATGGATATAAATTCATTTTACCTTTAATTCTTCCTCACTGTTTTGTTACAGAAATAATCGGTAATCTTATGCTGACGTGATACCGATTTCAAAAACATTATATGAATTTCTTTGTCCAGTACGTCAAATGACTGCAACACTATTTCTTCCACTGTTTGTGTGGAAAAAAACTTATTAATTACACGCATTGCTGCTGTAGCATCTAAGATGGTGGGAATTTCATCATTTATGTGCCCCTCTTCATCAGCATCAGATGCAGAATATTCGATTTCAGAATGATTCATTTTAATTTCTTCCACAATATCTTCATCAGTCGGATTTTCACATGTAATGATTTCATCATCAAATGTTTCGAACAATTGCATGTCACAATACGAGAATGAGGAAATATTGTGTTTATCTATCCACATCGCGATAGGATGTTTATCTATCCACATCGCTTCATCATCTTCTTCTTCAACATTCTTCGCTAGGCCAGCATGTCGAAAACATTTTCTAATTGTAGAATCTGTAACAAGCCGCCAAGATTTTTCGAGCATTATAAGTGCATCAAGAAGAGAAACGTCACATTTTACATTTTTATCATATCCTTCTAAAATTCGTAAAATGAGCTGCTTCCTGTAATAACATTTAAGGCTTCTGATGACACCCTGGTTCATAGGCTGTACTACAGAAGTTGCATTCGGGGGAAAGAGTACAATTCTAATCGATTGTAACTGTTTATCGTTTTTGTGTGCACTACAATTGTCAAGCAGAAGTAGAATTTTCAATTTTTTAACTGAAAGTTCACGATCCCACTTTCGAAGTTCTTTTTCAAACAGTTCCTTAGTCTGACCTTTCCCCTTGTTCTCGGGTGCGCATATGCTATACTGTTCATGCTTTTACTTGTTCTCCTCGAGCGTTTGGTGAACCTTTCCCCTCCCCTCCCTCCTCTTACTGTGGTTTCGCTTACCGAATTACTGGCGGGATTAGATGTTTCTACCCTTGAATAAATAGATTATTGCTGATTTACTCCGTGTTTCACTAGCTGACATACATTTCCATATGAAATCAGAGTCGAAGTCATGTTTTCACAACTGCGGAAAAATAAAAAAAATAAAAAATCAGTCGACTGAAAAAAAAGGTTCGTTATAGCCGATTCTTAACATTTCGGAGGTTCGCTATAAAAGGGTAAATTAGCATTAAATAGAATAGGAAAACGGCGGGACCAAAAATTTCGTTCGTTATATCCGGGAGTTCGTTATATCCCAGGTTCGCTATAACGGGGTTCGACTGTACACAGTTACAAACATAAAGCTATGATTTTTACTACAGTTACAAACATGGATTTTTTTTTGTTTTTATAGTGATGTTAAATTTCAGTATTCTTAAGCATTATATATGTTTTATATGGGTAGCCAAGGAACTGTTAACAGTTATTGTCTGTAATTTGTTTGAAGGGTAGATAATGATTTGACATTTAAAAACACACACTCACGAACCTTCTAGCTGCAAAAACCTGATACGAGACATGCTGAAATCTTTTAAATTCCGCGAGTAGAGGTTCTTTGTCTTTTCCCGTATTTATAATGTGCAAGACCTGCTGTACAGTTTCACCGATTTCAATGGTGATATAATCAGTCCAAATTCTTATTTTTATATACTGCTTATTTTAAATTCAATTCCTATAGAAACGTATATGTAAATCAGCTGAAAAAGAGAGAAGACAACATAAAGAGCCTTTGAATTTTACTTACAACCAACGTCATAGGATTTTACATTTTCCTAAGAAATGTCTAAATATCAGTTACAAACCAAATATTTACATTATAAGTTTTGACATATTTCAAAATTTAAATTTCTAAAAGAATTAAATTTTTTAAAATTTTTGGTTGCGTGCTTTTTCTAAAGTTTATAATAATTATGTGTCCGGCTTAGTTAGCAAAGGTTAGTAATACTTTTCAGTTTTCGTTCACTTATTTAAATTACAGTACAGATATATCACATATGTTTATTCAGTATCCTACAGAGAGTAAATTTTTTTTCAGCTGTGTGAAATGGAATTTAAGAATCTTAAAAAGGGATGGACTCAATGGAAAAATCTAATATTATGCAAAACATCATTTTCTTTTTTGCATGACTCTAAAATTGTTAGAAATTATTCTAGGGTCATAAATTAATAATTTGAAGTATTACGATTACTGTGAAATACAAAATAGCTTTATTTCTTTCCCACGAGAATCTTTTGTCTGAATGTTGATTCATCGGAATCATATTTAATAACATAATATTTCTAATATTATTAAATCTGCAACATAATTTAAATTCTTTTCATTTATTGAAGCTTCGGCTTTCGGAAAAAAAAACACCCTCACAAAGGGATTTTCAGTAAAAATTTTTCAATTTCTTAAACGAATGCAACACAATGAGTTGTAACAAATACAAGATGAATAAAATATTATTTCCCATCATTACCTTAAATAATATTTTAAAATTGTTATTAATAGTTTGGGAGTGATTAATATATTTGTATTAATGTTTAAAAACTGATTTTAGGTATACGCTTGAGAATATACTGTTAGTTAAATTCAACGCAAGAGGAAAATGCTAAACAAAATTAAACATATTATTCCCTTGAATTTTTCATTTATGAAGAAGCCCTAACAAATAATTTTTGCATAAAAAGGAATTTTATGCACTGTTTTCTTGTTCAAGCAAGGTTTCTTATATTTTAATTTATTCAAATACGACTCCAAAGAAAGTTACTCTTTTTCTCATGTAATAATTTTTCCCCCAAGTATATTGAAAAGGTCATTCATTTTAAGTAAATATTTTTTATTTGTATTGCAGACAAATGTATTTAATTATTTGAATCAAGAACAGTTATGAGTTAATAGAACGTGTAAGTTTATTTTCTATTAAAAGACATAACATATCTTTTCTTATAAATTTATTGACATCTAAGCTGGATAGTGAAATTGCCTTCTTTGTGACCCATGTTTCATAACGTGAAAAATTCTCCCAAATTTTTACATTAATGTCACCATTTGGTTTTAATTTTGCAAACAATAAGTATCTAACAATGGTTCTTATATTGCATCTATGAATTTCATACTTTGGCAGAAATGAAATCGTTTACTGCACTACTCATGCAGCAAGTACCTATTCGTATCTTAAAAAATCCTGTTGTTTTTCCTTGTAGGGGAAAAATGCTACTAAGATTCAGAAGGTCCAAAATATTGGCTTATATTATTGCCAAAATATTGGCTTGACAAGAGGTAAAATTGCAAAGCAGATTATTCAAATTACAAAACTTGGGTTACGAAATGCTTAGATTATTCAATAAGAAAAACAATCAGTAGCAATAAACACTACATTTCAGGTAATTGTAAGAACATTTCTATGAGCACAATGCGATGATATTTTCATAGGTAAGGTATAGACATCTGTATTATCTCTAGGAAACTACTCTTGACAAATCAACCAGACTAGTGTGACTAATCAAACAGAAAACGACACAAACATGACTGGTTAAACCAGTTTCTATTAGCAGTTAAACGCCCAATTACATAATTTTGTCAGAAAAATTTCCAAAGTACTAGAGTTTACCTGACTCACACTAAAACCATTAACAGTAGAATTTTACAGATGTCTTTATGATAGGAATATGTTTTTTCATAAACATGTTGTTTTACATTTATGCTTTTATCATTTATCAGTGGGCAACTATAAGTATCATTTTAGAACTTACAAATTCCATGAATTTTAGAATTTATTTTATATTAATTTAATGCTGTATGTTAATAACATCCCTTACAAATATCAGTAAAACTATACGACACCATATTTTATTTATTATTGAATCCTCAGATTTAAATTTACGAATGACTTGTACCCTAGATGTATTCTTGAGACGTATAGCTTTGAGGAAATTTCGAGGGCTGTGTCGAAAAAGATTTTTGGAAGCTTACCGGACCCCAAAGACAGTATTTTTTTTGTATCCATATCATTTAACAGGACATATTATAATATACTGTTGAGTATGCAGAAATACTTGCTTGGAATATGAAACATGCACATAAATGTATTAAAAAATAAGCACATCTACCAGTGAAAATGATCCTACAATTGAAATAACATTAAAACTTGAATATTAATGACAGTAAAAAGGATATCGTTTGATATTTCGAAACCAAAACTGCTTTCATCATCAGAAGAAGGGCAAGAGAACACTCACACTGTTACACAATACAGTAAACCAAGCCTACCTTTGCTTACTGTATGAGCATTTATAGTAACTAGCGAGCATTTAGGGTAACTTACTGCGTAACATTTTGTGTCTCGAATGAATTTGAAAAAAATTATTAGATATATTAGCTTTTTATAACTCGTTTGCACAACAAATGAGGGATGGGAGCTTCAGTTAAAGAAAGCAGCTTTTAATTGTGTAATACACTGCTGGCCACCCAAATTGCAACACCAGACAAGAGTTATATCACAACAAAATTTATTTTGTAGATAACATGTTGACCAAGTATCAAATGATTTAAATTTATAGACATCTGTGAAGTGTGGTTCCTGCCAAAATCAGTAGCCAGAGTAGCCGCCATTGTTGGAGATCACCGCTGCCACACGCCTCGGCATTGATTCAAAGAGACTTTGGATGAGTTCTTGGGGTACAGCAAACCAAGCAGCTTCCACACGTTGCCAAAGTTGATCTGCTGTGGAAGCTGGGGATGGAATCTGGGTCAATCGTAGAGCAACCATGGACCACATGTTTTCTATCGGCGAAAGATCCGGAGAGCGAGGCGGCCAGGGAAGCAATTCAATCTGGCGATTGGCGAAGAACCGTTGGACAATGCGTGCCACGTGTGGTCGCGCATTATCCTGTTGAAATATGGCTGGGGGCAAGCCCTGAAGGTAAGGAAGGACAACTGGCTCCAACACATCGGAGATGTAGCGCTGGCTGTTTAAAGTACCGGCAATGCGTACTAGAGGTGTGCGAGAGTGATATCCAATACCGCCCCATACCATAATACCCGGTGCAGGACCAGTGTGGCGGTGCATAACGCAGCTGTTCAGCATCCTCTCCTCACGGTGTCTCCAGACTCGAATGCGACCATCGTGGTGTTGCAGACAGAAGCGTGACTCGTCAGTAAAGACAATTTCATTCCATTCTGCCGTCCACATCCTTCTGTCATCGCACCATTGACGGCGGAGACGTCTGTGGTTCTGCGTCAAGGGTAGACAAAGCAATGGACGTTTTGCGGACAGACCACTCTGCTGTAAACGGCGTCGAATGGTACGCGCAGACACTGGATGATGCGTTACAGACTGCATGTGCTGTGCTATGGTTCGTGATGTGACTGAGCGATCCGTCACTGCCATGCGCACAATTTGCCTGTCATCACGTGAAGTGGTGCGCTGAGGTGGATGCGATCGAACACGCCGGTCCGTCGTACCTTCCTGCATCCATCGATCACATATCCGCATTACAGTTGTTTGGTTTCGTCCAACACGACTACCGATTTCCCTGAAAGATAATCCACAATCTCGGTAGGCCACTATCCTTCCTCTGTCGAACTCGGATACTTGATCAAAAGATGATCGCTGTTTTCGACGAGGCATAATTGATCGTTTTTTTGAAAAAACCACAATAAAAACACAATTGCCGAACTTGAAATCGTCGAAATCTCCAAGCCTTAAATAGCGCTTTGAAGTGGCGCCACAGGCGCGCGTGATGTGCGTCTGCGCTGAAATTCTAATCATTTGCATATCTCACCTCCGCTAATGCATGTTGTAAATTTCATGTTATTTGCATGTTTCCTTCAGGGTGTTGCATTTATAGTGGCCAGCAGTGTATGTTTAAAAAAATCAATCACACCTTGTGCTACTTCAACAAGCTTATAATCTATTGTTAGTCAGGATAGTTTATTAACCTCAGACAGGCTAGTTCTACAGACAAGAATATACATTGAAAGTAATTTTTATACCACTTTACTCTGCATGATAATAAAAGAGGGGTAACTGAATGCTTTTATGGCATTCAGTTAAGTAATCATATAAGGTAACTCTTATATGATCTCTGGAGGTCAGTTTATACATTCATAATTTGGGATGAAGAAAACTATCCGAAGAAATGTTATATGATATACCACCTGTTCTGCCTTCTAAAAATATATTTCTTCCTTACTACGATGTTCAGGTTTTCGATAGAAAATAATCTGCACAGTTTTCTATCATAGATAAAAAAGGCCAATATGATTACAATAGAACAATTGATATTTTAGCTTATACAATAGAATCCGATTTAGTTCTGAAGAGAATAAGACTGTGAAATTGAAGAAATTTCGAAACAGTAATATTTTTATATAAAATAAGCAACGAATATCTGAAAAGACATTTACTATACATATCTAAATATTACTAAAATTTTTTTATAAAAGTTTGAATAATATTTAGTTTTTTTCCTTATATTTCATTAATGCATCTATTAATAATCACATAGATGCATTAATGAAAATCCTCGCCTTTTTTAATCTTTTACTGATTTAGCAAAAGAGTACTTGGAGAAAACTCCCAATTTCTTTAAAACATGTATTTATTTGTATTCATTTCTGTAATTTAATATAATGACGAGAATCGTGATCTGCTTCCAGCATTTTTAACATAATTTTGTTATTATTTGTGCTCAGAAAAATAGTTCATGAGAAATTCTGTTTTAACTGCTTTAACGTCATACACAAAAACGATGCTCATTTTCTCTGAGTTTATTGATCACAGCACTTTTTCGGTCATTATATATAATGCTCGCTCAACGCGTCAGTCTTTTAATGATCAAACAATTCAGCTTGATCTCTGTGATAGCCACCCTTGAAATAGTTAGATGGACAATTCTCTAGCTCTTCTCTCCTGTAATTAGATGCAAGCTTACTCTGAAAGCTGGATTATTTTTATCAGCTTTCTTGGACCATTAGTGCTATTGATTTTCTTTCGAGGTCATTTGTTTCTTTTCTAACTATTTTTTGAAAATACGAACAGCATGTTACATTCATATGTGAATGATATGGAAATCTTTTTTCCTTACAGATTGTAATTTCTCTCCCAAGCTGTGTTATGTCAGATAAGGGTAGTGCGGAACAGTTTTAATCGATAATTGCCGTACGATGATTTATAGAAGATGATTTTGGAGACCGTTAAGTGCAAACAAAAGTAAATTGCTTCAAATTAAGACTATAATTTTAAGTAATGTTTTTTATTTAAACTTTCCTTAAAAACTATGGAAATGAGATATGCTATAACATTACTGTAAAGAGATGGCCATACAGCTGTAAAGTATGTATGCATACTATATGCTTGAATTTATGTTTAATCTATATATATATAAAACAGTTCCGTGACTGACTGACTGACAGACAGGTAACGCACATATATAAAACAGTTCCGTGACTGACTGACTGACAGACAGGTAACGCACAGACCAAACCGCTGGACCTAAAGGGCTGAAATTTTGCATGGCGATTCTTTTTATAGTATAGGGGTGCACTAAGAAAGATTTTTGAAAAATTCTTAAATTTTTTAAAAATTAAAGTTTTAAGCTGTTTTTAACTTTCTTTAATTTTTCATTTAAAATAATAATTTGAGGGTTATAAACTTTATATCACGAGAAAGATCATAAAAATTCCTTTAAAATGAAATCTTTTTCGAATCTTTACCTCCATTTCTAATTTTTGGGAAATTTTTAAAGATTAAATTTTAGAATTTAATTTATTAAATGCTGATCACGTGGTTTCTTATCTTTTTGTGATACTTTAAATTAATTTTGCGTCACGTGCATAACAACGCGATAAATTGACAAAAAAATATCAAAATGCGGTTAAAGATAAAATATAACCACTAGACTAATTGCGATGGAAGTTTTTTAAGAATTTAATTCACATTAGTATGTTTTATGGATATTAAACATACAGATTAATTGCATACATTGACCGTTGTATTTATTTTAAATATATTTTTTAGTTTTTTTGGCATTAATTGCATACATTGACAGTTGTATTTAATTTGAAAGTATCCCGTAGCGAAGCACGGATATTCAGCTAGTAGTTATATATATTTACTGTAACTTTTTTTCTGCTGTTGCTTCCATCCTTGCGGCTAAATATCCTTCTGTGCGTATGGGTAGCATCGAAAAATACTTAATCTTTTTAAAACCACTAAATACAATCTCTAAAAGTAAATACGCAATGAACATTTGTAATTTAGGTAATTTGTACCCATGTTTAGAAATAGACCCATAATTAATTTCCGCATTCCTCCCAAATTCGGTATGAAAATGCTTGTGGCCTGCCGAAGAGCTATGGTTTTGCCCAGGGGTACTTAAACTGCGGCACACCAAGCTTTTATGTGCTGCCCGAAATAATCACATTCATTTTCAGGCAGCTGCTTTTGTAAACATAATTTTGGAAATGAATGCCTTAACAATACAAAAATGTACAAAAATGTGTTACCTGCTGCGTATGTTGTTCGCCTCAACTTATTTTTGTGAGTCGTCCAATTCGAAAAAGAAATAAGCGAAGAACGTATATCGATATCGGCTTGCTGTTTCTTACCTTGATTGCGTATTGAGAGTAACATTTGGCAAGTATAAATCTGATTTGTCTAAAATAGTCTAAAGTTTGTGTCAACATAAAAAATATCAGTTATTTTTAAATAAACGTTTGAATACATTTAGGTTTTCAGTTTTATTTTTTACATTATTATATTATGAGGTATAATGTTCTATGTTGCGGCCATCGTAACGTAGAAAACATATGCATGTGGCCCGAGATAAAAAAAAGGTTGATTTGGGCTGGTTTAGCTTGAGTAAATCCAAAAGCCCATACCCAGCAAAATTCACCAGTGTCATGTAAAGGGAGGCGATAAACGTTAGAATATGTACTTTATATATGCTATTTATTCTGTCCTGATCATGTTGTGCTCAACATTAATGTAAATAAAATGCTCACGGCTTGGTGACTAAGGAAAATGTCTTTTCCTCGAATACTTAACTTCTGTAGAAAATTGTATCGGGGGGGGGGGGGGGGGGGTTGCGACACCGGTAGAGGAGAAGTTTTCGCTTCTCAGTTCGATTCTCGCCCTTGCAAAAAGGAGGCATGTAACCCCCCCCCCCCTCCCCCGTTGGAATCCCTATCTGGAGAAGCATTTCTGTATATGTTATACATTTGTTATGTTACAATAAAACCAAAAAGTCCAATGATCGTTGTCGTCCATTTGTCGTAGGTCGTCAACTTCTATAACCTGGAGTTTTGATTCTGGGAATAAAACACTGTTTGAGAATTTTTATTCCGATCAAAAGGTGATAAAATCATTTTTACTGCCGGACAATGATAAAGTTTTAAAAAAAATTGGAGAAAAGTTTGGAATAGTAAGGATATATGTGCTTAATTCTCCTGCTTGAATTAAAATGAAATGGGGGGGGGGGCTGATTTTTGAATATATCCTATCACTATTGACTGTGAAGAATATATTTAACTACGATGACAGTATGTCGGATTTTATCTTTGTATTATGAAAGCTTTTTAGTGAGATTCACTGCGTGCTCGCTTTCTCTTGACTGTAGACTATTAATATTTTTCGTATGTTTTTAATATGTACTTTATATATGCTATTTAAAGCTATGGAGTATATGTAACAGAGAATATGCTAGACGTGGCTCTTTTTTAACTGCTTCAAAAGAGCTGTTACTTAGTTCATTTTTCTAATGAAATGAAAAATGAGTCTAGTTTTTGATCATCTTGACTGCTAAAAATAAAATGTCAAAGACAAAATGTTTTAAATTTGTAAATTTTGGGAGCTGTTTCGAAATTTAAGGGATAATTATTTTGTCTCCGTGCTTTATACTTATTAATCATCTCTTGCACCTCACCTTTGTACTTTAATATTTTCAATTATATATTTCAAAGGAATACATTATTGCACAATTTCTGTTGAAAGAGAGTCTATGGCAACAAATAATTATACCTCAATGCTTTGCTGGAATAAAATTTTAAGCTAAAAACTATTCCTAAATTATATTAGAGATAATTAATGAAGATATATAGTTAGTGTTTAATTATTACAGCCCTGTCCTGATATTAACAATAAATACATAAATAGCGAGGCATTTATACAGGCAAAGTTAATTTGACACTTTTAAGGTCTCTCAATTATGTCTAAATTTTGTACGGCTTCTAAACTTTAGTATTTTGTTAAGTTTAATCATAAATACTATTACTGGAACCTAATAAGAATAGTGAAGGAATTTCGTAATGCAGTTCTCCAGATAAATTAAAATATTCGAGATTTTTTTATTTACTGAAACCCCATTTTAAAAACAAAAGTGTATGGATTCATTTTAAGTAATATTCATTTTGTTTAATATTAATAATATAGATTAGTTTAAAAGTTTTATTCTAATATAAAATTATGAAGTAATAAAATACACATCTGAGATACAAATGTTATTATGAAGTTGGGAATTTTATTGAATAGCTATTATTTCTTAAATTTTTAACATTGAAACACAAAGTTTCCACAAGGAACTGGTACAATACATCTATTCTCCGTTAGAAATAACGTCTATTTACTGGTCATATTCTTTTTTAGTTAGCCCATATTTACTACTATCATGAATGAAACAATATACATATTGAAACAGTTTATTCTATATACCAGTGGGTACCAACGAATTCACTGACCTCTCTCTCTTTCTCTGTGTTCATTTATGAACCAGTTGGCCTTGTAGTAAATAAGTTAATACGTGTGTACCTAATTTATAAACTATTTAAAAGTTCAAATGAACTACATATAGTGATTTAGTTATAACAAGCAGATTTTCATTATTTCTTTTGAAAAATCTTTAAATTTCATTTTATTGGCTATATTCTGACGGTCGATTTCTACTTTTTATGGGGTGTGGGCGGATAATCTGCAAAACAAAGAGCCTGCCCACGGTTACTGGAAAGTTTAGAGAACATTTATTATTATACAAATGAGGATATTTTTCCCCTCTCTCTCTTATTTATTTTACACTGAATCAACGGTTTTCCTATTATTTATAAACACTGACATTTAATTCATCAAAAATATGAAAATACTACGCTGTGATTCACTACGTAACAATTATTCAAAACTTATTTTTTCAGATAAAATAGTTGATGTAGTATGTAATCTAAATAAATTTGCATGCCTTAATTTTTACGCTTTAGATTATACGTTTTCGTAAATCCCGCTGAATGGCAAGAACATATCAAATAAAGGAGTATTAGTCATAAAAATCTCTAAAATGTTTCTAAATATATTCTTACTTGTGAACTAAGTTTAGTTATAGTAGGTTACAAACTAAACTTATTTCGTAACTCAGAACTATTGCATATGCAATCATTCGGGGATTTACACTTTCATTGCTATAGACGATTGAGACACATTGAGATTCCCTTTATCACCAGGACACAAATATCATTAATACTATAATTCTTTACGGCTCAAATGAGACTTAAATTAGTCTTAATGATAGGGTTTGCTCGAAAAGAGCTTAAGTAGATTAGGATATATTAAACAGAGGGGGAAATTTCAGAATTTCGGTTTTTCGGTATTTACAGGCTATAAATTATATATTCAGCAGTTTTTACCGAAGCCTTCACCGTATATTGTAGCACTAATTGAAAACCCGTACTTCCTTATGGAGTACATTCAAATTAAATACAATGGTCAATGAATGCAATTCATGCCAAAAATATGTATATATATATATATATATGTATAATAAATACAATGATCAATGTATGAAATTGATGCAAAAAAAACGAAGAAATATATTTATAAAAAAATCGTAAGGGATATTTTTATAGACAAAATAATGTAGAAGAAAATATTCAAATTAAATCTAATAGAACATACTAAAGAATATAGTGCAGTTAATATAGTACAGTTTGAGGAACATTTCTTTTGCTGTATGTTAATATTTTTTTGGATAATGTCCAATCGCCTGCCGCATTAGCAAGAAAAATTTTGTTTTTGTCTATTTCGTTGTTATGAACGTGACGCAAAATTAAAAGAAAAGAAACCACGTGATCAGCATTTAATAAATTAAATTCTAAAAATTAATCTTTAAAAAAATCTCCAAAAATCAGAAAATGGAGCTAGAGATTCAAAAAAGATTTCATTTTAAAGGAATTTCTATGATCTTTCTTGTGATATAAATTTTATAACCCTCGGATTATTATTTTAAATGTAAACTTTAAAGAATATTACAAAAACAGCTTAAAAATTTAATTTTAAAAAATCTAAGAAGAATTTTTCAAAAATCTCTCTTAGTGCACCCCTACACTGTAAGAAGAATCGCCATGCAAAATTTCAGCCCTTTATGTACAGCGGTTTGGTCTGTGCGTTATATGTCAGTCAGTCAGTCAGTAAGTTACGGAACTGTTTTATATATATAGATTATAAATAATACTTTTCTTTGCTATACTTAAGTAGCCTTATAAATAATATTTCAAGGGATTCGGTTGAACTTTTTTCCTCTGTAATTTATGCGGAAAATAATTTAAAATTTATATCGTTATTTAGAAAGTAATCAATTTACAACTAATAATTTATTAAAAGGTACGTATGAAAAGAAGCACAAAACAGTCTACATTATAACTTAAATTTATATTTATACACAGTATGTGCAGAGTATAGTTTAAAGTAAACTGAAAAAAAGGAAAAAAATTGAGATGGTGGAGTATAATGTAAGTTCTCTTATTAAGCTTTATATGTAGATTTGTCCGCCTATTGGTCATTCTTAAAATTTATGCTCCCTTAGATACGTCAGTTGATTAATCAACTATTTAATATGAAATATGTTTAAAAAAAGAATGCCCATTAATGTTTACTTTAAGAGTTGAGATATTAATACCGTCTTACTAAATTTACTCTAAGGATAATCAGTAAAAATGTGAGAAATATAGGGTGGTCATAAAAATACTTTGCCGATATATGGACCTCTAGCGGCTGTTCCGATCAACCGATCAAGATAAGATTTCAGATATAGTTATTCAGAGGTATGTGCTCAAGATTCTGTGAACGGCAACGAAGTGGTGCTCATAGTTACGGTTATACTAGATATAGAAACTCGAAATTTTCGAATGGCAGCGCCCACTTTTTTCCATCGCGAAATGCTCATCGCATGCAGAAACCCTAAATAGAATTGGAACGGTACGCGTATCACAAAAAGCAAAACCCACAAAAACACGTACGAGGCGCACGGAGGAAATTTGCATATGACAGAGGCAAGACACTAATCACTGATGACAACACAGATCGGACAAAAGAAAACTTTTATTTGAATTACACATTTTCCTTATGTGTCCATCATCGTGTTTGGTTGGCAGTTCACAGAGCTGTTTTTTGTGCTTGGCTAATGCGTCCGTGTTTTGGGATACATGTACCGTTTCGACGCTCTTTAGTGTTTTCACATGCGCTGAGCATTTTGCGACGGGAAAAAAAGGGGCGTTGCCATTCAAAAATTTCGAGTTTCTATATCTATAAACGTAACCGTGAGTGCCACTTTGTTGTCGTTCCCAGAATCCCGAGCTCATACCTCTGAATAACTTGTAAGGTACACACAAGATTCGATTCACAAGAATCGAACTTTTGAGTGAATGAATTAAAGAAGCTGCTTGAAATATGCTAATTTCGGCATACGCGCTTAGTATAAATACCATGCAGCGTCATTAATGAAAGAGGGTGGTTAGGGTTGAAGAAGGTTGTTAAAGTTGATAGATAAGCGATAGGGAGCTACGAGGTATGCAGCTCCAGTACTATCCTGAGCTAGTGCTTAGGGGGCCCAAACTTTACGTGGCAGAATTGCTGGTTTTGACTTACTGTTTGTGAGTATTGAAAATATATTGTTCTTGAAAGCTGTATTTATATATTCCGTACAAGTAGTACGTATGCTTATTACTGTAAATTTAAATTCTATATGTGCAACGAATTCAATAAACATTGTTTCATGTATAAACTGTGCTTGTATGAAAATCATTTAGAGTACCACTTCAAATTATATACACCCAAGTCTGGGTAGAAGTGAGCTATTTACTCTATAAACTATATCTGAAATCTCGCCGCGATCGGTTGAACGAAACAGCCGCTAGAGGTCCATACATCGGCAAAGTTTTTTTTATGACCACCCTGTATTTAAAGCATTATGGTCGTGCGGCATTTGAATGTAACTAACTCAACGCTATATCTTTACAAGGAAACGTTGGTCACGATGAGATTCAGTTGTCAATTCCGGTCTTTTCAAAGAGACCGGGATTTGTGAATGACTAATGATGCCCGTTGCGTAAATGTATATAAGTTTAAGGCAAAATGTCTAAGAACGATCTTAAGAAAGGAAATCGTGAACTAATATCTTATACCTTTAGATCAAAAAAGGAAAAAATAATGGTAAATGCGATAAAAAAATAAGGCTTGTTCGCAACAGAGGGTCAGCTCAACAAGCAAAGTTTTCATCTGATGTTTAGAAAATTAGGCTCCGATTTCGGTCCTTCTAATCGGATTGATATATTGTGCACATAATTCAATATTTTACTTATGTAAGATTTTTTTCCATTGTAGATAATGAGAAATATTTTTAGATGCTATAGTGCTGCGGTGTGATCAGGATATTGGATAGAATGAACTCCCTTGAGCTTTTTTTATTCAATATTTTATGTCCAAAACGCCAAGGAAGTGAGAAAATGGGTAGTTTTCCTTAAGGGGACAGTGGACCTTCAAACCTAACTTTTTTTGTTTTGAATGGATTTGCTTGCAATTTGAATATGTGATTAGTACCATAGATATGTAAAAGTGGTTAAAATTTAAGATGAAACATTAATAATTTATGAATTATGAATTATTAATTATATCAAAAATTGGCCTAGTTAAAAATGTTCCATGCGCATTTCTTTTGCATATAATATGGAATTTTTTTTTACAGGATACGTTATAGGACTAACAATGAAACTTATTGCTTATTTTAAGCATTCATTAAAAATATAAAGAGAAAAAATAATAATAGTAAAAACACCCTTTTTTTTACGCAAAATACCTATAAATCATCTTTTCAAGTACAAAATTTAGAAATTATGAGCTACGAAGCATAATCATTTTCAATAAGATTTATTCGATATACAGTTAAGTATATAAAACTTAAATTTGAAAGCAATACGATAATTAGAAATGCGCCTGGAGCAGTTTGAATATTCCTAAGACATGAAAATTTTTATTTTGAGAAAAACATATTTAAAGTTATTGCTATTAGTAACCACATAATATCTAAATTAAATAAAAATGCCTATAACTAGGAAAGTAATCACAGAAATTCAAAAATCTTTTTGCAACACATTCCTACTGTCCGTAGTTTCATAATTCAATAAAATTTAAAAAAATTGAATTTTTGGTCAAATTTCACAATTTTGAAAGTCCACTGTCCCCTTAAACGTTAATTAAATAGGACACAATACGGTATTCCCCTTAAGAACTATCTCACTCTTTGGTGTTTGAGCTTCTAGTCGGAAATATTTTTGAAAGATTTCTAAATACGGCTATCCGTTTTCCAAGACTAATTGTTATATACTTTTATTCATAAATAATGTATCTATCAAGATAATATTTAAAGCTCAAAGGTCAAATAAAATGCGTGAATTCATTCTTTTGCCTTCATTTCTATTTAAGGTTTGCCGTAGAAAACTGCAGTTTTAAGTGTAATTCAGTGTGACTTCTATGATTTCCCCATCTACCATTGTCTTTCATGTGTGGGAGTTCTCCTGAAACAATCGATTTTAAATTCGTTTTCTGAAGCATGATGAGTAAAATAAAATGTCACCTAAAATGATCTAAAAGGATTCTATGTGTCAATAGAGAAAAGTACGACGTTAAATGTAAGCCTCATTGACATCTACACTTATCTGTTCTGTCGGTTTAATGCCACATGTAACATCATAAGAAGTTCATTTAATTAAATCAATGGTGTAACACCGAATAAGAAGAGTGCTTCCTTTTTAAATATAATGCATCATGTTACAGTTAAAGTATGTGCTAAGTGTGTCGTACCATATAACTTATAATGCACTAAATAAAAGTTACGATTATTTAAACTTAATAACCACAAAATTAACAAAATACATTTTCAAGTATATAATTACAGATGTGTTTTAAAAATTATCCTGAATAAAAATTTCATAGTTTAAGACCTTTCAAAAGAACCAATCAAAAATCTGGTAAACTGACTCAGGGATCCAACAAACTGAGCATTGAATACTATCAGAGAGAAAGACTGACTAACTTGTTTGAGACTAGATTAGAAAGATTTTATTACGGGTTGATCAAAATAACATTGATAGAAAGTTGAAAATCAGTAACTGTTGATTTAAAAAGGACATAAGATTTTTTCAACTTTTTATAAAGGAGAAACTTAAAATTTGTTTTCTTGAAAAAATAACGTTAATACCAAAATAACTCGGGTATACTCCAGTAATACTCCATTGCTTTGCTTTGGAAATTTCAGATTTACAAATAACATGAGAATATTAGATAATCGTTATAAAATTTTCAACAATTTATAAATATTAAATGCGAAGTAAAAAAAAGATAAAAAACACTATACAATTTTTTGAAAATATGGGATGGATTTCATTGTATTCATTGATTAGATATTTTATAAAGTATCCATTTTAATGTTTTAATCACCTCATTCTGGCAGAAATACTTAATTCCAGAAACTTTTCAACTCATAATGAACGCGGATGCAGATGACATTCGCACCGTTTACAGAATTTGAAAGGCATTACGTTATAATTTTCTGTTTGACAAAAAGCTCAAGTTCGCATCGTAGGCTAGTATTTACATCACTAAACTACCTTGCCTCGCGTCTGAACAACCCTACACTCTTACATGGAAAGTTTTATGACACTTAAGTCGAAAATTAGTAAATTTTTGATGGACGTGTTTGAAATGACTATTTTCTTACACCACGGTCAGGAATATTTTGACCTCTCATTGAGCAACATGGCTAGATTTGGATTGGAACACAAACAGCAAACCTAAAGTCGTTAAATATAATTACTGAACTACTGAGCCATGTTGTTTCCTCTGATATTTCAAACTTGTATACATTTTAGAGAAAATTTTCGATAGCAGCATCATGCATCCACATAACATCAGTTCTGAAAACATATTGGAAATAAAAGTGTATGAAAATGTCAAATAAAAATATATACAAATATAAATAAGGTATAAAAATATAAAATAATTTAAAATTTACATTGTTTCTCAGAAAATACAAAATATTGTATGGGAATATAAATTAATCTCTCTTTTAAAGTGAAGATTGCAGATCTAAAAGTGAATGCTAAATTACAACACATTTAGGTGTTCTAGAGAAGAGAAAGTCACTGTAAAATTCTTCTATTTCTCTTGCGTTAACATCCATTCAAATGGATACCCAAATTTAAAAATAAAAGATATGGCTATATATTACTACTATTATGGCTAAGACATCTTGGTACTTTTGAGATAAGGGGAATAGTTTTGAAAGAATGATAATGCTTTTTAAAAAATATGATCACTGCACTTCTATAAAACACTTTCAGCAGTGAAGAAAACTTTGCTCTAATTCATAATTTCTTTTCTCGTGAAAACCAAACTATTGTTGAGGCAGAATTCAAAACCATCATCTTGAAAATACTGGGCTAATAACCTAGCCACTGATCTATCGTATCATGTAGTTGGAAAGATATCGTATTATGTTGATGAAAGTTCTGCGCTACAAATTGATATTTGTTAAACCAGAAAACCATTCACTAAACTGAGGGTTATTTTTCCCGAAACACTCTGAATTCCCAGAAATTACCCGTAACTAGAAAAAAATTGTTTTATAGAGGAACTCGTTCAATAGCGGTATGTTAAAAAAAATTGTTTTTGTTATTCATTTTTACTACGTTTTTAGAATAACATCTTGAGTTTTGCTACAAATATTAATTTTTAAACAAAATTTACTCCTTTAACCCTATTTTCAAAAAGGTTAAATAACTATATTGAAATTTCAACAATAATAATAGTTTCCTTTATGTAGATGTAAAGTTACACTCGAGAGACGTTCAAAAGGTATCATTTGGATGACATTTCTATTTTAATACAAATTTTACTGATGAGCGACTAAAGAATTTAAATAAAATAGAACATAAAAATCTCACGTATATAATTAAGACCGTTTTATCGAAAAGAGTAAAAGATCTCACAATGAAATACGAAACGTGTATTTATTCCAGCAAGTAAAGATAAATAAAAGTTTGGACATGGTCTATAAAAAAAAGCAACCTTCTTCGAGGTGGAAGTGTCATGGGAATAATAATCACCAATATCAGAATATTAACCCGAAACCAATGATAATGATAGGGGGTGAGGTCTCCAATCTAATGTGCCAGTAGAATATCAAGAATGAAGCAGATGGCTCTGACACCGACATGCTCTGCGAATGTCACCCAGGCTAAGAGGATCATAATTACAAGCAAAGTATGTCCCTCGAACTCTCAGGTCGGTCTGACAGATAACTTCTCAGGACTAAAAATTAACGATGCCGAGGTCCCCAAAAATAACGAATAAAAAACCGGTTCTTTTTTATTATTATTTTATGTATATAGCCCGTGTTTTCTTCTTAGAAGGAAATAATTGCATGATTTGTCTAGTGCTTGGTAGATCGGACATGTAATTAGAGTATATAGGGAATAGAGCTCTTTGAGGTGCCACGATAGGTTTTATAATCAAGTTTTTTTTTCATTATTATTATTATTATTATTATTCTGTGGGATACAGCAAATGTTGGAATTCCGATTCAAGATGAAATGACTGTCACGAGAGTGAAGTCTGTTATTTAATGTTGCTGAGGATGCGAAAATATAAAGAGTGGATTAATGCTGTAATACCATTCAGCTTCCGTTTTATAACTAAGTCATTAAAAGATTCAGTTGTATTTTTCTAGCATTTCTTACAGAGAATTCGTTATTCATAATGTCAACTTTGTACGCGAGAAAAAGTAATAATGCATTTTCATCCAGAGGGGAAGAGGAATATAGTTTTCATGATTTTAAGAGGTTTGAGGGATATAAAAACATTTTAAGTTCATGCTTCATTACATAAAGAAGTCATAAATTTGAATTCCGACATGGATTTGAAAGGCCAAAAACTCACAAAATATGCAGCCTTTAGCTTTTTAAATTATGTTGTTTAGGCAGAAGAAATTTATTCACACCAATGAATTTAAATTTATGTATATTAACTTTAAGAAATATTATAAAACACTACATATTTCGTAATTTTACTCAATTCTTCGCTTTTGAAAGTATTTTATTTTTATAAATGTTTATTTCTTAATCATCTGTCTCTTATACAACAATTTTAAAGGCAAACTTGGTCTTAATTGAAAATGCAGACGAATTTAATCCTGTTACTTTCAAATAAAAAAAAATATTTTTCTACAATAATAAAAATTAACGCAAAACAAATTGTGTTATGGAGCGTTTCTTATATATCTGAGTGAACAAACAAGGCGTCTGTATAAATTTATCACTTTTATTAATAATACTTGTAGTTTTAATATAAAGAACGGGAGAGGGATAACCACTTTACCACTACGAGAAATTTTCAATGGTTTGAAATCCTTTCTGTATCAAACGCGAACAAAAGATATACGTTTATATTTCTCCTAAAACATATTAATATTAAAATTTTATGTAAAATGCCCCAAAATTAAGCTACTAAACTTATGTTTATTTTTGACATTTTTATTTTTATTCTTATTGATCTAAAGCACAGGATTTCAGTCTCATGTGATTTTAATTTCTCAATAAACTATTCCTATCTAACTTCTTATTTCGAATCTAGATTTGTTTTAAACGAAAGCTTCAAATATTCTGCGATATCACTAGATTTTTTTAAAATCCTCAACCCATCTCAACTTTTCATACACTTTACGGTTCTCCGTTTTACAGATATAACGTTTTTTCAATAATTTGCTTGCCTTTTTTGATTGCTTGAAAGCGGTGAAAAGAGACTACAAAAATTATCTCATCTATAGACGGAGTGTAGAACATAAAAAAATCTTATCTCAAGTATAATGGCGAGAAATACCTTCGCAATTCCTCTGAAAGTCATCGGCAATGTAGAATTGTAATAAAAATTGTGATAAATTCATTGAATACGCAATGAATACTGAATGCATTAGTAATAAAATTCAGCCCGCAAGTTTAAATAATTTATATTTAATTAAAACTACACATAAGTTAATTATATGTACAAAGCTTAAGAACTTTACCAATAAAGCTCATGTTATTCTATTAATATATATATATATATATATATATGTGTATATATATATATATATATATATATATATATATATATATATATATATATATATATATATATATATATATATATATATATATATATATATATATATATATACATAAAATATGTGTGTGTGACCAAATTAAGTTCGTCAGAACGTTGGGTGAAAATCCTTTGTATGTGGCCAGAATGCTTTTGCAATATCTTTATTAAATTTATGACAAATCTTTAGATTTAAAATACAACGATCTTATTCGGATTAAAATATTCCATTACAAAGCATAACAGTCATATGTTAAGGATTGCAAAAAAATGATAAGTTGTAGGAGTTATTGAGTCTTTTTAGAATTAAAAAGTAGTATTATATTTAAGACTTCTTTCTACATTCTTTTTAAAATATATTAAATAAGCATAATGTTTTCCCTAGGGATATTTATAAAGGTGCGAAGAATCATTTATAGCATTAAAAGTGTTATGTTTAAAGTTTGTAAAATTTCAGTATTTGGATAATACATTCAAATAAATTCTTCAGCTTCAACTTTAAGCTTTTTAATCCATCGAAATAGATTTTGAAACTGGTTCTTTATTTAAAAAAAATATGTATGTTTTAATTTTGCCAGATATGTGAAATAAATATATTTGGAAGTTAGGTAAAGGAAATAATTTTAAAAGTCAAAATATTCTAATAGTTAGTGCTGAAAATTTCAAATTAGACTTCTTGAAATTTATTAATGTGGAGTTTAAGTCTTCAAAGTAATGAGAGCTTGCATTACTTTCTTAAATCACTTAAATGTATGGAAGAACTAAAATGTCAACAATATTTATCGAAGTCCTAAGACTTCATTCCTCTAAAATCAAATTCCATTTCCCTTTTCATGAAAAAAATTCATTCATTTTGTGGAATTATAGGATTACATTTATAATCTTCTATATAATATCAAACTTTTAATTCGAATTTGAACGTAATATTTTTAATGTTGCCGTTATATCTTGCTTGTAGCTGAATGAAATGAAATGTAATGTAGTGCTTCATTGAGAAGAATTTGAAAGAGAGTCTTTCCGACAACCAGTGATTTCATCTAACAACACATTTATAAGCAAATAAATTAACAGATCATGTAATTCATTATAAGAATAGTAAGTATAATTAAAAAACAATGGAGTAAAATAAATGGGTTTTAGTCGTTTTCCTTTTATAATATATATATTCTTCTTTTTATGTGTATTCAAACTTCAATTACTGGAACGCAGCTTTATAGGCAGTAGACTTCTCCAAAAACTACCTACTCACTAAACCTGTAATCATTACCTCGATCGGTCGCTTCCCTCCTTTTACTTTTAGAAAACATGTAAATACCTCCAAACCTTACTTCACGAAGGACGCTGGAATAAGGTTTTGTAAACGAAAGAGAAATGCAAATTGATGGCTCAGAAGTGCAACGAGTTTCAAGCAGCAATGTATTGTGACGTATAAGGCAGATGTTTCGAGTTAACAGACTTGTATTACAGTGAGTACAATGTGGTTGTGGATACTTTAGCCGGCTTTGTCGATACTGATGTAATATAACTGAACTTTTTTTGTTTACTCGCAATTCCGAGGCTGGATTATAAGGCAGCAGAGTCAATGTTATTGGTTCAGTTTTTTCATTCCGAGGAATTTTAGTAATCTTGATATAATGGTAATGCAAAATTATGAACTAGTGTTATTTGTGCTGGTAAAGACCAACATGAATAACACTTGTCTATTTTTTGTCCTTACCTATTGGATACTCTGGATAGATCGGGCTCATTTTGTTAAGCATTTTGGCGCGTATATGGCATAGTTTTCATATCTCAAAGATCCTTTTAAAAGTCATTTAAACGAGTCAAAGGCATAAAACTGTGTTAATATTTGAACGAGCAATGCTTTTCGAAGTATGAGCTATAAGAGCCTGTCATCATTAAATCCAGATAATGCTATTAATTTATAATTCAAAGTTTGGATTCCCTGGTATTTTGCTAGTCCTCGTTTTATGCCAGAATCTGTACTTGGAATTATTAATTATTCACCAGTACAGTCCAAACCCGTTATAACGAACTTCAAGGGACCAAAGGGTTTGTTCGCTTCATCCGGTGGTTCGCTATATCCGAACCATTAAGAAAAATGCTAGAGTTCACAAAATATATAACTCATTAGTTGCAATGTGTATTCAATAATGATGTATTGAAAAATGATAAAATCTATTAAAGATGATCATGGACCCTTCAGCGGACGCGCCAATTTTTGAAACACCATCAGGCGCGCATGGCACAAAGTGCAACGTCTCTTTCAACCTTGATTATAACTTTTGTAATACACTTTTTTTTTTTCAAATTGGAAATAATAATTCTACGTTTTATGACAATATATAAAATGTTTATAATATTGAGATATATTTATAATTAAATGCGAAAGAATTCAGATACAATCGCCTTATTTCAAAACTGTCCGGTTTACTGGATCTCATGACAACTTGAGAATGGATTCCTATTATGTCCAAAAACCTAAAAAGCAATGCGATTGTGCATCTTCGTGATATGCGGAATACCGTGTAATAGCTGCACATTTTATCGAGTACATCAACTCCTGCTTTTGTCGTATTGTAATCCAGTAAAATCATTGGTTTACTACGGTTAAATCACAAGTACCAATGAATAGAAAGGAATACAAGGGTCAGAAAATCAACTGCATTAGAAAGGATGTAGCTATTAATAGAAACTGCTTAGAACATTCAAACCTTACATGTAAAAACAAACCATTCAAAATTACGAAGATATTGCACTCTGTACACGGGCACGCCCGCTGAAGGTTTAATGAATTAAATCGACTAAAATCAATTACATTAAACTAACACAATACTAATTAAATTGCGTACAATAGCAAAATGGCAAGAGCAAAATTTTCGTTCGTTATATCCGTGAGTTCATTATATACCGGGTTCGCTATAGCGGGTTTCGACTGCAATACCAAAATTCTGTTTTAATGGTTTGTAATGGATTTGGTTTTCACATCAATCAAAAATCCGAAATCTTTGAAAAACGTTCACATCAATACAAGCATTAAAAAGGAAACCGAGTTTTACTTCCCTCGTTACAACACCATTTGTAATGGTATTAATTTATTTAGCTTGATTTTGGGGCTCGAAAGGTTGCTAATGTAAAGTGAGTTAATGGGTTGTGTAGAAAATTAATTTACATTGAATATTTTATTATGCATTGTTATATTTGCATTTGCAATAACTGAGCTAGCCTAGTAACTTAACAATTTATGAAAGAAAAAGTCCTTTGGCATTGACGGAGCTCTTCAATTTTGTCGTAGAAAATTTATCTAACATTCTATATTTTTAATCGGTTTCCACTGGTATAAATTTGTCATGCCCTGTTCCATAGTATGAAAGAACTTAATTATTCAGGAAAAGAATTTTAAAATATTAACTTTACTGCGAATCTTTTACATTAAATTATTTAGAAAAGTCTGATTTTGCTTCTTAGATATTCTTTTGAATAGCAACTCCTAAAAAAGCTAACTCTAAAATAAGAAAACAGACTGCAGTTATTCTTCTGAATGCAGTGAATCATTATTACTATTATCATGTTATTTAAAATATTCATAATTACTCAATACACCAGTTTAAAGTGATATATGCGTTGTCTAATAAGTATTTTTCCTTGAAATCAAAGAAAGTAAACAAAGTAATAAATAGCAAAAATTAACATATGTACAAAAAGAAAAATTACCAACCATTAAATGTCTTAGGTAAAACTATTTGGAAGAGAGTATAAAAGTCGTTAGTAGTCTTATGAACAAGGAACATTTTTAATTATATATTTCGAAACTGCTTGAAATAAAATATATTAATATTTGCTCAATTTCTTACTAACACAATTTTTTTGTTAAGTCTCAAAAAAGTGCGCAATATACTTTTTCATCCAAGTACTTACGAAAAAATATTCGTAATTTGTTCAAAATTCCTTAAAAATATTGGTGAAACTTGATTTGTGAAGGCCAGTCAAGAAAAAGGGTTATTAAGTCGAACCAAGATTATTTTTCGGAAAGTGTTACATTTATGTGTTATATCTAATATATATAAAAATGTTCCATAAATGACTGACTGACTGACAGATAACACACAGACCAAACCGCTGGACCTAATGGGCTGAAATTTTGCATGGCGATTCTCCTTATAGTGTACGGGTGCACTAAGAAATATTTTTGAAAAATTCTTCTAAGATTTTTCTTTAAATTAAATTTTTAACCTGTTTTCGTGCCTTTTTTAAGTTTGCATTTAAAATAATAATTTGAAGGTTATAAAATTTATATCACGAGAAAGATCATAAAAATTCTTTTAAAATGAAATCTTTTTCGAATCTTTACCTTCATTTTCTGATTTTTGGTGAATTTTTATTAATTTTTAGAATTCAATTTATAAAATGCTGATCCCGTGGTTTCTTTTTCTAGTACTTTAAAGTTAATTTTTCTTCACGTGCATAACAACGAAATAGACAATTTTTTTTCTTGCTAATGCGGCAGACGATTGGACACTATCCAAAAAAATATTAAAATACAGTAAAAGATGTGTTCCTCAAACTGTACTATATTAACTTTACTATATACTTATGTATGTTCTATTAGATTTAATTTGAATAATTTCTTCTACATTATTTTGTCTATAATAATATCCGTTACGATTCTTTTTTTTATCAATATACATATTTTTTTGGCATTAACTGCATACATTGACCGTTGTATTTAATTTGAATGTACTTTGTAGCGAAGCACGGGTATTCAGCTAGTATATAGCACACTAGCTGAGTGGCTACCCGATGTGTTGCATTTTCGATTTAAAATGAAATGGTTTTATTTCTCAAAGATTAAAAACTGTTTACTCACTTTTAAAAATATATTAGAACTTTTTAAAAAACAAAATAATTATTTAAAATTATCTTTTTCAAATTTCGGTTTTTGGCTTTTGAAATAATTCTTTCAAATTTCCGTTAAAAATTCTGCTTTTTAAACAAAAGAGAAGTTCATTCAATTAGAAAAAATTCTAAAGTTTTTAACTTCTCATTTCCTAAAACTAAAATTTTTTCTGTTACTTTAAAATAATTTTTGGATTTCAATTATTAAATGATTCGTTCTCAACTAATAATGTTTCCTTTTGGCAACATGGCCGAATGTAAATATAAATCTCATGGGGGGAAAAAGTGCTTAAAAAATAGAAAGACAGTTCTGATGAATTAAAAATTTGTAGCTGAAAAATACTCATCAGTTTCTCATTAGGTAGAAACAAATTTCATGAACTTGCTGAAATTATTAGCGAGTAAAATAATAAGTCGAAAAATTACGAACTCGGCATTCAGTTACATTAAGATACTATGGCGATAAGCGCGGGAAATTTCAAAAGTGAGTTTTGTAAGTACGCTTTTTTAGAATGATAAAATTTTTTATTTAAATGTATTTGGTATATTTTGGAAGCTGAATATCTAGAAAATGACGATAAATCGTAAAATTGACATTAATAGGTGCAGAAAAATGAAATATTTGTCCATCAAAATTGTCGATTTCGTGAAATTCGAAAAACTGCTTCGGGGAAAAAGCTTCTTTTGCAATGAAAAGCTTTTTTTAATTTATAAAAATGTGTGTATCCTTAAAGATGAAGAGTTGTAGAACACATAGAAATAAAAAAATTGTCGAATGATGGACGGAAAGGTTGAATTTTGCATGCATGAAAATAGTGGAAATTTGCGAAATGGAAAGAGCTGTCCCACCTGGAATGTCAGCTGTTTTTGTTGTCCGCTTCTTTTGAGTTCTGTGGTTTTAATTTAATAATTAAAAAAGTGCAAAACTTTGAAAGTTGAGGATGGCATCAATGCACGCGTCTCATCCGTCCGCGACCATCGGTACCAGTCGCGATATCCTGCTATGCTCGGTTCGCGAGATTAGCTCGTCCTCGTGTTTGCTCACTAACAAACATACGTTTGTTTATCACCAGCTGTTAATAGTAAGATATAATATAATATACATATATAGCTTCGATTTAAAGCTTAATACACTTGCTTGAGAACTAAAATGTTTAAACAAATAATTATTAAAAAATCAACAGATGTGCTCTCTAACAAACAACTGCAATCATAGGGAAATTATTGGAAATTAAAGAAAAATTGAATCACAAACGAAATTATCCTTTTACATTGATATAATTACCTTACAAATATTTTAATAAAATACCCACTAGTAGTTGTGATCTAAAAATACTAACGAAAACTCTTTTATATATCTCATAAAAACAATTCTTATAAGAGAAAAACGATCTGAAACACATACCGGTTTTAGCAAGAAGACTTCAAACGTAAAAAAAATCAGTAAATTAATAATAAAAAAATCAGTTTCCCTCTATCTCTATTTACTTTTTTCCGTTAGTCAATTTTACTTTATATGTATTCCAAAGTAATTCGAAATATCAATAAGAGAAGAAAATGCTTTTTATCTCGGAAAAATATCACTTTTATAGAAGAGTTAGAAATGAATACGACAAGATTAAACTTGTAATGTAAAAGGAACGGCTATCTTTTGACAAAAGAGAACATTTTTGTCGCTCAGACACTGACAATTTACTTTACCAGACTTCAGTTTATACGTATGATTTCCTGCGTCTCCACTTTTAAATCCAGTTTATCCGAAAGAGAGGAAATAACAGAAGATACAGAGAGTTCCTGAAAACTTCAATCGAGACAAATTGGGAAATGCTGAAAAAAAAGTGGGAAAATGAATGAAACTCAAAACAGAAGTAAGCCGAAGGACGATAAGTGAATGAGAATGTAGAAGAAAATCCTTGTCTCCGAGAAGTTTGAGAACTTCTCAAAGCCGTACGGCATCTCTTTTATAAATTTACTGAACTCTCTTTCAGGAATTTTTTCATTCAAGTTGTATTCTCATACTATTTAAAAAACAGGAAGTTGTGTTATAAATTTACATTTATTGAAAAGTAAATATGTTTAGCGCAATTGTAAAAGTTGTTCAGCAGAATGTACATCTAATGAGTACCTACTAAGAAAAATATTCATTTTTCTTTTCGATTGAACTTTAATGTTGATATTTTAAGAATTCCAATAGCTCGCTAATAAGTTATGGGTGGATTTTTTTAAATCAGAACTATTGAAACCCTGAAATACATTGCAATTTTCTACGCATCCTAGCAGCTTAGAGAATAAATTTTTTTCTGTTTTTGCTACTGCAAAATGAATACGCTTTGTAAATTTAAAAAGACAAAAATTAGCCATTCATATTCTAAATTTAAAATATAATTTTTTATTTTTAAACATTAAGAATATATGCAACACCAGAATTTTAAAATGAGTGGAAATATTCCCTATTTAATACACATTGTAATCTAATTACACCCTGTTAACTTCAGATTCATTGCATAAATTATTTATTTTATTCATCACAGCGACATGGTTTTGATTCGAACAAGCATACGATCCTTTCCATCTGTGGCTGCAAATACGTATAGATGAAAATTATGTTTCTATCAAAGCTGTGTTTCTATCAATTCGTACCGCATATTTTCGCATCTCCAAATACACACAAATTATTCTATAATCGTTTTGGCCATAAGAAGAGATTTTATTTTAAATGAATTTCCCTGAACTTCCGACTATCCGTAGGCGAATCAATCTATTTGTGCATAAAAAAAAGAAGGCTAAAAATAAAATCCAAAATGTTTTAAAGAATGTCAGCACGGCTCGAAAACAAATGAATGCAAAAAAAAAAAAAAAAAAACGCAGGGAAGAAAAACTGAACACATTTGTAAGTTTCATTATTGTTTCAATTGAGTTTCAGTGTAGATACCCATAAGTTTTCATTTAAAAATTCTGCATTCTTTATAAGTACAACATTAAGTACCAAGGGTTATAAAGTTATTTATTACTTTTGAATTATACGTTTTTTTTATTTTGAGAGTATTCGAGCATTGCCTATGTCTGGTAATCGGGAGTTCAGTGAATAGCTGAGAATATAGTCCATACCTAGGGCAACACATTTTATTTTGTTACTGAACACTGGTAAGGTAATAAAAACACTTCATTTTAAAGTTTTTCAATAATTACTTTTATTTCTTGTGGTTGCAGATACCTCAAGTATATATTTCAAGATCTTGCAATATTTCTAACAATTGCATTTGCTGTCAAGTTATTGTTTATTATCATTTAACATATAACAGTGCTCTCTAATTAAAGGAAACATATTCATAGAAGAAATGGTACTCGTCCCTGGATACGCTTTTTTTTATGAACTTTGAAAGCTCAGTATCATTATGTAAAAATATATTATGTTGGACTCCCTATATTTTTGACTAGTAGTTTATAGTCATTAAGGAATTTATATTTATAAATAAGTTTAGATATTTAAAATATTTTAATTCTAAATTAATAGTTTTTGCAACCTAGGAATTTATTCAACCAAAGGCCATCGTTTATAACAATTATGAAGTTATATTAAACGTGAGTTAATTGAATATTAGTGCGTGTTAAACATTTAAGTGGTTTTGCAGTGGCCAGTTTTCGTTTATTACTTTTACAAAATCAGGCAGTGTCAAATTCGATACCTTACGCTTGATACCATGCCACTTTAAAGTTTTTTCTTCGTATTTAGCAACAGAGCAGGAGTTGCGCTCGTATGTGGAGCTGTTAAAGTTGAAAATTATTATTACAGAAAATATTTTCTGCCTATTCTCGAGAAATATTTCCCAAGGATATTCTAATATCAGGGCGAAATTTGAAAACGACATGATAGCCTTGTGAATATATCATCCTCGGGAATCGTCAAATTCTATATTTCGGAATTATATTTCCTTAACTTGAGTCTCCTTAACTTGAGATATAATATTAATATATATATATATATATATATATATATATATATATATATATATATATATATATATATATATATATATATATATATATATATATATATATATATATATAAATACATATATATATATATATATATATATATATATATATATATATATATATATATATACATATATATATATATATATATATATAAATATATATATATATATATATATATATATATATATATATATATATATATATATATATATATAAATACATATATATAAATACATATATATATATATATAGTATATATATATTCTATATATAAAGATTCTGATTGAAGAAAAAACTCACCATCTGTAAGCATCTTCTTTGATACGCTTTGAAAGAAAGAACCCTCAACGATCAATCGTCTTCAGCTTCAGAACCACAACCTCAACTGATTTCCTCCATCACACGAAACTTCAACTAAGTCTAAAACAATTTTACCATTTTACTATTAGCATACGTGATATGTAAGAAAAGTAGAATTCGATTTACCAAGTGGGAATTTGTCACTGCTTTTAAACACTTTCAGTAATCATATTCTTAACACATACTACAATACATGATTAAATATTTTCATGCAAATCCTGTACATTCCCATAAATAAATTTTATAGTTTCTAAAAAGTTTAAAATTTGTATTTGAATTGAAAATGGACCTGTAAGGTATAGTAAGAATTTTAAACCAAAGAACACTGGAATCACTCTATTTACTTCCCCGCCAGTCAACACAATAGCGCCCTTTACACGTACGTTCTTTCGCGAGTGATTGGAGCGTACGGGATTGCGCGCGGGAAAACTTGCAGTACGCTCCAAAGCAGCTTTCCCTTCCTTTCCAACACCTTCACACGTGCACTCAATCACGCGGGATCGTGGTTTCCAGCGGGAAAGAACGTACGTGTAAAGAGCTCTATTAGCAATCTTCAACAACATAAGAAACCACAAGAACTAAATGTTCTCTTTTAAATATATAGGCTTTATTGATTTTAGAGACTAATTTTCAATCCCGCCTCCCCTTCATTTATAAATCTAAATATGCAAAATATAACATTTCAACTCTGGAGAACATTTGAGATAAAAAAACTGTTACTTCCATTAAAGCATTTTGTAAAGTTCTGACATCTTAAATATATGGACTTTTTGTGATATTTTGTTAAAAGAATTCGGTCAAGATAATTCTTCATGTGCATTTTTGTAAAATTCAGGTGTGTGATAGACTTTGAGATATGCAGATTGTTTTTACTGATGAGGAATTTAATACCAACGATTATAGAATTGGTAACAAATGCATGATGGGCCCTTAAATTTGACAAGTGATTCTATTCTAATCACAATATTTTATAAACATATATACGGAAAAGTGCCACTGAAATCCATAGCTTGCAGTGCACTATATTTGTTTTTATTTATTTATCTAGACACTTAAGAGGGAAAATTAACAGCACCTAAGTTTTAAACACTATAATAGTATTCATGCAATGGAATGTTTTTTTACAATCATGATAACCATACATAATAACCATACATATGATAATCATACATCATTGTAACTATATATATATATATATATATATATATATATATATATATGATAATCATACATATCGAATTAACAGTTTGCGTGGGCATACAAAAACAAACGCGCTTTGTTGAGAAACATCCTTTTTTGTTGCATGTCGGTTTTAAATTAACAGAAAAACTAATTTTAAAAATGAAAAAAGGGTGTTATTTCCCATGCAAGGTTATTTCAAGCAATATATATTTGATTCCTTCAAAAAATCTATTAGTTGTTTTTCCTCATTCATTAGAGAGTGACATAATTTGATGATAGAACTAAAGATTGAATTTCAAAAGAATTTAAAGAGTATTTTTTTCATTCACAGTTGGTAAGGCCAAACAAATTCAACTGGTACACATATTTAACTCTAAGTCTGTCTGCACATGTCCTATGATTCAGAATGTATATAAAACGACTAAAAAATGAAAAAAAAATATGCTAAAATCTGAGTTTTCTACAATGCATTGTATGAAATGCATCAAATAATCTATTCTCGCTGTTCTTCCGGTACATTCACTGCGATAAAGTGATAAGAAATGATAATATTTTGGAATAAGCTTTCACGATATCGTCTCAAGAAAAGTTAATCTGCCGTAAGAGCACTTTTTCCCTCAACAGATCGCAGTTTCTTGATCTTTTTTCAACCAGATAATCCGACATTGAAAATCTATGATAAAATCAAAATCAAATAAAAGGCGTATTCTGCACCCTCCCCTTCTTTCAATTTTTCCAGATTTAGAATCCGGAAGCCTCGTGATCTCTCATCTATTATCGAGAACTTTCTTTAAATCACTAAATGCGGGAGAACGAAGTATCATCGAAAGAGACATATTCTATTTTATAGGCGGGATAATAGAGAAAGGGAAAAAGGTGAATTATGTTTCTTCCAATCTCATCAGTTGAAGATGATAGTTTTGTAAAAAGGTAGTCCAATTTTGTTCCGAAGAAATGCAACAGAGGTATCAAGTTGCTTCATCAAAACCAGTGTGCTCTGGATAGAATGCAAATGTTCATAGTTTCAGTCAAAGAAGTACATTTTTTTCCTCCTATGCAATTCACTTGATGATGTACATCTCAAATTTGCTCATTTTAGTGTAACATTGCAAGTATTTTTATAATATTGAATAGATAACATTCAACTTATTTTAAAGAAAGTTTTGAATTAACCCTGGTGTAGCAAAAAGTTAACCGTAGTGCTCCAAACCAAACCAACCTAAAGAAAGTTTTAAAACATAATTATCATCTTGTAAGTTTGCTTTCATTAGCTGAAATTTCTTCTCCCTTCCAACACAAACTATATTAAAACAAATAATTGGAAAATAAAAGATTTTTTCCTTTTACAATAAGCTCTAATAATTATATCTTTTTTCAATGCCAAATTTCCGTGAAAAGAAAACGTTAAAAAAATCCTGTAAGGCCTTCCTTGAAAAAAGTTCTTATTCTTACATTTACATTAACAGAGGTGCAATCAACAGAGACACACGTTTATTTATCAAATAACTTTTCAGGATTCTGTTTCTTTGTAGGAAAAGGTGAATTCTTCAGTAGACAGACCATATGTTTGACTATTTTTCATCGAAAAATGATTTTTAATTTTTTTAATCATAGATTCGTCGAGCATCAGTATACTGTAAAAATGGAAATTTCATTACTTCATATGACAATTTAAGCGATTGGTACTCTTAAAGGATCTTTTCTTTTGAAAGGGATGAAATATTTACATGTAGGGATTTACATGAAAGATTTACATGTACATTTCAAGGAAAGACATCATGGCACAAATCATTTTTTGATATTCACATGATTCGACATCTGGAATTTCTAAATGTTTTGAATATCTTTTGACGTATTTGAGCTCTATAGCCAGCTAATTTCGATCAAAATGATTTCTAAGATCTATGAAATTACGTATAAGTCTCACAGTTTTCTATCGCTCTAGTAAACTTTTTTTTATGTAATTTCTCTTACATTTTTAGGAAAAGCTTTCACAACTCTTGAAATCTGTTATCTGATCCCAATCATACGAATTTTCTCATACTCTATGGGGAAAAAATATGGTTAACCCTTCAGCGGGGTAGCGCCTTGTACAAACTGCAACATTTTCGCAATTTTGAATGGTTTGTTTTCAGATGTACGGTTTGAATGTTCTAAGCAGTCCCTATTTATAGCTACACCCTTTATAATGCAGGTCTGATTCCTTTCCATTCATTGTTAGTCGTGATTTAACCGTAGTAAACCAGCGATTATACTGCAGAGATTACAATACGATAAGTGCAGGAGTTGGTGTAGTCGATCAAATGTACAGCTATTATACGGTATCCCGCATATCATGAAGATGGACAATCTCATAGTTTAATAAGTTTTTTGGACATAATAGGGACCAATTCGCAAGCTGTCCTTAGATCCGATAAAACAGACAGTTTTGAAATAAGGCGATTATATCTGCATTTTTTGGCCTTTAATTATAAATATATCTTAATATTATAAACATTTTATATCTTGCCATAAAGTACAGAATTATTATTTTCAATTTGAAAAATTTTTTTATTACAAAACGAGTAATCAAGGTTGAAAGAAACGTTGCACTTAGTGCCACGCACGCCTGCTGGTGTTCCAAAAATTAGTGCGCCTGCTGAAGGGTTAATGAAATTTCCCTTTCAATGGGGGAAAATGCACTGTGCAACTAGAATATCAGTAACGAATGACTTCCCAGCCGACAAAACTCAAAAATCTAACAACAAATGCAGGAAACTATCCCTAGAGTTTGAAATCTCAACATAGCTAGTCAGTGAGTTTATAACTCAACACTGATTTCGCCTTTCTGGCGGTTGTCAGGGTTTCTCTAGTATTACCGTTGTATCAATACACTACACGGTTAGACATGTACGAAACTCTAATGAAAGCAGCTTTTATTTCTCGTGTTAAAAAAGGTTTCTGTATCTTTAAAGAGAAAAGGTATAAAAAAGATTAGAGTTAAATCAAGATGCTTAATCAAATACGGATTTTCATGTTCATCAGTACAATTCACTGGTAAGAACTTCCTCATTTAGAATTAGTTTTAGTACACTGAATAATTTGCTTTCTTGGCAATCAGCTCTATCATGTTTATAACATTCTATAAAACATCGCACTAGATATTATGTCACTGTGGAAAATCTGTTTACTACTCGAAAATTGTTAAAAAGCACAAAATAAAAGTTAAAAACAATCAAATACCACAAAACGATTAATGAGTAAAAGCAAACACAGTAAGATAGTGTAGGAACATTCTCAGTGAGTAATTTCACTTAAACCGAGGTATTTTATCATCTTTAGAAGAATATTGTATAGAGATCTTTGCTATAAAATATAGTATTTTATCGACTATATCATTGGGAAGTTTTTAAAAACGTCGAACAATTACTTTTCTCAGATTATTCTTTATTCAGAATTCTTTATTCAGAATCTTTATTCAGAATATTCTTATTCTTTATTCAGAATACATGTATTATCACAGTTTGCTAACGCTAATTTATTGCTATTATTTTGAACAAACACATGTTTATGAAACTGAATGAAGTGATAAAATCAGAAATCAATGGTTTCCACAGTTAAAAACAATGATTATTCGAAGTGTAATTTCTAACATAATAAAAATTATTTTTCTTAATTTACACTAGAAAAATAGAATAATTTTAACAAATGTCTGCAGCTGAATAATGCTTTTTAAACTTCCTCCAGAATTAAAAAAAATTAGCCCATGCAGTTTTAAAGGCGGCTAAGAGCATTTAACATTCAAAGCTTTAAAAGCTTTTGAAAGCAGGCTTAAGTAATCCTAATTACAGAAATAGCAATTTGCTACAGTGAAATGAACAGAAAAGAATCAATTGGAAGAATTAATTTCAGGTTTGCATTACAAAGGAGAAAAATATATCACATCCGCCACTTTACTTTATTTTTAAGAAATATAATATAAAAATAAACTAACTAAAAGATGACGAGCCAATTTCATTCAACAATATATATATATATATATATATATATATATATATATACTTAATATGCAAGAACACATTAGAAATAAAAGTTTAATATACGGAGGAATATATTGGAATTTTGCATAAATACAAAGCTTTGAAAAAGCTATGAATAAAATAAATAGTCTGCGTGAGAAGTTTAAATCTGAAATACGATGATTTTAATAATGGGATTAAATGCGTGTACTTACTAAAAAATTTTATTATCCCTGTTTAGAAATATTTTGAGTTTAACTTTATAAAGTACTTTTGAATAACAGCTTTTGGAATTTTTTAAGCGATGCCATTCGAGCAGTTTAAAATAACAAGAAAATTACTTTATGAAGTTACGGTAATTTTGTTTTTCAATTTAAAATTTCTTCATGGAAGGCACATTTCGTTTGATTATTTAGTCCTCTCTAAACCATATTATTACTTTATATTTTGAAAAAATAAGGTTTGCATATATATCTTAAACTTTAGAAGAATTTTTTCCTTCTTACTTCATAAGTATTATGTGACTTTTTTATGATATTCCATTTCACCAAAATATTGTGATAAACTTGTAAGGTTTAGTTTTTTGTGTCTACTCAGTTTTTCATATTCAGTTTGCTTGCCTACTGCCATTTTTCTCAACACCTTGTTTTCCGTAAATCTTGATTTTTTTTGTTTCCTGGATTACGTAAAAGCAATATTCCAGATGGTTAGTGATGACTTAAACATGTTCAACTTATAGAACTTGTGGAAGTAATGTTAAAATTAAAAGACTGGTACCACCTTCAGGAATCATCTGTTGATAGAAAGCGCATGAAGTGAATGGTTATAATTTATGCTTGACTATATATTAGTAAAGCTTCGGCTATGTGTATTTTTGTGATATAATTACTATTATTATTATTCATCCATTTTTTGTTGTACGCTCATATCGAGTTGTAATAAATTTTGGTTTGTTACGGTGAGTAGCAGATTTATATTTTATCTCGCAAACTTATCAACGCCAAGTTAACTTAGACATGTTAAGTAATAGTTTTCATTTATAAACAGAATTCGTATAGGTTATAAATACTCGATTGATTTAAAAGAGAAGTAGAAACTTTCAGATTGCAGCAATTTAAAATTTAGAATTCCTTTAGTGGGAAAATCGTTTCACCTTTAGTTAAAAAAAATAATTCAGAATGCTTTACATATATCTACATCTTTTCTAAACTGGTGAAGATAATGCTCAAAACTGAAAAACTGTGAAACAATACATTCTTAACTCACGCTAGTTCAGAATATAAAGTGATAAAAAGTTACACAGTTACAAGTTTAGAGTGCTAAACTTTTGTGTCGCGAGCAGTAATCTGGTTACGATATATGTTATGTGGTTATGCAAGATTTATTTTAAATCTTAATAATATTTTATAAGTGTGAACCTATATCTATTTCTACCATTCAACTTACATATCCTAAATTAACTGTCACCAAATCACCGAAGTTCACAAATTGAAAGGCATGACATCAATTGATATTATATGATCCGTTTATCTTAATATATTGCTTTTTTCCCTCACATGGTCGTAATGAATTATAATTTATATAATTTAGAATTTTATAAAGAGTATTAAAATATTTGTTTAAAGTATTTCTCATCATATATTGACCATAATAAATGAGAGACGGGTGCAGGATTTACGCTGTCGAATCCAAAATCAACCAGGTCCATTTTAAGCTGAGTTGGTTCCTAGATAGTTGTAGTTTCGATACCGCAAAATTCTTATGTTGTTGTGTTTTCCAGTTCTCGCGTTTTCGAGCCACCCTCACTGATTATGCGTCGGTGGGTTCTCCTTTTATTGGCCTCTAGAGCACCCTTTTTTCGGTACTTCTTTCAAAATTTTGCTATTCCAATTCCTCTTCCTATCGTATTAAATCGCCTTTTCCGTCAGCGGATTTGTGCGGTACACGGTTCTACCCTGCTGTCTCTGTGGCCTTACGGTGGGAGCGTCAGGGGCTTGTTTCTGTGTGCCCGCAGAGCAGCCATCGTCTGCGGTCTAACCCCAACCGTGGGAATCTAAACCCGGAAGGCCACTACGTAGCCATGGAATGTCCCATTTGCTTCCTTGGCGAATGTAAGCATATTCCAGACAGAATCAACTACTTTTTTAGTTTAAACTGAGTTTTTCTCCAGAAATAATTCAGTAACTGTAAGAAAGTAACTGCAAGAAAACATTCTTTCCATGATATTGGCCAGGACTACATTCAGAAGTTGATATCTTCTATTCCGGACTGCTGCAAGTCTGTCATCGCAGCTCGTGGAGGATCTACTCAATATTAAAGTGATCCTTATGCGTGTATACACATCTAAGTACATGTAATATGACTGCAGTTATGTAGAATTTACATTAACTACAAAATTTGTGCATAAATTACTTCGTTCCACGTTTTGTTAAAGATTGTATTTTCACTATTTTTCTTTTTTCTGAGTAATTAAGTGTAAATAATTTATTAATCCTAATAAAACAAACACACACACACACACACACACACACACACACACACACACACACATATATATATATATATATATATATATATATATATATATATATATATATATATATATATATATATGTATATATATATATATACTAGCTGAATACCCGTGCTTCGCTACGGGGTACATTTTAGGATAATTACAATAAAAAAGTAATGAAATTGCTTTTTAGAGGATTTTCTTATAAACATTATATTTTGTTTCTTCATTGGGGGAAACTAATATTACCAGGCTCGTCCGCGAACTTACGCGTGAGCGAGCTACGTGAAACTGATGTGGGAGAAACAATTTTCTCGTAAATGTACGCCAGCATATTTTAAAGTTTTTCCTTGGGACTTATTTATCGTCATGGCGAAGCATATTTTGAGAGGAAATTACAGTTTTATATATAGATTTAATTTAATATCCATAAAACATACTAATTTGAACTAAATTTTTAAAAATTTCCACCTCAATTAGTCTAGTGGTTAAATTTTATCTTTTACTTTATTTAAATATTTTCTTTGTCGATTAATTTCATTATTATGCACGTAACGCAAAATTAATTTAAAGTATCTCAAAAAGAAAAGAAATCTCGTGATCAGCATTTAATAAATTAAATTCAAAACTTTCCAAACGATTACTGTTTTGGAAGCTAATGTTTTGCTAATTTCCAGTAAAAGTTAAAATCATTTGAAAACCACACACCAGTGTTCCACTCACACGCAACACTATAAACCCCTAAAAGAATGCAAGAATAAAAAGTTTAAAAAATATAAATCTATTAATTTAAATAATTAAACACACACAAATGTATAAATTGCACAAAAGTATACTTAAATTCTTTAATCTGTCTACATCTCCAGTATAGAAATATTTTCGGGGCATTTACAGAACATGGTATATTTCACTTTTAAAAACACGCATTAAATGAGCATCATCTCAATGAGAAATTTCTGAAATGATCATGGGAATGAAGATCGTGTGTTTAAAAACAACAGCAGTAACCGAAATGTGTTAAAATATAAATTTTAAGAGTATTATGGTAGTGAGTTGTGTATATAAATAAAAACTTTCCAAACGATTACTGTTTTGGAAGCTAATCTTCTGCTAATTTCCAGTAAAAGCTAAAATCATTTGAAAACCACACACCAGTGTTCCACTCACACGCAACACTATAAAACTGAATTACAGTACTCTATGTTTATATGAGCATTGAAAATTGTGGTTAGTAGAGGGCAACACGGGACAATCCACTCATTGTCTACAGACACTTGCTATCTTTGGCTATTATTTGATCCGTAATATCTGCCTCATATGCGGTATGTTTCTAAACGCCATTCCCGAATGAAGAAATCGTGTATAGGAGGCTTCTGCAACATGTGGACGGAGACAGTTGTTTTGTGACAACTGACTGAAGTGGTGTCATCTTTGGCTATTATTTGATCTGTAATATCTGCCTCATATGCCGTATGTTTCTAAACGCCATTCCCATATGAACCACAGCCTAATTCCTTTAAAATGGAACAAAATGAGTAACTCCAGTTAACCATGTAATCCACTACTGCTACAGGGGCATCAAAATGTGAGAATACAGAGTTTAAATCAGCCAAAAATTGCAATTATGTCGGACAACTGACTGAAGTGGTGACATCTTTGGCTATTATTCGATCTGTAATATTTGCCTCATATGCCGTATGTTTCTAAACGCCATTCCCATATGAACCACAGCCTAATTCCTTTAAAATGGAATAGAATGAGTAACTCCAGTTAACCATGTAATCCACTACGGCTACAGGGTGGGGTGGGTCGTTTTTTCCTTTTTCTAAAATTCGAAATCGCTTGTGGTGGGAAAAGCTGTGTATTGCTATCAAATGTTTGTAATTTTTTAAAAATTAAAATATATTTAGCCCCTCCCCCCGCCCGGCCCTTGAAGTTTCTCCAAAAATGTAAAATAAGGCATTTTTTATTTATTTTTAAAATTTTTTACGTTTAAAAAATTTTAACCTCCTGTAGTGGCAATTTCTGCATAGCAATACCCTTTGTTTTTGAAATTAAAAAAAAATTAAAATATATTTAGGCCCCCCGCTCGGTCCATGAAATTTCTCCGAAAATGTAAAAAATGCATTTTTTATTTATTTTTAAATTTTTTTACGTATCAAAAATTTTTAACCGCCTGTTGGGGAAATTGTTGCATAGCAATACCCTTTGTTTGTGAAAAAAATTATTTTGATATCGTATCATATTTAAAGCCCCCGCTAGGCTGTCGAAATTTTGATATTTTAACCCACTGAAGCAGAATTTTTAATAAACATATTTTAAAAATTAAAGTCATTATTAAACTCAATGTTCCATCTGTGTCAAAGGGTTAAAACAGCTCTTTGCTTATTTTGCCAAAATTATGGCAGAATAACCCAGAATTCACCACTAGGAGGTGGCTGCATTCGAATTCCATCACAACCAAATATGGACGCATTTTTTTTTGTCATATAGCAATCTTACACTTTATATTTTGCCTTATTTTCGAAGTTTGACATCAGCTTTCGAGACACCAGTGTTGCATGTATAAAGCCATCGCGACTTTTTGTTCCACAGACAGATAAGGATGCCTCTGACACTATCTTGACTGCCCTTTCGACATCTTGTGTACGGCATGGGAGAGTCCACATCTTACTTTCAATAAAGCCACCTATTTCATCCATTTTCTCAATTTCTGCACTGGGTATATGTTTAGTCAGTGGAGGTTCTGTAATTGAACATTTCTTCCAATTGATCAGTTCTGCACAGTCGTTTGAGTGAAATTTGAGAGGCAGAATGACAAAATTACAAGTTGTTTCATTGGGAAGTGTTCGGGCCTTCATGATTCTTCTGAAGCCTAATTTCCTCACATAGGATCGTTTGTCGTTGATCATGGCAATCAGCAGGTGTTCTGGGTGACCATAAAATCATTCATTTGCATTACAGGATCCACTACTAATTTCAGCTCATCGGTCAGATATCTTGAGTAGTGTATAACTTCCCAAAGATTATGTGTACTAGCTATGCATGGAGGCTCACTTTTAGTTAGAAACCAAACTTTTGCATATACTTTTGGAGCTGCCCACTTCTTTTGAAGATGTAGCAACTTACTTAAAATCCTCATCAAAATAAAAATCCTCTTCCCTTTCAGAAGTAGAGCTACCATCCATAGTATTTTCCCATTGTTGAGGTTGGCTATTTATCTCAGTTTCAGATTTTTGCTTATTCACACGTTCAACATCCATTGCTTTCCTTGTCACTCTAAGTTTTAGCACCCTAGTGATTTTAGCATCCAAATACCACATATACATTTCGTCCAAGATCTCTGGTCCTTCAAAAATTCTTGTTCCAAAACCGGAACAAGAATTTTCTTGACTTCTCACATGTGCACAATGAAAATTCATGACACTTACATATTCAGATATCAAACAGTGTAGATTTTGCATCATTTTGAAACCTTCTTAATTTAATTTTTGCAGCTTTACTTGTTTTTCCAGTAGACTTCTTTATATTCATTAATTTTTTATGAAACTTTTTATGAAACTGCGCAGTACAATCACACCATCTATCGGTGAAATTCAAAACAAATTTCGCTGGCCTAGAGGGGGCTTTAAATATGATATAATAATATCAAAATAATTTTTTTCACAAACAAAGGGACTTGCTATGTAACATTTGCCACTACAGGCGGTTAAAATTTTTGGTACGTAAAAAATTAAAAAATAAATAAAAAATGCTTTTTTTTACGTTTTTGGAGAAACTTCAAGGCCCGGGCGGGGGGGGGGCTAAATATATTTTAATTTTAAAAAAATTTTCACAAACAAAGGGTCTTGCTATGCAACAATTTCCACTACAGCCGGTTAAAATTTTGGTACAAAAAAAAATTTAAAAATAAATAAAAAATGCTTTTTTTTTTACGTTTTTGGAAAATTTTCAAGGGCCGGGCGGGGGGGGGGGGCTAAATATATTTTAATTTCAAAAAGTTTTTTTTTTTACTACCAATTGATAGCAATACACAGCTTTTCCCACCACAGGCGATTTCGATTTTTAAAAAAGTAAAAATCGACCCACCATACTACAGAGGCATCAAAATGCGAGAATACAGAGTTTAAATCAGCCAAAACTGCAATTATGGTGTACATATGACACCTAACTTCTCCAAAAATCTTTGCCTTTGTGATGAGACTGATAAGTGATTTTTGTTTTTGATGAAACACTCTTGGTAACAAATCATGACGATCCTGTGGTTTTTGTCCAACTATTCTTTGCTGTTGTTGTCAGATTTCTTCCAGTCTTGCTTCTATTTCCGGGGTAAAGATTCGGAAAAAGCTGAAAAGTAAACAATACCAAATCAATTTAAAAACTAAATACAGTGTAAATAACGTAGAAAAAACAACAGTATAAATAACACATTATGAATAGTACAGGTACATGGAACATACCTGTACTATTCATACTATACATGGCATATATACCGCATACCTGTACATATATACCGCATATATACCGCAGCCAGAGATCCGCCTCCCATCATTATTCTTCCCACGGCAGTATTCCCATCTTCTCGAATATCATCTGTTTCCGATTTTCCATCACTTAGCCCAAACCATCACTATTCAACACATTTTCCTCGTTAGTGTGCTTTCCCCTCTTCCTATATCTTTCACATCTGCATCTGGTCTGTGCGCTCTTTTCATGCCTAAGCATACCCCACATTGTACACTTCCTTTGGCGGCTTCTTTTTCATCATTAATGGCACTTAAACATCCTGTTTCTTTTCTAAACTATGTCCACGTCCCTCGCTTATTTATCACTCGTCATTGCTTCTCTTAACTCGATCACTTCTTAATTGATTCCTTCATCTGTGCTTAATGTTGCGGTGCTTTTGAACCGTAACATTATGAATGATTGATTCCAACGCCTAGAGTACCGCGTTTGAAGAACCGCGTATAAAATTTGTGTTGAAGTATCGTTATTTAAAATTCAATTAAAAATCGGAATTTTAAGATAGAGACTTGAAATGAGGTTTATATGAATGAGAAAGCTTTCATCTTCCAGATGTTGTAAATATTTTCTTTGTAAGATAAAAACTCGAAGAGCATCGACCGTAGATTCTCAAAATAGCGTAAATTTCTCGAAAAAGAGGGTGTAATATTTTGATGAAAATATTAGTCTGTTTTAAACTATTTTTAAACAAATGAGGTCTTGTTTGAAGGAGAAATGTCTGTAGTCTTAGATTGTAAAAATATCAAAATTCTACGACCATTTTTTGCCGAGATATCGTAATCTGAAGTTAAAAAAACATAAAATATCGCACAAAACATAAAATAAAAATTTTTCTAGAATAAAATTTAAAATTCGGGCTTCAAGGTGCACTTTTCCATATTCTGCACTACCCGGGTGCGAAATTTCACTGCTGTAAGTTTCACAGATTCGCCTCGGGGTCGCCCACACACACACACGCAAACATTCGCTCTTATTAATAATAATATATATATATGTAATATGTTGGACTCAGGGTAGCGAATAATAGAAGATATACAGAGTCCAGTCTACTGAATTATTTAGATTCTTGATTAGATGAGTTGTGCAAACTATTTACAATTGTCGTTAAACAACCTCTAGACATAGAGGGAACTGGCCTTCACAGCAGCCCGTAATTTATCAAATACAAAGTCAGCAACGAAACACAATTCGTCAGACTTTTCCAAACTTGGAATAGCGCTTTCGCGGGAGGCGAATATAATAGACCATGCTGGTCTCAAAAGATGCAAGATGATCTCTTAAATACAGGAACTCCTGTTTCATTTAAATTAACAGTCCGATGACTTAAAACGGTCGGCACGAAGCCTCTAGAGTGTTCTGCTCTGAAGATAAAATACCTCCGGGATGGAGTGTAGTGATCGGACGCTCAAGGACCTCTGAGAAATGGAGTTATCTGGATGAGATCTGATCCAAGTCTAAAATCTCTTGATTTTTTCTTTCCTCTTTTGGAAATTCGTGCTCCCAGCCACGTGGCGGGACTTAGCCTCCGGTTGGTCGGACGACCGCTGTGACGTCAGGGTTCTCTCCCCTGACTGGTTTCGTCGATTGTGATACGATGGCGGCTCGTCGAACAGCTGGCTGAGCCAAACATTAGTTTATGTCTGCCAGGGGCGCTGCCTGGGCGTAACTTCTTTATCTTCTAACGTCATTTCGTAGACTAGATGGCTTCGGGTCATAGAAATTGCCTGGTTCACCTGGCTTACTGTAAAAATAATAAAGAAGATTATGAATGCCGTGGAACTTTTTTATCTGTTTTGTTTATCTTTTAACTATTGCATACAGCAATACGTCTTGAGAAACAAAATGCAAATTTTTCCCTAGATTAGAAATTTTGTCCCTACATGACGCATTTAGCATCTATGGTTGCAAATGTCCATTTTTTGTAAGACAGTGCTTCATATGCATTATTTCTAAATGTGTTAATTCTTCCTAAGATTAGTATATTGTTGCAAACTTGTAGAGAGCAGCATTACAAAGTTGGTTTTCAGTAAGTACGTTTGACGAATTTGCAGAGAGGGAGGAAATTAGAGAGACTTGATGGTGGAGTACCTACAGTTACAATTCTGAGAATCGTTTTGAGATGTTTCTAGAGATTTCCATATAAAGATTAAACAACCAACGTTTCTTATAACACACATTCAAGTATTTTAACAGAATAAAAAACCGTCTTTATATATCTGTGATACACATCTATTTTGCAGGGTAAACAGCACAGGATGAGGAGAAGCAATCAGGGTGTTTATTATTTGTAGACCTATAAAGATTTAGTTCCTAAGCAAGTTAGTTAACTAAAAAGAACGCAGTGGTTAGACCAGAACCAGTCAAGTGCTTTAACCCATATATGATACGGTAATGTTCCATTTACATTTAGGCTACATGAATCAGATCTGTTATTGTTGTGTTGTTGTTGCTAATGCCCCCTGGTTGGAGGTTCCATTCCTCAGGTCCTAATAGGCTATGAATAAGATCTAAAAAGTATAATGGAATCCTTAACTGTATTATAATAATCTAAATATTTTGGTATTATATTTTATCAATCTATTTGTAAGGTATACACAAGATTCGATTCACAAGAATCGAACTTTTGAGTGAATGAATTAAAGAAGCTGCTTTAGATATACTAATTTCGGCATACGCGCTTAGTATAAATACCATGCAGCGTCATTAATAAAAAGAAGGTGGTTAGGGTTGAAGAAGGTTGTTAAAGTTGATAGATAAGCGATAGGGAGCTACGACGTATGCAGCTCCAGTACTATCCTGAGCTAGTGCTTAGAGGGCCCAAAGTTTACGTGGCAGAATTGCTGGTTTGACTTACTGTTTGTGAGTATTGAAAATATATTGTTCTTGAAAGCTGTATTTATATATTCCGTACAAGTAGTACGTATGCTTATTACTGTAAAAGCAAATTCTATATGTGCATCAAATTCAAGTAGAGTGCCCCTTAGTATTTACTCTATACTGTCGCCCGAAAGTTTATATATACCCTGGTTGTTAGCGTTACATTTATAACGAACAACATAATTGAAATTAAACTGTGTACTGTGAACGTATATTGATAAAATTGTTGCAAGTACTTATATACTATTTAAAAATGAGTGTTGTAGAACAAAACCCTGCTGGAAATTTTCCTCGGGAAATTATGGTTCAGCAAATTGCGCCATTCGAAGCCACCTTCAATGGCGGCCCCTCAAGCTAATTCCTAAAGAAAATTGAGCATTACTTTCAGCAACAATGCACCCCAGAGGGGGATAAACTTAAAATTGCTCTAGCCGCTTTAAGAGGTAGAGCATATAAGTTGTACACGTGTATGCAAAGCAGTAATCTGATTTTTGACTATTCGTCATTCAAGCAACAGTTTCTTAGAGTTTTTCCAAAGACCTTTAATCAAAGTGAAATTGAAGCGGAAATTTATTCGCTAAGGCAACGTGAAGGTCAGTCTGCATTAGATTTTGCTATGGAAAAGATTTCCAAGTGTGAGGAATATTTAGAAGGGATGACGGAAGCGGTAATCTTAAAAATAGTTATCCAACGTTTGAAGCCAAGTGTTCAAGATTTTTTAGACAGTCAAATTATTACAAGCAAGGTTGCCCTCCTTCAAGCTTTAGCTAAATATGACAATAGGCATTTCTTCGCTACCCCTGACCGTCACCCAGGTACGAGAAGTTTTATACACCCCGCCAAAATTTTTCGCGAGTTTCAAACCAGCAGCTAAACCAGTACCGCAGGCGAAATAATAGAAGCGCATGGCGTTATAATGAAATTAGTGCACTTAAAGTAAATAATAGGCAAGCACCTTACGTGCACTGGCAAGTTGATTCACATGATATGGTTGAACCTGTTGAAACTGTGTGGTCAAATGTATTAACTTGTCCGAGCAGTAATCATTATTTTGAGAATAGTGAAAGTCAGGGTATTTTTGTGGCTTATAATGAAAGTGAGTCTAGCTGGAATAATGCGGTAATTCCAGTACAAATTTCTGAAAATAGTGCCGATACTAATGCTAATGGTTTAGAAAATAAATCATCTGACACTTCTATTAATGCTATACCTGATATTATTAATGCTATACCTGATATTTTAGATGATATTCACACATCTGTTAATGAAGGAAATTTAGTAGATGACGAAGTATGCGTTACGGAAGTTAGTGAATACTTATTAGTTGACGACAATAAAAATTCTTTAAACGATAGTAGGAACTCGCTAGGTAATGATGATATTATTTCAAGTTTCCATCCGAATGAGGATGCTGTAGGCCAGGTTGATAATATGGTTTTAAATAAAGTACATGAAAACCAGACTGAGAATGAGGATGAAAAGTTGACACAGAGTTATACTGTAAGTAGTTTAGCTGATGCTTCGGAAGTTATAGACGTAGTTTGCATTAAAACGCACCAGTATGAAAAACTTAATCTTCCTAAAACTGAAGCAGTGTTAAAGAATTTAAATGATAGCGATTCTGAAGAAGGACGTTTTAAAGAGACTTTTTCGTCAAAAGAGGATAAAACTAAAGTTAAGGGGGATAAAAAACGTGAAAAAGCGCCTTCAGGTTCCAGCATTAAAACTGCTAATACTGAAGTAATTAAGGCGGTAAACAAGAAGTCGCATAAGCACCAATACCCAAAAACAGAGTCAGTTTGTTGACAAACGTGAAACAAGCAGCGAAACAATTTGTAAACGCGTTGGTGCGGCGGATAAGTTTGAAAAATTAGAATCTGCACTAAAATCTAATACCGATACAAGCAAAAGTACGAAGAAAAGAAAAGTGTGCACTACAAAACCTCCATCAAAGGATGAACGTGGCACACATAAGGTACACAAGGTTATCAAAAGGAGGAATTGCAGTTTTAAAGCTCCTTTGCATAAGTACAGGAAACGCAAGATATCAGCCGCCCAGCAAGGTTGGCCTCCTCCCAAGAGACCTCCTGTCCATAGTCAAGCCAGACCAGCGCCACAGGACCAACGCCCTGGAGCACGAAGGATGGCCACACGGTCAACGAATCCCTTTACTAGGACTGCTACCATCAAGAGAGGTTCCCCGGATTGGACAGACTGGTGCAGGGAAGTTCCCGCTTTCAAGAACAAGTCTTGTATCAATTCTCTTTTCTAACTCCCACCCTTTAATAAAACGGAACCAAATTGATTTGAAGTTCCCCCAGTGTATATACTGTGTAAACATTTTGAGGGGAAGGGGTGAGCTACTGAAAAAAAAAACGGCATACTGTTGTTTTATAAATTTTTGAAAGGGACATGTAGTGACTAAAAAAAAAAAATACATACTGCATAATATAATAATTAACCGCTAATGTACTAACTTCACAAAACATAACACATGTACATTATGAATTGGGGGTAGAGCAGATACAAACAGTCAAGAAATGTCATGCTGTGCAATTGTGTTGACACTTTTAACTAAAACAGATTTTTTAGGGCGCAGTTGGCCAGCCCAGTATCCGCAACTCTGCAAATCCACTGTGTGATGGTGTCACCTGGACCCTTGGGGGTTAGTTTTGTAAAATGGTAGTGGCGTTTTTCCTCCACACAACGTGTGGAAGGTTTTTTTGACTTTGCCACCCATTATGTAAAAAGTCAGACCAGCACGCGTTTTCCATTAGTTAACTGAAGCCGTTCAGACCTCAATTACCTAATTTTTTTTTTCGAGGGAGGCCAGTGTAAGGTATACACAAGATTCGATTCACAAGAATCGAACTTTTGAGTCAATGAATAAAAGAAGTTGCTTTAAATATGCTAATTTCGGCATACGCGCTTAGTATAAATACCATGCAGCGTCATTAATAAAAAGAAGGTGGTTAGGGTTGAAGAAGGTTTTTAAAGTTGATAGATAAGCGATAGGGAGCTACGAGGTATGCAGCTCGAGTACTATCCTGAGCTAGTGCTTAGGGGGCCCAAAGTTTACGTGGCAGAATTGCTGGTTTGACTTACTGTTTGTGAGTATTGAAAATATATTGTTCTTGAAAGCTGTATTTATATATTCCGTACAAGTAGTACGTATGTTTATTACTGTAAAATCAAATTCTATATGTGCATCAAATTCAAATAGAGAGCCCCCTTAGTAAATTCTCTATATATTTTCATGTACATTTCTTTACAGAAAACTTCTGACTGGAGTATCGTCATTGCAAACTTAATCAATAAATTAGACTTACTATTCCTTTACCTGGTATTCAATTTCCTTAATATTATCTAAACATCCTTTTCTATCCACTTCTAAAATTTGTTTACATCCCACACATGAATCAATCAGCAATTATACAAATAGAAATATACGTACTCAATATAATGCAAAACTATCTTAAAGTACTCCACGAAATATCTTCTGAGGACTTCATTAAAAGATTTTATTCTACAAGTTCCTTTTGAAACAGTTCACTGATTCTCGATGTAACATTAAATATTTATTGATACTCTAGGAGATTGTATTTAATTGAAACTTTCCCCTTTATTTAACACTCCGCATAGAAAACTCGCAGCAATTAGTCCGAGATTGGTTGTCAGGAAACTAATCAAGAAAACTTGGTCAGAATATTTAAATATCGGAGCTAAGTTAATATGATTGGATTTATTCTCCATTTAAAGCAATGTGCAGAGTGGATTAAGCTTTACGAACATTGATCACTCTTCCATATCCAAATGCCTAATCAAGCTGCTGCTTTATTAGAATGTGCAGCTCAGAAATCCTTTTCAAGATGCAGTAGGCTGATATTTTGATAAATTTGAATTACTCAGATGTAATCAGAAGCAAAATATCTTGATAAAAAATATTCACGGTTAAATTTTAAATTGACGAAAATTATCTTATTTCTTTTCATTTGGTAGAAATGTTATTTCGCGATATGTATGTAAGCAAAATAATTAAATTTAGCTAATTTATATGAGGAATATGTCTTGCCTGGTTGTCAAGTAAAGATGTTTTAAGTTGATACGTTTATATAAATTTAAATAAACTTGTTGTGTTATAAATTTTAAAAGAGATTATATTGATTAGGAGTAGTTTCTGATTTAGAATTATAAAATAAAATATGTTAGTTCATACGTTGTAATTTCTACTTTTCCTGTTACTTAAAAATACTGCTTTATTTCGGTTATTTGAGGATTTAAATATATTTTCGATAACTCTTTTAACAATACATAACGGTAAGTGCTTTCAACTCTCTCCAAGTAAATAAAATGTTTTAGAACAGTCACTATAGAAAGGATAATCGATTTGTTTTACAGTGAGAGAGGACTTAATGTAGCTCTCGTGAACGTACTTGCTATGGATATTAAGTGAGACTCACATACCCCAAGTAAATATTCGCATAAATAAAATTACCCTAGGAATTTAACTGAACACGAAATTTCAATAAGTGGTTTCTCTGTTATTTGAACTATTGACTAACGTAAGTTGTATGTACTCTGAAATAAACCCCTTTCTAAACTAATTTATCTGGTAAGTTTCTGGTGTTATGAGGTAAGAAATTAAATTATAACTCTAGTAACACACAAAAGATTAGCTACCACACTACTTGATCATTCCTTCATTTAAAGATATTTTAACAAAATATTAGACTACCTACTGATATCACACATGATGCCTAAACAGTGTTTTAATTATAAAAACAAATATAAGTTGCATTAAATTTTAATAAAAATTTTACGAACAGAAACATGTACTGTAAATGTATTTCAGCATAGATCTTTTTGCAATCTAATGAACTTTCTCCACTTTTAAAAATTGTGAAGTGTCTTTTCAAATATATCTGGATACACAATGCCCTAGAAGATATGTTATTTGAATAAATTAAAAAATACACTACTTACAAAATTATACTGCATGTAATTCATGCGAATATTTTCCTAATTTTATTATATATTTTATTTTATTTATATATTCCCAATTTTATATTACTAATATAAAATTAACATAAGTAAAAAAGATGAAAAAGTTTGGAGTTTCTTTCTTTTCGTACAATCATATTACATTAAACCTTTGAGTTCCTTTCAGTCATATTACATTAAACCTTTATATTCACTAAGGCTTATGAGGAATTCTTAATGACATGAATTTCAAAACTTTAACTGAAATCGTATTGTAAATATATGAAAAATATATTTAAAATGCAATGACGGTTACTCTGCATTCAAATCATTAACACTTACATTACGGAAAATTTCTAATAATGAATTTCCTTTAAATTAAGGACATCGTAACTGTCTTAAAATTTGAGAAGCGATAAAAATTAATTATCTATTTTTAAATAATTATTTGCATACTTTACCTCCTATTGGGTAAACGTAAACATAAACTCAATTTTTATTTGACCTTATTAAAGCGCTCTAATTTGTTTCCCGTAATATTCGATAGACACAAAACATGCGCATAAATGAATTTCATTTGGATGATACATCATTCTCAGTAATTTAAATGGTTTTGAGATCACTGCATAGATTCAGATTCATGGCTCATGAATGAGGTGGTACTGCTGAACTGTAAGCATACATCATTAATAAAGAATATGTGATTCAGGAAGGCTCCGTGATATTAATTTTCTCCGAGACTGATTCCACTATAAGGCATGATTTCTCTAGAGAGGTCTTCAAATGACATATGAAACGAGTCAGATTGCGTTAGCAAAATCTCACTGGATTATGATATGAAAATGATTTTACTTGTATTTGAAGAACATGAAATACATTTCTTGCGATTCAGTCATTCACTTATTGTACTCTAAAGAAAGTTTCTTACACATTCTAAGTTTCAAACATGTTTTACCGAATCATAATACAAATCGCAAGAATGACATTAAACATCAATTAATATTAGATGAATATATTTACAGCATTAAAAAAGACGAATAAGGGAAAGTTCCCTACTTTAACGACATGGTAGTTTCCAACTGGTATTTTCTTAATCTCTATTTAATGTAGAGTGCTACATTTAGACATAAAATGTCATGAGTCATGTAATATATGAGTGAAATTCATTTTTCATATAAATCAATAACTATATTTTAAGACTTTAGTACAAGCTTTCTTTAGTTAATACCAAATTAAAAGAGTGTAGCTTTACATAATGCATTCCAATACATTTGTTGGTAACAAACATGTACATATTTAAAAATTCTATTTTATAATTTTTGAACAAAATACATTATTAATATTAAATGTTTCGATGATTAATAATTGTGTTGTACTCATACATTGACCATGCAGAATTATTAATTAAAAACTGCTCATTTACCATATACAGGGTGTCTCAGTTAAACGTTTCAGAACTTCTACGAGAGATAGGGTGCATCCTGACGACTCGAAATCATCTAGCAATGTGGGGTCGGAAATGCTTTCCTGAAGCGGTGATGTACACAGAAACACCATAACGAAAGAGACCGTAAGTGCATAATCGTTTTAATAACAAATGTGCAAAAACAAAAGGTACATGGGTCAAAGTAAGTGTTTGAAGTTTTTTCCACCGACTGCAATGCAGACCTCACAGGTCCGGTGCATGGAATTCCGAACATTCTGGAATAATCCAGGATCATCTCAAATTTCTCCTGCAGCTACCTCTCGTAGAAGTTCTGAAACGCTTTACTGAGACACCCTGTATAACATATTTTATTTTCCTGAAGAGGTAAATAAGATTTCAAATACAACTTAATATTTTTTAACTATCTTTCACTGTTGTTGATATTTAAAGAAGTTATTACTTCAGCGATATTAGCTAATTTTATTAAATTCTCGGACATATAGTTTTTCTAACGGCATTACTACACATGACTCTTTTGAAGGCGATATTACGTTTATATCATTAAGATGTAAACGCATGAAGCGTGGTAAACACCTGAATGCATTTTATTAGTATATTATACTTAATTTCTGTTAATTTCATGTTCAATTTTTTCCTCTTTGTGTACTGCGGCAGTGGATATTTGTCCATGCTTGCTGCATTAGAAATAAAAAAAAGTATATCATACTTAGACTTTTTGAAAGATGTATATTTGAAAGGGGTTGCAAACAACATAAATTTTATCAACTATGGTGAATATACAACAAGTAATATTCAATATATTTTACTCTTAAGTTTTATGCTATCATATTTGCTATAAAAAACTCATAGATTCAAAATTACCTTCCAATAAAAAACATTGGTTGCTCTGAATTCAAAAATATACTTCAAAGGGACTTATATTTTCAAGACGCTTAGAGCAACTCTTTGACGTCATTCAAGCCGTATTAATTTAAAATTAAATATCATAAAAAATTAATACTAGACTCTCAAAGATTTTCTCTTTTTGCTTAGTACTGAGGTAGGAAAACCTAAAGTATTCAGTTTATTTATGTTTATGGGGAAATTTAGAAGAATAAAAAGAGTGCTCCAACTATTTTAACTGACGTCAAAATCTAAAGTCAAAAGCAGGCGAAATTGTCTCTACCCACCCTTACCCATCCCAGCCAAAAATAAAGAAATAAAGAAATTTCTCGCAAGTTTCATATGTTTCGAATACTTGACTTTGGGGAAACTTTCTATAGAGATAAGAGACCTCCTCTCTCGTTAATTGAGTTTCAAAATTAATTATTTGAGCGAAAGACGGGACACTGCTTTAGAAATTCCTCGGAATTTTTTCGAACTTCATAAAATGTTCTTTTTCCTTCTTTAATACAAATTCAGCAATCACGCAAAGTGTATGTGATAATTATCTGACGTGAAGCCAGTCAAGTATGCAGAGCAAGCGAGGTTTCTGTTCAAAAGACTTCCGGTAGCAAGTTGAAAAAAAAAGAGTATTTTAAAGGTTCGAAAAAAAAAATGATATCGCTTTTTAAAAATCTCAGCAAAAGCTGATGATGCGATAAATCGGTGGTTTTAATGGCTGTCAGTTCAATTACCAGAAAGCCGCGGAGGCATGCAGTTCCAAACCCTCGACAAAATTATACAAGAAGAAGGATGACACAAAAAATTTGCTGCAAAAGGGTTTTCAGGAAGTCAAAGGATGGGTAAGAAACAAAGGAGGATCAAGTTATGCTTGACGAAAGATAATTATTTTGTTTAATGACTTTGTCCTTTCCTGTACTTATCATATTTTGAATTACGCATTCGCATAATTTCACATACACTTATTAAAAAGATTTTATACTTAATATTTCCCGATTAAATAATCGGAATTTTAATTTTCAATAAATCTGTGTCTCTTTTCACATTTTGATAAGAATGTAAAAGCGATTAATTTCTAAATGTGCATTCTCAAATTGTTCCAAAGTACATTCACAGTAACACTCCGGAGGCCTTCAAGGACAAGTTCGTTACCAAGAGATGCAAAATATTTACTATAGTTTTTCTAGTCGTTAATTATTTCGTGAATTAAGGGGAAAACAATGAAAATATAAAGCATTTTACAAAAGCACATATACTTGTTAACATACAACTATGCCCATGAGGTAAAACATATGTATATTAGATTGTCAGAATAGAACACCTTTAACATCGTTATAAGGCCCGGGCTCCCAAACAGTGAGTCGCAACTTCTAAGGATGTAGCAAAGTTTTCGAGAGAGTCACATCGATTTCAAATTTCCTCACATATGGTTTTAATATATATTACATTAATCTAATGAGATCTACTTACTTTCTTCTTCTAGTGGTCGGAACACTGATTTTTGATAAATGAAGGGAATTGACTTAAGATAAACTGCATCGCTTATTTAAAATACAATTAAATACCCTCAGCATTAATATATGTGAAATATTTTATATTAATTGGTATGGCTGGTAAGTTGAACAATTGACATCTAAAATGATGGAATGATCCCCACAAAGTCATGCACAAAAGCAACTGCATGTATGTAATTTCATATGTCCCTTGTCTGCTATTATTAGCCAATGAGTGAGTCCTAAACTTTGGAACTGCGAGCAAACTTTTTCTATTTTTTGTCTTCCCTGTCCTGAACCCCGTTGATTAGAAAGTTCTTTTACGTGGGGTCCTAAAATTAAGTATGTTCCTATGACAGTTGACTTCACATGATTAGCTTTTGAGGATATATATCTAAGTATTTTTTTTAATGAAGCAAGGGACATTCGCTCATACAAACCGCAAAATTTATTGGTCATTTATGAGAATGCCCATTAGACGTACCAACGTGACTCCCTATGACGGTACAACACAAAAACAGGAAAGGTAATTTAGTCTGGATTTAATCCCAGATCTCCTCGTTGGATGCTAAATATGCTACTTATACAATGTGGGAGGGATACTTAAAAAGTAAAATTATTACTATGATATAATAAAGAATTCTTAACTGAATATCAAAAACTAATAGACTAATTTTGTACTCATGTGCTAATTTTATGCAAGACTGCATAACTAAATAGATTTTTTTAATGTGAAAATTAATTGAACTCTGTAAGAAGCCTGAAATTGAGTTCACGTACAAAAGAAATATTCTTACAAATGAATAAATTTGCTGTGACATTCAATAACATCATACGTCGAACGTCTTAGAAAAAAGTAAAAATTAATAAAAATAATTGGTAAGAATTTAATTAGAACAGAACAGCATAAAATCATTCAAATCGCATACCATAAATAAAATTCTTTTGTCTGTTTCACCCATTCTGAAACAATGCATTTTTAAGAGTTTTTTTATTCTCTATTTTTAAGCTACTTTTTACGCACTACTGAAATTCCCATTGGATTCTCGAAAACATGGCAAAAAAGAGAGAAAAAGAATGTAGATTAAATTAAGCTCTTTAGAAGGAGGGGAAAAAACGAGTCTCTGCGATCGTATCAAACTTTTTATCAACTGATGAAAATTTAAAATTCTTTGGGGATTTCCGAATATTTCAAAGTTTATACGAGAATTTAAAATACAGCTCAAGTTTCATGCATCTCTCGAGAATATTTTGATGAATAGAACAGTATGGATTAACTCGAAATTCTAAGAAAGTGTCTAACAAGCTATTCACTTTTCAGTAGTCTGAAAAGGCTTCTATTATTTTTACTTTAGAAAAAATGGATTTTACTTCTTTGTCTTAAGTCGTATTTCATAACTATTAATCGCTGAATACATAACAGCATATCTTAATTGAACAATTACAATTAAGTCTCTTTTCTACTCATACGAAGTACACATTTATTTCATTCATAAGAAATGAATAAATTAAAACTATCATAAATTCTTGGAGTGGATAATGCTTCAAGATAAAATTTATTATAGTCGGGTCTATAATAAATTTTATCATATGGGTATATTTCAACTCTAGAAAATTACATAAAGTACAATACATAAAATTTTAAGTCATGTTTTACACAAAAATGTATTTTTCAGGGTATTTTTGAAAACAACCTTTGTCATTACTTACATGTAATGCCCCATACACGTTACGTGTGCTACCTACTTTACCTGTAGGTGTTTTACGGAAGAGAGTGCATAAAATTGCGAATAAACATTGTATTGCTGTAGACAATTTAGGTCAAAGATATTTTAAACATGTTTTCAACTTGCTATTCATCAGGCATACTTTATTATACAAAACTGTTACACATTATTTAACAGTGATCAAAATGAAATTTTTAAATATTTAGCAAGACTACATTAAGAGAATCAAAAAAGGTATCCAAAGATTAAAAATATAAATATTTTTGTTGAAAAATATGTATATTGAACTTCTGTGTGTTTATATATAATACATTTAGTTAATGAATTTGAAGTTGCTTTGTTTTTTAGTAAAATTTCATTTTTTAGTAGCGTAGATTCTTGGTTATGAATTTAAAGTCTGCGGTTACATGCGTTGATAGAGGTAGTCAAACAGCAATTACCTTAAAACATATGTAATCGACTTTCAGTTTCTCACAAAAATTCAAAAGGTATGTATAATATTTTTTAACTTGTTATTAAATATGAATGTGTGGTAAAGGAAAACAAAGTAAGTGGTACACTTTAGTTATTTCTCCCATGTCTGCATTTGAAAACGATTTATTGTAAATAATTTCTCTCATAGAAGACAGTATTTTTGATACCTAAAAATATTTATTTTACTGAAGACTAAGTTTTTTTTGAAGAAAAAAAAATTTCAACTTAACATCTCTCAATTTCAAAGGAGTCATTTAATTTTTTATTACTAGCCTGGCGTATCATTTGTAGATGTGTTTCATATAAAGACTCACGTATCCTAATTAATGGATAGCCCTTTTCATTCACCAACTCTTATTCGTTTTTGACAATGTGGTTCCCAAGTAAACTACTCTTCGTAAAGCATTGCATCCCCAAAGAGATCGAAAATACAGGGTATCCAAAAGTTATGGCTTATTTTTATGAAACAACCCATTAGAATTTGAAAAAAATATGTAAATAGAAAGAACATATCACCAAGTTTTAATATCAACAGATTTCGATGTAGGCACCTTTCGTAGCACGACAAACGTCTAACGGTAATCGAGTTAGACTCTCTCCAAGTGTTTCGTAGTATATCAGGAGTTATTAGTGTATAAACAAAAAACTGAAACTGTGGATGAGTTGAAGAAGCATATCATTCAAGAAATTCGTCTAATAACTTAGTGCCTAATAACTTGGAGAGAACTGGATTATAGTTTAGACATTTGTCGTGCTACAAAAGGTGCACACATCGAAATCTATTGATATTAAAACTTAAGTGAGATGTTCTTTCTATTCATATATTTTTTTCAAATTCTAATGGGTTGTTCCGTAAAAATAAGCCATAACTTTTGTATACTTTTAGCCTGGACACCCTGTATTAAAATGCACTCAAAAATTAAGGAACGGAATGGAAATGGTTTTACATGCTTGTGATTGTTATAAAAATAATTTTAATCCTCTTATGAAATTCTTTGCAACGAAATTGTTTGAAAAAACATTCAGTTCAAAACTCTGGAAATGGATCGTTTTAAGTCTGGGTGATATTCTATCTGATATTCAATCTAGGCATGGCAAAGAAGTAATTTTATGAACGTTCTCTAATTAAACGCGGATTTTATAGAAGAGAAATTCAAGGGGGAGCATATACCAAATCTTTTTCGGTGTATTTATTTTACTCCAGCTGACAAACATACGGAGAATATAAATATTCAAACTTAGATCCAAAGTAACTTACTATAATGTTTAAGATGTTATAACTCCTGAAATGTTAACTTGACACAACATCTTGCAGTTAGGACCTCTTGCATATAAAATAATCTAATCACTAAGTAATATTTTTTAGATTAAATATTCACACTGAAGAATTATTTACTTCGATAAATATTTTGTAAAGTCTTTTATCACTAGAACCGCGGGACTTTCGGTATACCTAGAACCGCGGATAGGGTCATTTTGACCCTAGATTGTAAATCTATAAAATATGCACAAGCGTTTAATTTAGTTAACTAAAACATTTTATTTTTTAAATAATTCAATCAATAATCAATATTTCTAAGAGTTTACATTAAATAATTTATATAAATCAAGAGAAATTAAATTAATTTTTACAAAATCTTATTATTTAAAATTTTATATCCTGAGTATAACATGTCTCTTTAACAAAATATGACATAAATTTCCTAATTTAAATGGAAAAACAGAGCATCTCTTTTCAATAAGTTTAGACATAATTTCAAAAAATTAAAAATTTAAAATTTTATCAGTTACCATTTTTATAGATTATAAAATCCAATTTCCTGTATGCATTGTGCACGAAACAGAGTAATAAGTTTTGTACATTTTCCACAAATGGGTGCTTTACATTTTGAACAGATATCTATAGTTTTATTTTCACATTTCAAACTGTGGCATCGGACTCGTTTCCGCTTAATTTGTGGTTGTCAGTCGTTTTTATTGGTTGCTTCACACTCTCTTTTTACCATCTTTTTTGTCGGGAGAGAACAAACTTTTCTAGCAATTCTTCAACCAAGTCTTCAATGAATTGCCGTCTACTAATAGATTTTCTAGTGAGAGCTTTATATAAAACCAAGGCATTGATTGTAGCAAGGTTCAAAATATTACAAAAAACCTGCACCGGCCACCTACGGAGAGCAGACTTGACTGTATATTTCCTTACCATTTGGCCAATCACGTCCACACCGTATTTAGTTGCGTTGTAGAAAGCGATTGTATCAGGTAGTTTTTTTTTCGGGGGGGGGGGTTAACTGCAATTTCTACGGTTGTATGGAGACTACTTAGCAACAAAACGTTTTTATGTTTTTTACCTTGATAAACAGTTAGCCTCTGCAAGCTTCAGTGTTGTGAAAAAGTTGTCCATAGTGACATTTCTACCTTTGTTCTCATATGGACTTATTAGTCGTAGCACTACATGTTCAGAAAGAGAAACGTTGAATGAACACTGGTTATCTTTTCCAAGATACAGGAATCCATTTATCGGATATTTTGAGTCAACATCTGCAGCCGACCAGATCTTGATTCCAAACTTATCTGGTTTGTTTGGCATGTATTGGGTAAACCTACACCTAGCTTTTGTAGGAAATAACTGTTCATCTACAGTTATATTAGGACCTGGTGTATAGTTAGTCTTGCAATTTTCAATGAAACGATTCCAGATATCCGAAATAAGGGCAAATTTGTCTGTCTCTAGACACTTTGATCTTGCTGATTTTATGTCGAAGAGTAAAAATCTCATTATTTCACGAAATTGGTCTCTTGACATTGTATTTTGGAAAAATGGTGGTCCCCAGTCCTTTGACCACAAGCTATGGAGTTCAAGCCCTTTTGCACAATACATACCACGTGCAAAAAAAACTGATATAAAAGCATCTATTTCTTTTAATGTTATATTCCATTCTCTTTCATGAATCTGCCGGTGAGCTTATCTTCAGTACATTTCTTTGTGTTTCAATATCCATTCATCTATAAAAAGTCTCCAAACACTTGAAGGACTGTTGTCGATAACAGTGCCATTAGCATGTGGTGTTGGGCCCCCAACTTCTTTCAAAATATTATACTTTGATTTTCTTCCTCTATCGCTTGTTCCTAATTAAGAGACATTCCAAACTGTCCCATCTTTACCAACTTCATTATTTTCAACTTTGAATGTTATTGTCGATTTCTTTTTCAAATTTCTTTGCGTGTGTGTATCTTTTCTTGGAATGTTTGATTTTTCTTTTTTATAAGATAAATTATCATCATTATTGCGATGAAAAGGACCAATGATTGTTAGAGCATTGCCAGAGTCATCTTCACTTTCATTTTCTTCATCCGAATCCAAATTTTCTTCATTAGCAGGCAGATATTCATCCTCACTACTCAAAATTGAAACTTTCTGCATTAACTTCACCTCCTGAAACCTTTTCAGATAATTGTTTTAAATATTCTAAAGCTTCCTGAACAAGATTATGGCGTCGTGTCATTTTTGTATACATATACTAATTACAGTATAAAAGCAAGTTCAAAAAGTCTTCTAAATATTCACTATAATTTCCCACTGTATTCGAACGTAGTTCGCGCTTCAAACCTAATATAATGACCTTGACTGAAAACTTTCACTATTACCCCTTCTGGTACAGTTCATTTCAGGAATTCCAGGGTGGGGTAGAATTACTTTAGAGTTACTTCCGAGAAAATTGCATCTGTTTTTCGTCATTTGGGCATTAAAATTTCTTACGGGTCAAACTGACTCGCTCCGCGGTTCTAGGTATAAGTGTTAATAATCGGAAAATTATTTATGTTACGAATTTTTAAATTTGATAAATTGTTGTTCGCCTTAAATTATTAAAAGTCATATAAGGAATTTTGTTTTCAATCAATACTTTTCGAGGGTTGATAAATTGAAAATCGTTTTGGGTCAAATTGACCCGCTCCGCGGTTCTAGTGTTAATACTGCGTAAAAAATGGATCGTAGAAGAACGATATCTAATGATACTTTAGGTTATAACGTATTTCGCCTGTGACACAGAGTCAAGTTGGCTCTCAAAGTATCGTCTGCTACAGGTACGTAACATGAAACCAGCCAGACAACAGAATTGAGAAAATAAATTAGTTGCACTTTATTATGTGCTCTCGATCAAGATTTGCGCGATTAGTCGCCGTCACACAGTTACTTTACAGCTCGATGAAGATGGATGATTGTCCCACACAGGATACAATTGATGTCACTCGGGACTGGTGATACTCAGTAAAACAGGCATGTGGCCACGACACTCAGCTGAAGTCTCTCTCTCGATGAGGGCCCGGCCCTGGAGATTTCACTGCTCGAACAGGAGTCGACACCATTAGGGAAAGCTTCAGGTTCGGAGATAGGCGGCTCGCCACTTCTCCCGTACACACCTTGGACTCTCTGTCCTAAATAAACCATTTCACTAAAAAAAACGCCTCGGAGTCCCCCGTCAGACCTCCGCATCCCTTTTTATTAACTTTCGCCCTAGCGGCGAAAACTAGCTCACCTCTGCTTCCCAAAGCCTCTTCCCATTGGCTTTTCTCAGGTGACGTCTGCAACTGTCATCATCGATCTTATCGATAAAGCACCACCCAGGTCCTATATCAAAACTCGTCAAGAGGAGGTCCTCTTATTGTTCACTTCTTTCGGGACTCCCCGTCATAGGTTCGCCCCCTGTCTTTGTGCTCTGATGGCACCTGGTACTCGGAACAGCTGAGGCCCATTGTGAGTCCCCTGTTGCTCTGCAGCATGAAATACCACTCTGCCATTCTTGTTTTTCTCATACGGTTTTAATGTAACTTTTCGGGCCGTCGGTCCACAAGGTTTTCTGCAACGTTCTTTTGAAATGCAAAACTAATCCAGTACTTTAAAAGAGATAAATGCATTAAGTCGATCCACATTGCACTACAAAGTTGATTGATTCAGAGAGAGACCATATTTTATGGAAGTTTTAAGATATTTTTACCCTAAGGAGGAGGCAGTTTGTAATCAGACATTCACCTTTTGCTATTCACCGCGATTTACTGGCTACTTTATTAATAAAGTAGTAATAAAGTAGCCGTAAATCGCGGTGGGGAGCACCATAATGGCGAACCAGTATTGCGTCCTATGAGGGGGATGATACGGAAACGACCAAGCCTTATTCGGGATTTGAACCCGAGCCCACTGTGTGGAAGCTCAGAACTCTAACCACTACACCACGTGGGTGGCATAGACGTTTTAAGATAGAACTGGGGTTCCCAACCTTTTTACTACAACGAACCCTTTTAAAAGAATTATTTTCTTCATCGACCCCCTCAAAATTTTCTCTATAATATGCAGCATACAACATTATTATAATATTAATGATTGCACAGAAAACACTTAAGGAGAACAATTTGCCTAAAAATCTGAACAAAAAAATTAGGAAAAGTGGTTCATTAGGTTTATGTTTTATTATTTTTGTACTATTTTAATTTTTAATTTCCCAAATATAAACAAGATTTCTGAAACACAGATTGTAATTGCACAATAACTAACATAACGAATATAAATATATATTTTACTAAACAATTTTACTGATTTATATGTAATTATAATATGATGTCATTCGACACATATGCAAAAACGTCATGACATTCCACTTTAGATGGTTGGATCACTCCGCCCTATGCGAATCTGTATTTATATATATTAAAACCTATATTATTTTCTAATAATTACATTCCCAAAAAAATAAATTAAATTTTCAAACAGAAAAATTTGTCATTGACCCCCAATAGACCCCTGGGATACTATAGACCCTTTTTAAACTTCCATCGACCCCCCAAGAGGTCCACCTGGACCCCCGTTGGGAATCCCTGAGATAGAACATACGGTGAACACACGAATGTTTTCTGAAAAAAGATGATTAGAGATTTAAAGCAGTAAAAACAATAAACATGATAGCATTTGTTTTAATTTTAAAGATTTTTTCTGGCAATATATGTACAGCCCCTCACACAAGGTTCTTAATTTTACAGACGTAAAGCAATTATGGCTACTCGCTGAGAAGTTAGTTGGAACGACAAATCTAAATACATTGTATTTAATACTCTAACATTTCATTTTTTCTTTGCTTGACATTATTCTTCATTTGGTTTCATTATTATTACAATATTTCCTTCTCCAGTGCTAAATCACACGCCTTTTAAGAAAACATTATTTCATGATGGAATATGCAAATAAACACATATGAAAAATGATGAAAATGAATAAAAAATACAAAACTGTGAAGAAAAAGAATTCAATCTAAAATTCAGCTCATTCTGATAATTTACTTCTAGTACCTTTTCTTCATTAAGAGTCCCTGCTTGAGAAGCACACAGAGAAAAATAATCAAAAGCTTAAATCTCAGTGTAAAAAAGCAATCTAAGCAACTTACATTTCACCTGAAAAAGATTTATTCATAATGGTTTCGAATTTTAGGTTCCAAATCTACTTGAAGTAAATCAGAAATGGGAAAGCTCATGGATAAAAACTTTTAGATGTATTAATAAAATTTCTTCATTAGTGAGACGCTACCTAGATCTTTAGCCCTTAGGGATAGAAACGAATTCTTGTTAAAAAGATATTTCAACAGCATTTTTTTCTTTTTGAAAACCAAGATAAAGTAAGACGAAAACGTTAAGATTTGTTAAGCAAAATTAAAAAGGATTCCAAAAGTATAACTCTTTTATGACGAGTATGCAATGTGAAGAATTTAAGTGTAAGTAAATCATTCATTAATAAAGTATTTTATATTTTATTAATACAAATGAGAATTACTCTTTAAAATTCGATAAGAGGAAATTTGAGATGAAAGTAAATACTTTACTGGCTGTTTTATTATATATATAAGTTTTTTCGGTTTGAAAATAATGTTTACTGCTTTAAAAAATTTGGACACTTTGAAAATGATATGTGAAGAAATTAAAAGACTTATGATGGCCTGCCAAATATTTAAATTTCCATTACTAATTTTAACAAAAATTTGCTTAAGATACTTATAAAGTCGAGATCATATGTATTCTTATTTAGCATTTGTGATATTTAACCAATGAGGGACAGGTATTTTGAAATGACCTACGACCTGGATAACTTACGACAGGCTGTAGGTCATCCAGCACATATAAACCTAAGGAATGAAAAAGCTACATTTTGTTAAAATATAATTAAGTTTACATCAGGCAAAAAAATTAGATTAGGGACAAATAATCTTTTTGAAAATGATTTTCATATAGTTCTTATTGTTGTTGTCTATGTATGGACATTATGTTCTTTATAGAGTTTTTATGCTAGGTTTATTGTGAAGAAACAGATTAGCTGTCATTTTTCCATTCTTCCTTTACTCGCTGCTATCTGAAGTGGATTTTATTTTAAAAATTTAAATTGTAAGAAATTTCATAGCATAAGGAAATATTAACACCGAATTATTAGATCTGAACTTAAGTTATATCATGAAGTTTTATATCCCCTTCTCTAAATATTACGTGTGGTAAAAAACAAACAAAAAAAACAAAGCAAATATAACTGCAAATATGTATTTTTTCAAAAATAGGGAGTTCAGGATAAGGAAAATCAGGAAGATAAAATAATAAAATGGATGAAGTACGAAACTTGTACAGGTTTGGCTAGATTTCGTCCAAATTTCGCGCCGGAACGCCAAAATTCGGCGCGGAAAAAGTCTTCGCCTTTCACGATTGTCCGGCCGTTTTTGAACATCACTTTCTGATCATATACATTTTTCTTTGGTAAAACACTGTCCCCATATTGTTCTGAAAGCCTTCGATAGATTTTGCTCCTAATACAGGCTTCAGATAAGAAAAAATTCACCACACAGTACTTCTCATCTTTGGGGCAAACAAACAGTGGCATCGCCACCTTCAATGCCCAACAGAAGCAAAACGAACAACTGACCCATGAAGGTTAAACTTTCCATAGACAACGACAAAGGCACCTACTATCTACCTGTGCCCACAGAAAGCAGTACAGACAACTGACAGATCCCTACACTGAAAATGCGGTTGATTTTTCATTTACCTACGTACATCTTCACTGTTAGAACAACATTTAAATAAAGTACTTTACTTACATTTTTTTTTAGCATACACAGTGGTTGGACAAAATAAAGGAAACGCCTTGAATAAGCGAAATTCAGGCAGGACGAAATTTTGTCATTAGTAAGGTGTAGGATTACCTTTGAAAAAAAATAAAATTTGATGGACAATAGAATTCCCCATTAAAGGAAAATGGACCATTTAGCTGTTCTTTATATATATATGGCCCTTAAATTCTCTCAACGATTCTAAAGAAGGAAGAATGTAACCAACATTATTTTTAAAAAACGTTAAGTGGAACTCGATGGTGTTTAGTTTTGACTGATAGTGTATGTTAGAGAAGTCGTTTAACATCGGAATCATTGAGGTGGATTAAATTTTTATGCCATAAAGGCTATCTAGGGCTAGACTGAAATTGGTTATGATTCTAAATAATTTTCTTAAAGAGTATTGCATTATACCACGTATATAAGCCAATTTTGAACCAAAATTATATCTCTAATAACTCTGGATATGAAGCGAAACAATTAATATTTTATGGGATACCCCCTCCACCCCCACTTTAAATATTGCAGAAAGTGATTACTGTATGTTAATTACATGGTACATAAAATGAATGTGCTTGAATTAAAACAAAGGTGCAAAGCAACAAACTATGACAAAAAGAACTAAATGTGTAAATTATGCGAGATGGAGTACTTTGTCTTGCTCTAAAAACAACGTCTTGACAGATTTGGCAACATGGACAGGGACATCAACCTACTGGAAAAAGAGAACATGTCTCGGATGGAATGTTAACACCACTGAAAGTAACTTGTTGTCCAAAATCTCTAAATATTGAAATATAGAAATGTTATTTTGAAATAAATTATTAAAATGTTGTAGTTTTCTGCGACGTGTTCAACTTATGTAAATGACATTTGCTATAATTAAATATTTATGCACTGTTTTGCATGTTTGTGACATGCAGTTTAAATAATCTTTTATTTATTTACTTTCCCACCAGTTATTCAATGCATGAACTGAATAAATTTAAAAGTTCTGTAAAAGACCGGAAAAGTAAAAATTGTACAAAATAATGAGTATTATTAATTCCATGTTACATATTGTAGGGAATGTCATATTTAAAGATAGACAAGCAAAGATTAAAGAAACCATCATCAAGAATGCCTTCAATGATGTTTCACAAGGTATCCTATCTGCCATTGTTCAGATTATGTTAGCGAATATATCGAGGAAATTTTTTAACACATTGACTTATTTTTTCTTTAAATTTGTGTGAATCATGAAAAATTTGTAGGAATTCTGATTACTTCATTTGCGATGTTAAGTCAAATATAATTCAGATTCCGAGATAATTGTAAAAGATTAAATAAAGAATAAATTAAAGTGTTATGATGGTGGAAATAATTTATAGAACATAGATTAATATAAAGTTCTCTTGGTGTAAATAAAGATTAAAAAGATATTCCATTTTTGTCAATGAAATACACCACATTGCAATTTTTGTCAAATAAATACTCAATAATACTAACACATGTTTAAGATTGTGTTATTATTTACATGGATGTTGCTTTCTTTAACTATACACTGCTTAAAAGCACAAATATGACTTCAAAAATATTCTTTAATGTTGATTTCTAGACGTAACTATATTAGAAAGAAAGTATTAAACGATCGGGGTAAAAGCTAATAATATATTACGAACAAAGATTATTTCGCACAACCTTTCCTCTGACATTTATTATTAGAAAGAAACATTTTTTTAGTCTAGCGCCACGTATTTCTCTTACACACAACCGATAATTGTCTTAGCTCGTAACATTATGTGTAACACTTATTACTCATGTCGTGAGTTTTAGTTGATCTATGAGCAAATCAGAAATTTTTAGTTAAAATTAATAACTGTAATGCCTTTGAAATACGAGTTTTTTTGTATTCATTTTAAGAGTTACTCTTTTCTTTCTTTTAATAAATATTGGAAATATTCCAAAATTTTATGAACAACCATATTGCTATTCTAACTTTACACATACTGTATTTTTAAAACTAGAAGTAGTGGACATACATTAGAGAGGTATAAAACACTTAAAATTTTATTTCCATTATTGCAATAAGAAATTCGGGCTATTCTCATCGGATAACTTAAAATTGATAAATGACTAAATATTAAAATTTGTAAAAAATAGCCTTCATATGCTGACATGCCCACGCACACGTATTAGGGTAAAAAAAATAAGGTATTTATGTCCTGTATTACTGTTTTTGGGGGAATCGGAATAACTCGGGATAATTTGAAAATGAGATATATGATATAAATTCTTTTATAGTTGCAAACAGGATTTCCAATTTTATACTCAATATATTTTCTTATAACGTTCCTAAAAGTAGCTGTTATGTCTTTTTTTTCACTTTATATGAATTATATTGGATTTTGATTCAACAGACTAAATTTTCAATTCCGTGTTCTGTCAACTACGTGATTCAATTTAGAAACATTTTAAGTTATATCTCAGCTTAGGTTCAAGAATTTTCTAATCTGTTCAAAGTTTTGCTTCAAAATTAATATTACAATTCATATGATAGTTTATGTGTACAGCACCGGATTAAATTATCACTGCTAGTCATATAAACGCATACATAAACATAGGGATATATATATATGTAAGGAAAAACATAAAACTAAAATATAGGGGGGCTTTTGTTAGGGAAAAAGGGGAATTTATAATAAAAAATTATTAACTCACGAAAGTTCGCCATAAAAGAAGAAGGGTTGTTAATAGCAAAAAATGGCAATAGGAGTCGCCAATAGACGGGCACTGTTCAGAAAAGAGATATTTTTCGGCAGGAGCAAGTTACATAAAGAGTTACATAAGAGAAATGTGGATGATGAATCAGCGGAAAGATTGCGCGGAGACTTTAACAAAGAAAATCTAGTTAGTCGGCACTTAAGTTTGAGAGAGGTAACACGTACGTCTTCATGAGAGATTTAAAATGGGGTGGTGTGCTGAACTTTGTCGGAGCTCTGGACAAAACGTAATGGAATAAAAACCAGTTAATGGAACTATGTCGTGTATCTTCATTGCTGTGCCAGATTACATTTCTTTAATTAATTTTATGACAACGAACTCTGTCATCAGTCGACATGGACAGTCCTGTGCGGATTTGAGATTTTCTTTTTAATTTCGGGAAGGCCGACGTCGTGAAGCAACCACTCGTCTTTTCATTCAAAAAATGTTACTCTCTCATAAAAAATTGAAATTCGTGAGCTCCGACGTTAAAATATTCGTCTTTAACAAAAATTTTTATGATCGGATTGGAAGCTTTGGAGTCCGGTCGATTTTTATATGCTGAAGCTGAAATTGCATTTTCAATCTTGCCCCTTGTCGTAATTTCAGGGGAAATTCTTTTGTGAAATTGAATCCAGGAGACTTTACATTGTCAGTGAAGAATTTTGTCAAAAATATAAATGGATAAACCGAAGGTTAAGCAGGAAGGAAACGACGATAGTGCAACAGTCAACGATGATAATGAAAATAAAAATGAGAATAAAGGTGAAAAGAAGCAAGTAAAAGACTTGAAAAAGGAACAGTTCTAACATTGAATGATTGCAGTGAACAGACAAGTAACAAGGGAATGTTTCGAGAAACAAAATTAATATTACCGAAATATGAAACGAAAATTTTCAAGAACATTTTGCCCTGGATTACAATGTTTGAAGAAAAAAGAAATGATTTAGAGCTGGACGATGACTGGAGAAGAGAAAATTTATTAACTTACGTAGACAGTGAGATTTAACAATTTATAATTACAACGCAACTTTACAGGAAGACTTATCAAGAAATAAAGAAAAATCTCATTGTCGTTTATTCAAGAAGCAGACAAGAAATGGAAAAGGGCTTTAGAAGCATGAAATTGACAGCAGAAGGAAATCTTTTAGAATATTACCAACAAAAAGTGGAATTAGGGAATTCTCTACAAAAAGACGAACGAGAAATAATAGAAGCCATGAATATGGATACACCACCAACAATGTGCACGCTCCTGAGTCTACAAAAAATAGACTCACCAACAGATTGGCTTGCAATAGCAAAAATGATTTTCCCATCCATTGCAGTCAAAGAAAGAAGAGAAACAAATGAAAAAACAAGAGACTTTGGAAGTGTAGAGCAGGCAGCCGGATTCCAGCACTGGAGAGAAAGAAACAACACCAGACCCCAGTCAAGACAGTTTGAAAGTAATTACAGTGAAGACAACCAAGAAAGAAATTTTTTCAGACCAAGAAGAGAAAACTTTGGAGGAAACTATGGACAGCGAGGGAGACATCATCAAGAGCAAAACAGAAGGAGTAACTATTATGAATACAGCAATTATCACAAACCAAATGAAAACAGACAAGAAAGAAGGTGACTACTGATATCTGCAGAGGTGAGTGACTTTAAAATTTTGTGTCTTTTGGATACGGGTTCTTCAGTAACGATAATATCAGAAAAATTATGTAAAAATTTGACTAATTTAAAAGTTCTAGAACATCAAAAAATAATTTTAAACCAAACAAATGGTCAAATCAATCTGAAAGATGTAATAACTACTAATATCAGGATTGGAAAAATTCAAAAAGCAATAAGCTTATATGTTGTGGACACAGAGTTACCATATTTATTATTAGGTGTTAATGAAATAAGAAAGTTTAAATTAGAAATTAATTTTAAAAATTTACGGGTATATCAATGTAGAAATGAAATTGAATTATGTTGTGATTATAAATTTAAACGTCCTAATGCATTTCATATACAAAATTTTGATAATTGTGGTGAAAAATATAATGCTTATAATTTGTGTAATGCTAAGAATTTAAGAAATTGTGATAATATTGGTAAAACTTTTAAAAGTTATAACAGTGTTAAAAATGGTCATTCACTTAAGCAGAAATTTGAAAATGAAGATGTTTGTTGTGATGATTCAAATGTAAACAGTGTTTTAAAAAATGATTGTGTGAAACAAAAAAATGACTTAAACCCTAATGTGAGAGAACCAAACTTGAGATGTGAGGATTTTGAAATTGAAAATATAACTGTAAACAATAATGTTGAGTTTAAGGAGGAATCAGGTATCCCCGATGGTACTCTGAATGCTCTTTTTAAAATGCCCAGTGATGTTTTGGAAAGTTTGGCCCCAGAACAAATACCTGAGGACTGGTCAAAATTAGATTTCATTTTAGGGAAATTTGATAAAGTATTTTCAAGAGATAAATATGATGTAGGAAAAATAAAATTAGAACCTCAAAGAGTCCACTTCACTTCAGAACTTCCAATAGCTCTTAGACCTTATCGTGCCTCACAAACTGAAAATTTAGAAATACAAAAACAAATAAATGAGTTGTTAAAAGCAGGATTTATTAAACCATCCCATTCACCATTTGCATCACCAGTGTGTTTAGTAAACAAGAAAGGAGAAGGAAAAACTCGTTTATGCATAGATTATCGTAAATTAAATTCTATCACAAAATTTGATTCAGAACCTATTCCAAGAATAGATGACCTCTTAGACCAACTGACCCATGCAAGGTACTTCTCAACAATTGACTTAACTTCCGGTTATTAGCATATTGCAATACATGACAAAGACACAGAAAAATTAGCTTTTACTACTAATTTTGGACTATATGAGTGGCTCAGGCTCCCCTTTGGTTGGAAGAATGCTCCAAGTGTTTTTCAACGAGCAATTAGACAAATTTCAAACAAGTATCAAATAAAATATGCTCTAAATTACTTTGATGACATAATAATTTTTTCTCAAAATTTTAATGAACATATGCAACACTTAGAAGAAATTTTTGAAATCTGTAAACAAGAAAATATCAAACTAAAGAAATCAAAGTGTCAATTTGCAAAGAAGGAAATAAATTTTTTAGGTTATGAGGTGTCACAAGGACAATATTCTCCACAAAATACAAACATTGAGACAATAAAAAAATTGTTACCACCCAAAAATATAAAAGAACTCCAAAGATTGTTAGGTTCCATAAATGTATACCAAAAGTTCATTCAAGATTATGCAAAGTTAAGATTACCACTCAAAAATTATTAAAGAAAGATGTAAAATGGAACTGGTCCCCTGAATGTCAAATGTCATATCAAAAAATAAAAGATGAGTTAATTTCAAAACCAATTTTGACTTTATATAATCCAAATTATCCATGCCACTTGTACGTTGATGCCAGTCAAGAAGCAATAGCTGCAGTTTTGAAACAAAAACATCCAAATGGACAATTACACCCAATAGCTTTTCATTCCAGACAATTAAGAAAACATGAGAAAAATTATGCCATAACTGAGCTTGAATGCTTGTCAATTATTGATGCGATTGATAAATATCACTGTTATTTGCATGGCCAAAAATTTACAATACATTCAGATCACTCTACATTACAATGGCTAAAAAATGTAAAAAAATTAACTGGCAGGCTATTTAGATGGTCATTAAAATTATCAATGTATGATTATGATATAGTGTATATTAAAGGAAAATGCAATCATGAGGCTGATATGTTATCGAGAAATCCTGTAAGTTATTTTGTTAATCAATATTGTTATTTCCTAAGCACAGATGAAATAATTAAAGGACAGTGGGATGATAATATAAATAACATTAAGTATAAAAAATATAATGGAGTCTTAACTGTAAAAAAGAAAAACTTAGTCAAAATTGTAGTTCCGCCATCACTAAGAGTAAAATTAATAAATTCAGCTCATGAAAAATTTGGTCACCCAGGTGTAAAAAAGATGTTAAAGTTAATTTCCCCAATTTACTATTGACAAGACATAATTGTAGACATAGCAAATTTTGTTCGTTGTTGTGAAACCTGTCAAAAGAATAAAAAATCAACTCAGAAAAAATTTGGACTGATGGAGCAAGTGCCTGTGGTGAAAGAACCATTTGACTAAATTTCAGTTGATACTGTTGGGGGTTTCAATTATTACAATTCAACAAAAAATATCTTCATCTTGTAATTTATCATGCAACCAGATATATATGGACATTCCCCTCAAAGAGTGTAACCAGTGAAACATACACAAATTGCTTGAGACAAGTTTTCAATATTAAGGTTCCAAAGGAAATACTCAGTAATAGGAATGCTGCATTCACTTCTTCCAGATTTAAGAAATTTTTGAAGCATCACAATATACGACAATTATTGACCAGTTTGCATAGACCTCAGACAAACGGAAAGAATGAAAGATGTAATCAAACAATAGTAGCAAAATTAAGATGTAAAGTAAATTCTTCTTCGAAAAAATTCCCTGGACAAAAATTTTAGAACAAGTAACTTCTGAATACAACAATCAACCCCATTCTGTGACTGGTTTTTCCCCAAACTACCTTTTATTTGGAATACTACCATATGATTCACCTTTGCCCAATACTACTTCATTAAATTATCCACCTGTTGAGGAAGCCAGGAAAATTGCAGTGCAAAGAACTATTCAACACCATAAAATTAATAAACGAAGATATGATAAACATTTTGTTCAGTCAAATTTTAAAATTGGGGACTTAGTGGTGTACGAAGAATTTAAATGCCCAAATTCAAGAAAAATAGATCCACCTTATTCAGGCCCCTATACAATTTTAAGTCAACTATCTAATGTAAATTTTGAAATTAACAGACCAAATCAATATACTGAAAAGGCCACCGACATTGTACATTCAACAAGATTAAGACATTTTCATCCACAAAATGAGTTTAAATTAAAATAAATTTAAGTTCCTGCAGCATTTCTTGGGCGGAGGGGGGGGGGAATAAGGAAAGTTTTGTACTAATTGCAAATAAAATTGAAATTGTGAATTTTGAATGTTAATAATGATAAAAGTATGAAAATTAAATTGTGTTTCTGAAATTAAGGAAAAACTATAATATGATTTGTATTGATTTTTATTTGACTTTAACAATTGTAAGATATGAGTTAAAATTTAAATAACTGTTGAAAGAACTTTTTCTAAATCTACAAAATCTGAGTATGTTGAAATGTTTATCACTAGTTTATAATGTTTTGAATTGTCTTATAAGCTGAACTGTATGTGATATTTGCCCAATTATGACCAACCTCAAGCTCAGAGATCCATTTCTTTTGGTTTTATTTCCTTGTGTGTTGTCTAAAAATAATTTTAAAAAAACTGTCTTGGTTTAAACTCTACTAGAAAACTGTTTTATGTGATGTTTTGGATCTTCTGAGTCAACCACCGATTATGACAAGTCTAATTCTTTTACCTTTTTAATTTCCCTCTTTCTTGAAGTTCTATACTATCACCCACTTCTACCCACGCGTTGGAAGTCATCCCAATTACCTAATCATTTGTATATAAGCAATTCTACCTGTCAGTCACTTTAAGTGCTGAATTAATCTAAAATAAACAAAATAATGACCAAAGACAGGCTGTGGATGACCGCTCCTTTGTCCTCCCTTTCCTTCAGGTTTCTGTTGACTCATGTTTTCCCCATTGGAATTCATGAGTGAACGGATTACCTTTTTCCTCTTGGTTGGCTCTGTGTTAAATCCTTTCCTTTTTCTGGAGTCAGGGAGTGAATACTGATCTCTTTTGAGCCTTTCCCAACCTAGAGTTTCAGTGTCGTGCACTATACGCACCAATTTTTCACTCTAAATTTTGTTTAGAGTTGTCAGTTGTGGTTAAGACGGTGAGAAATTGTTGATCCTGCTCTCCTATGACCCAACTAAGCACTTGTTCACTCAACTACACAAACACACACAAACAAAAACATACACCTTGAATTAAACAGAATGTACACAGATGAAGGAGTTGAACAGTAGTACCAGAAGTGCCAGTACCAGAAGTGAATTGTATTACATAATGAATCTGTCATTATGAAAATTTAATGTGGTAAATTGTAACTGAAAATTATGTCTAAATGAAAATTGTAAATTAAATTATGAAGAAGTGTTGAATTTCATGTAAGTAAATTTTAAAATGTTGGAAAAATTCTATAAGATAAATGAAATTGATGAAGCTTAAAATATGATGTGTTATAAATTGGATCCTATGAGAAAATTCGAATTTGTTATAGTGTCAAATATTAATGTTTTTGACTCTGAGTCTTTACAGAGACAAGATAGCTAAACAAGTTGGAGGCCTCCTGGGAAACGTGGCGCCACAATATCTATTTTTCAGTACTTTTGTATTATTTCCTTGTTTTTAATGATATTTTATTAATATTTTTGAATTTATATGTGAAATGCTTTCTGGAACTGTCCAAAAACCTGGAGTAAAAATGCTATTGATGAAGAATTAAGAATTTTGTAACTAGTCAAAGAACTATAGAACTCCAGGGTAGCCAATACTAGGCATGGACTTTATAAAATTCAAGCATGTGAACATTTGTGTAACTTTAATTGTGGCAGTCCAATTCTTACTACTTAAAATTGTTGTGGATAATTGATAAAAAAAAGAGGTTACTATTGTTAACTATTGAATACTTAATTTTCACGTGTCAAGGTAATAATAATGCAAATTTAGTGATTTAATTTTGTTTTGAAAAGTGCTTTAAATTCTTTTTGACTTTTGTATATAATGTTGTGAACTTATTGTAATGATTAATAATGTGATATATTAGTTTCTGTCTCCACTGGAGACAGCTGTAAGTTGTATTTTTCATCTAGAGCTCCTTCATGATTGTGTAAAATAATAGTTTAATTTAGAGATAGTTAGGAAACCAAGTTAGGAATAAGAAAAGATAAATTAAGTTAGGAATAGTTTTCATTTAATTTTGTTGATTAGGGACTGCAGCCCTGATCAGCATCCTTTTCAAGTAACTGTCAGTTGAGTTTGAATTAAATTTAAGTTTTCTCTTCTGGAGACTTGCTGCAGTGAACTGGCCATTCTTGTGTGCATGCCTTCAGAGGACGGGGGGGGGGAGTTGTAAGGAAAAACATAAAACTAAAATATAGGGGGGCTTTTGTTAGGGAAAAAGGGGAATTTATAATAAAAAATTATTAACTCACGAAAGTTCGTCATAAAAGAAGAAGGGTTGTTAATAGCTAAAAATAGCAATAGGGGTCGCCAATAGACGGGCACTGTTCAGAAAAGAGATATTTTTCGGCAGGAGCAAGTTACATAAAGAGTTACATAAGAGAAATGTGGATGATGAATCAGCGGAAAGATTGCGCGGGATTTTAACAAAGAAAATCTAGTTAGTCGGCACTTAAGTTTGAGAGAGGTAACACGTACGTCTTCATGAGAGATTTAAAATGGGGTGGTGTGCTGAACTTCGTCGGAACTCTGGACAAAACGCAATGGAATAAAAACCAGTTAATGGAATTATGTCGTGTATCTTCCTTGCTGTGCCCGATTGCATGTCTTTAATTAATTTTATGACAACGAACTCTGTCATATATATATATATATATATATATAAAATTAATTTAATACGCATAATATATGAAATTATTAACGGCATGATTTAATAAGATGGGTAACTAAATTTACAGCAATCAGTCAAATTGAACAGAATTAAAATTTCAGCAGTAAGTTTTATGAAATTTTTTGGGAAATGTTTGATAATCTTGAGAACTGTGATGCAAATTATATTGAATTATCTGGAACAAATTTCTGTTTATTTTAGCATCGTCATTTAGAATTAAAGTGCCTTAAAGTAGCAGTAAAATTTCGACAGTTTGACAGACAAATAATTTTTTATTTCTTAATCACAAATGGGGTAAGAATTACAATTGGCCACTAAGAAAAGAAAGTAAGAGAACTTATTCGTTGCAAGTAAAGTTATTCTAATCTAAACAACTTTAACATTTGAACTCCTAGGGGTTGAAATGTTTGAAAAAGACTGACTGAGAGATGGGATTTCTGAAAAGTATTTCGCTGTGTAATTGATGATTTACACAAGAGTAGAATTAAAAAGAGAATGAATTTTCTCAACTCCAAACTACATAGAAGGAAGGAAACTTTATACACTGAGGTGCCAAAGGTCGTGCGATAGCAATATGTAAATTTTGAGGAGGCGCTAGCACCTAGTGAAATGTTCTATAAATACCCAGAGCGTTATCAGTTGTGAATTCTCCTGAATGGTGTTAAACAGTCTCGAATGGGATTATAGCAATCAGACCTAAATTATCAGATTTTGAAAGCGGAATGAGAACTAAAGCTATGGTGGGGGGTTATCCACTTTCCGGAATTGTTGGGACATCCAACATTCCTCGATCCACAGGGTTACGTGTGTCCCGAGAAAAATTCTTGGAAGGCATTATCACCTATTATGGCCAGCCAGGGACAGACCATGGGTGCTTGATGAACGTGACCAACGATTTGTGTCCAGAACTGTGAGATCTAACAGACAATCGACACTGGCTAATGTGACATCCACATTAAATGCAGGAGGTACCAGACACATATCAAAGAGGAAAATTAAGCGAAATTTAGGGTTAAGGAGATATGGGAGCAGAAAGTTGACATAGCTACACCGAACACAGTGCTCCCACCTGGACTCATTAACATAGTAATTGGATCCTGAAAGACAGGAAAAAAGTAATCTAGTCATGATACCAGCTGTCAGGAGCTGATAGAAGAGTTTGGATCTGGCGCAGACTACCTGAAACCATGGATCCAATTCTCCAACAAGGCATTTTGCAGTTTGGTGGAGGGTACATAATGTAGTGGGTTTCATTTAACTGGGATGGTTCTTTGGACCTCGTATATATGTCAAAACCTGAAATCGCTATGTTGTGCTGCTTGGTTACCGTTTCCAACCCTTCATGGACATGTATTCCAACAATGATGGGATTTTCCGGGACGTCAATGCACCAAATTGTAGAGCCCAAATTGTTCAAAATTAGTTCAAGAGGCATTGTGGAGGATTCCGACGAACGGTCTTGCTACCACGTCACCCACGCCTAATCGAACATTTATGGGATATGGTAGGAAAGGTCCATTTGTGCAAATATCGGCCAACTATGGGTCGGTATGCAGTCGACATGACTCAACATATCTCCAAAAGACTTGTAGAATCGATGGAAAATCGAAATGCTGCACTTGAAGTCCTATGTAGGTACCCTACGACTTTTTTGCATTTCTTTGTATATTTTGAAAATCAATATATACATTATCTTAAGATCGAAACGAAATAAAAACTAATTAGTGGATTAACAAAATATAAACTACTAAGATTCTCCATGTTATTACTTATATTTTTTCAGAAAATAATGATAAATAAAAGATTCTCTGAGCAGAAGAATTTAATTAACAAGCTTGAAAATTTTGAATTACTACAATGACATTTTTTTAAGTATATATATAATCCTACCCATAATCCATCATTAAAACACGCATTTTAAGTGGCTACAAAAATAATGTTTCAAATTAATACATTATGCATGTTTTTAAACGTTTAAGAAATAAACTTTAAGTACCACATTTACCCATAATCCTTAATAGCAAAAACATATAAATTTCGAAGCTAGCTTGCTTATAGTATACATTAGACATTTTTAATTTGAATGGCATAAATAATCAAGTAGAATTCCCTATGGTAGATATTATGGAGTTGAAATATTACAATGAAATTTATAAGAGCAAATTTAATAACTACTTATAGTTATAAAATTACTCACAAAATACATTTGCATTATATTAAAACATTTCTTCCTATCACATAAATATGTGTGCGGGAAACTGAAGTAAAATTAAATAAAGATAAATGAATAGAAAAGTAAAAGAAGATGAATGGTGTAAATTAATTAACATAAAATATCAGTGACAGTATTTTTTAAGTACTCACTTCTATAAATGTACAAAAAATAATTATTTTATAAAAAACAGTTTTAATGTCTCTAAACAAATTAAATCCATTGTAGATATTCCAGTCATAAAATCAGAACTTTTAAAATATGTCTGATCATAAAATTACGTCATTTTACAGAACTTATGCTTGTTGCAAATAAATATCATTTTAAAGTTTTACAGTAATACAAGTGGGCATTTAATATATACATAGTCATGTCTTTTTAAGGAAACACATGTACACATATTACATAAGAAAGCGTGATTAATCATCTATCGAAAATAAATAATTGTGTATTTAAATATAAAATTTAATTTATCACCGTACATGAATAGAGGAATAAAACATTAATCTATGAAAAAAATTAATGGAAAAAATTAAGGAGCTTTCTCCCATGTGCACATATTTACATGAACAAAAATTTATATACTTTAGACAGCTTAACCCTGCCTAAAGCAGTGTATATGCTAAATTAATCACATGAGTTTAGTTGGATTAGGGAAATTATAACGTTGTCATAAACGTTTATAATTTATGTGTGGGGAATATTTATTTGAGTTTAGGTATAGGAAAAATAATTTTGAAGAATTCGTTACTTGTTCTCTATTCGTTCAGACTTTACGGTGCTTTTAAGTTTTGAAAATTACAGATACTTTTAGTAATTTTGAAAAAGTTATATCTCTATTTATTCTTTATTCAAATTGTTTTGAAAGTTTAGTTCTTGGTAAAAATTTATTACTCTAGGTTTAGGCTGTTACATGGATCTAAATATCATTAGATTATATAATGTCATAACATATTTCAAGATCTTTTTTCCCCCAATGCAGAGACACTTGTCGGATAGACATTCAACTTTATTCTAGCCTTTTTTTTAGCAGTTTTTGCTAGCCTTTTTATTATGGGAGCACCATATAGGCAGACCAGCATTGCCCCCTATGAAGGGACGACACAAACGGAGGTATTTTAGTGGTGCAACGCCGGGATTCGATCCGAGCACTCTCAGCACCGAAAGCCAGCGCGCTGTACCACAAGGACACCACATGCTTTATTTAAAGGATCTATATTCCTCGAGAATTAAAGGAAGATATTTAAATTTCTACAATACATAGTTTTTTCAGAAAGGTCATTGAACTAATATTCATACAGCACGTTTTGATAACAAACAACTGACAGTTACTAATTCAGTGTTTCGCGTTCAATTTAAATATTATAACAGGAATGTTGTGGATATTAAACATTTGATTCTGGAATATTTAAGCATCGAACGGAAATTGTTTGCCATTATTTATATTTTTAGACCATCAAAAAGCCTTGGAAACTGAACTATATCCACGAATTTTAAATCCATGAAAAGCCTATGAAATCTAGAATTATTCCTGAAAATATACAGTTTAATAAACGTATATTGGTTTCAAAATATGTTTAAAGGGAATCTTTTCAACATTACTAATAAGATACTGCTATGCCGAAATCTAAAGGCACCGTAAAGGCTTGGAGAATAAGTTACACGTTTTTCAAACATTATTAGATTTTTTAAAATACCTAAACTCCAATCAGCGATAAAATTTCTGAGTATCATTACGGTTTCTAAATCATAAATATACTCACTGAAATGTATATCATGGTAAAATTTACTGATTCATATCTAAAATCTTTCACTGCATCAAAATATTCTGTCTCAATTTTAGTTATTTTGATATTTATGCTCGAACACTGCAATTTATACGATTTACACCAGATCATTACATGACGATAGTTTTGATAATGATGTTACCAATTCGTAAAAGATAGATGGGAAATTTAACACTTTGTTATATATATGTAGTCTGAATTTCGTTTATACTAAAATCTAGTTTATAGAATTCAAATTTTATGGAGAAGAGATTGCATGAAATTTTTTGCATGGATAGCTACTTCCAAACAAATCTATGTAAAAAGACAAATCTTACATATTTAATTATTATGAATGAAATACTGAAAGTACTGAAAAGAAATACTGAAAGTTATTTCTAGTATTATTTATATCTGCTATACAAAGAAATCGAAATGACAAAATGTATTTTCCCAGGAGAGAAAGCCTTTCCTTCCTTCATTATTCCTAACAAATCAACTCTTCTCTCCTCCAGATAAATTACTACTTCCTTTCGCTGACCTTTTCCTGTGCTAATCACTATTGAATCATTAAATGCTTATTCTAACAGAAAACGAGATAAGTTTTACACAATCCAGAACCATTTAATCGAAAAGTCTGACACTAAAAGAAAATTTAATCACTACGCGTTATTACAAATTCATTAACTATGTACTTTTCATTACATCTGTTCAGTAAAACGAAATTGCATCGCTCCAGACATTTACAAGAATGATAGTTTGAAGCTTTAAATAATTAATGTGAATTACCTTTTTTAAAACTTTTATAGAAACGTAAAAATAAAGCCAGTTTATTGTCTCTCACGTAGAACTTTACAGGCATGTAAATTTCTTTTACAACGTTAGTTCTACTTACCTTCATGATAGAAAGCTGATCAAGATTTACATAATGAAAGATTGCAAATGTTATAAGGACATTTTACACAAGTTATAATTTAAATTGGTATATTCTACAGAAACTGTTCTTTATGTTTTTTTAATTGTCTCTTATTTTGCTTCTATCCTAATTAAATTTCATAATGAACATTATGACGAATATTGGCTGTATATTCAATCAGAAGAAGTGGATGTGGCAACAGCTAAAATTATTTTTATTGGCATTGCTGTTTCAGTACACTGTTAGAGATATAAACGGACAGTTCGAAAAAAACAGGAAAAAACACCTTAGTAAAGCAAAAGCATTGCATGCAGAGTATTTTTAGACTATGAATGAAAACATATCATTCGTCAGGAACAAAAGTGGCAGAATCAGTATCTTGTATAAGATATTCAAACTGAAACGTATTATGCTGGATCTAGTTTGCATTCTATTGAGGAAATTGTTCAGGAGATTGAAAGGAAAAGGGAGTAGAATCCTAACATTTTTTAGAATATCCCTTCTGAAAGACTGAAATTTTATTTGAATAGTGAGCCAACTCCACTTTTTAGAAAAATGGAGTTACCCTCACTTTCATGTTCGTATAAGTCATTTCTATCTTATTTTAAAATTGGTACACCTCCAGCTTACTTCTGCTGCCAACAGAGGTCATTACAAATCCGACTTCAGCACCCATTTCTCAACACTCGTTAGACTTTAAGGCTCTGTATCTCAAAATGAACAAAAATGGAGTTGGCCCACTATTCAAATAAGGCCTTCATTTATAGTTTTCAAACTGAAAGACCTCAGATGCGAAGAAAAGATGCCATACGCCCGATGTCACATGAGTAACTAACGTGTAAAAAAAGCTCACGCCCTGACCACAATCATTGAAAACATATATTATGGAATGCGCGTTCTCGGTCGATTGGCCATATCGAAAAATCTCCCAATACCATTCCTCCAAATCAGATATGTCATTAATTTCATTGCTAAGTTCTTGCGTTTCTCTCGAGAGCCAATATGACTCTATAGCTACTTCGTAACTTTCATGAGCGTTTCCTTGTCAGTGGTATGGGACACATTCTCTCACCTGCTAATATCCACTAACTCTTAAACATATAAAATGGTTTCATTTGAACACACCTCCTTGGACTACAGTGGTGACTATATATATATATATATATATATATATATATATATATATATATATATATATATATATATATATATATATATATATATACAAGGTGTGCCCATAAAGTAACCGGACAATTTTTTATAAATAAGAAAAATATTACTCACCTTCAAATAAATTTATCTCCTTCAAAATAATCGCCAAAGGAGTCTATACAATTTTTCCAACGTTTCTTCAAGTCATTGAAACACTGTTTATAGGCGTTGGAACTAACCGTTCGCAAAATACGCGTAACATTTGATTTAATATCCGAGACGTTTTCAAATATCTGTCCTTTCATGGCCGTCTTAAGCTTCGGAAAAAGAAAAAAAAATCAGCTGGCGATAAGTCGGGAGAATATGGTGGGTGATTTATCACAGTAATTGAATGCTTAGCAAGATATTGTTGTACAGAAATTGCTGTATGGGGCCTAGTATTATCGTGTAAAAGAAACCATTGCCCAGAATCAAACAGTTTCTTCCTAACTCGCCTTATCCTGTTTCTTAATCGAAAAAGCGCCTCCTTGTAAAAATATTGATTAATTGTTGGATTTTCAGGCACAAATACGTGGTGAATAAGTCCTTTGAAATAATAAAATGCAAAATCCATGAAAGGACAGAGATTTGAAAACGTCTCGGATATTAAATCAAATGTTACACGTATTTTGCGAACGGTTAGTTCCAACGCCTATTAACAGTGCTTCGATGACTTGAAGAAACGTTGAAAAATTTGTATAGACTCCTTTGGCGATTATTTTGAAGGAGACAAATTAATTTGAAGGTGAGTAATATTTTTCTTATTTATAAAAAAATGTCTGGTTACTTTATGGGCGCACCTTGTGTATATATATATATATATATATATATATATCGAAATTTTAAAAAAGCTTTCTATTTTCCTTGTTTACAGAAATTGCTCTAGTTTATTAAAAGTAAATGCTTGCATATTAAATAACAGTAAAACGAATGCATGTGTTAAATTAAGCACAGAACTTCCCTTAATATAATAATCCATAAGGTTTACTCATGCTTAACCTGAGAACAATACCGAACATGTCTATAAATATTCAATGTTTGAGAATTTTGGGCTCCATTGTACTTTTTATTGTCTCACGATTGATACCCTTCTTATCATTATAAGCTAATACTGCGAAGGAATAAAGGTAAAGATCTGGATTTCAAACCGAATAAAATCAAAATTGCATAAAAAATGTACGGTTCGTAAGCGTAATGGGACCAGGCATATCGTCATCAAACTTCGCAAGTACAACAGTTATTTCCGGCAATACTAAAAGTAATACTTGATTTTTAACTTCTGAGAGGTTGAAATTACTTCAGAAATGCAGTATGACTCACAAATTTAAACCGAAGTTTCTCTGAATGGTTGTTTGAAATGTAGAGGTCCCATAACCAGTTCATTTTTTGCTTTCTTTTGTATCTCGTTAAGCACATTACTATCATTTCAGCATCTCTGTCTGATCGTTTAGTTTATCACAAGGACTTGTTCTCTGACGTTGCATTTTTTTGACAAAAGAATATGTAGCATTGATGTGCGGGTATGTTTGGCCTCCTACTCGTCTCCCCCCCCTCCCCGAAAAGGAAAAATAGTAAGAGAGAAAGAGACAATGCGTGTGTGTGTTTTACTTCACTGTCGGTAATGTTAAGATTCGCGACAGTTTGTCTGATTCATTAGTCTTATCAGTTTGTGCCTTGTCTTGGTGACATTTTAATGGACATTAAAAATGTCAACTTATAAAGCTGCAGATTGGGTGATAATCAAAAGCAATACCTCATGACCTCGGCCTGTGAACAGCATCATCCTATATTTTCCCCCTAGACTCTATCATTTTATCGAATAGAAAACTTTCTAACACAGAAACATTTTTTAACGTAGTATCATATTTTTAAATCTTAAGACATAACATTATCTCAAATTTGGAGCAGCATTTTTCTACTTGATATGAAAATAAAATTGTCGATATATATATTTCTCGTGTATATTTATAGCTTGTACATTTTATGCAGTATATTATTTTTTTCTTTAAATTCGGATTTTCTTTTGATGTCCTGACTCATGCATGTCAAAAATAAAATATGACAGAATTGGAGATATTTTTTACATACCATGTATAGTCGTTGCGTGAACTTCTAAAGTCCAAAATTTGTGAATGCGCCCAATGAAATACACTAAAATGCTAGGGTATGGCATGAACACATTTATGGGTGTTCCTTTATATTCTTGTAAATGTAAGTTCTATGTCAAATTTCAGCTAATGAGTTTAGTTAACTGTATGAATGTGGTAATAAAAGCCTTTTATTGTGAGAATAAAAGAAATAATCGGGAAATAAATGTTTTATCGAAATTAAAAAAATTTTGCTCCAAATAATACTTTTTCATTTTTAAGTCATCAGTGATGGTATAGAGATATCTGACATCAACCCTTTCTAGGTTATACGTATATCAAAGTCACCCTCTAATAAAGTAGAAATGACACTTTTTGCACTAGATAAATAACAAAGTTTATTATTCCCTTGACACATATAACGTGCAGTGTAAAAACAATACTGAGTAAAGACTGGTACCAAATGTTATAAACACTATACAAGGAAATGAAGTTCAAGTACTCACAATATATATAAAGTCAGACCAGTGATGCTGCTCGATAATCCAGTATTACTAACACAACAACCTCTTTATGCCAGAGTGGCAAAAACTCGCTTAGGCTTAGAAGCGATCTAGCTATGAGCCACTGAGGGCAACTCGCATAAACAGCTCCAAACAAACCAGTCTCTCCCGCAATCTGGCTACGCGGTATTTATAGTAATGGTTTATGCTGAATTTAGCATTTTTTTGTAGCTTTTTTGGATTTATGCAAATACAGTGATCAATTATTGCTAATATGTCATTAGTAGACCTTACAATGGTATCATCAAATTATTATTCAATATCATCGAATTGCATAAAAGAAGCTTCGTTTTTTGGCTGTAAAGGAAACCTCATTCCTGAAATTTTCATAGCATAGAAAGCGTGCGAATCTTTGTCAGCTACTTAAAATTTAAATTTTGAAATATTCTTGATAATTATTTTGCATTTTTTATCCCCAATTTTATAATATACTAGAATATAGGGATTTTCGCATAAAAAGAAAATATATTCTTAAATAGGATCCTACAGAACCTTAAAATAATTTATGAGGCATAAATTGCTGTTATATATGACAATAAAAGAAAAAAATCTAATTTTCTATTTCTCGAATATCTCTCTTATCCATGCTTATACATATATTTCATAAAATTGTTACAAAAATAGTCCAACGGAAAACATTTTACCATTGTTCACCATCCACTTCCTGAGGAGCCGCCCACTTTTCTCTTTGATGGATTACCACTTTCTCTTGGTGATCTTTTGCGTAGTCTTTTCTTGAACAAGAGCCATCCGCAAGCTGTCACGTTCCCATGCATTAACCATGGACATTTCGGTGTGTCTCTCTGCCTCATTTCGAAGACCATTAGTTGCATTAGCCGGTGTCCTTCTTTTTAGAAAGTAACGTTCCTTGTTTAAAAGATCGGAGGAAAAGAAAACCGTTCCCACAGCTTCAATGTGTAATCAGTGTAACGGCAAATAGTTGACTTCGAAGAGGTGGGGTATTATTCCGTTAGAATTCATTTTCCTTTGTATAACAAGGAGGTTTTTAGGGGAAAACTTAAAAGCACACATGCTTGCCAATTTATTTCGATACGATATATCGTTCAATGCGCGTTCATTTAGAATAACAATTAGACGAATATATAATCGATGTTTTCTGTGAAAATTATTTCAATAGTATTTTTTAGTTAAAACACCTAGTTAATGAATGGAATTGATTAATATTACAATAAGTTATTTTATTCAGATATTTTTTCTGCTTCCTGATAAAAAATAAGATCTGTCTTTTCTAGGACAATGCTTCAGGAGAACAGGAAATTTATCTAAAAATCAGTTATTTGAATATTTTTGTATATGATAATTAGTGCCAAAAAAATTATATTCCCTACAATACATAATATGCTCAAAACTTTTAACACTGAAATAAACGAGGAAAAATTCTTTGGCAGATTTCTTATTTCCTTTTATTTGTTTTAGTTAGTGAAAATTTGCACGGAATTTTTTATTAAATTAGCAGGTTTCGTATACTTTCAACACTATGCAAAATGTGACAAATATTATTTTTTATATGTATCTATGTTTAAGAAATATTTTATAGTAAGCTGTGAAAAGTCTTTAACCTGTCGGAATATCAGGCAGTCTAACGTTCAGTATTTGAGACGATTGATTCGCATATTCCCAAATAAATCCTTTTTGCTGTTTACTTTATTTTTATTTCAAAATGAAGAAACTAGGTTCCATAAAGAAAGTTTTACAATAAGGGCAGTAAACACTACTTTAAAATCTCGCTTTATTCATAATACATCTCGATGAAAAGAAAAATCAGGCTATTTTAGTCACTAACATTTCCTAAAAAATAAATAGCACTTTATAATTCTAAAACATACTTTTTCTACCAAGGAATTGTCGATTTTTTATATTTTCGATTATTTTTTTCCAAACACTACTAAAGGTGCCCATGGTGTAGCTTTTAACAGATTCTGGCTCCTGAAAGATCTAACTCAATGCGAACCCCTGCTTATCAACTTACGGACCCGTTGGGGACCATGAATCTATAGTTTCAAAAATACTGTATTAGTATTTGATTCAGTTGTATACTGTATCAGTATTTGATTCAGAACTCCCTATTTAACTCAAAACTGATCAATTATCAATTGGCACATACCACTAATATGTTTTTACCGAAGTTTTGAAGCTACCGAAGTTCTTGTCAGAAGTCAGCTTATGATTCTAATATATATATATATATATATATATATATATACAGTATGCCCACTAAAGTCCCTTCCCACCCTCTTAACTTCGGAACGGCTGCTGCTATATTCATAAAAGTGGTGTCTAGGTATAGTAAAGTAACCATGCGCTACTGAATGAAACCACCTACCGCGCCACCTGGTGGAAAACTGGGGAGTTAGCATTCCTATCTCGAAAACGGAATGAGATAGGGAAAAAAGTGATTTACAAAGTTGTAGAAAATCATCGATTTAGTACCTTGTGTACATAAATAAGAAAACTACAACGGATAAAACGCGCATTTGTTTTTTCATGATTTCCTACACTGTGACGTGACAAAAGGATCTGAGAAAGAAAAAAGAAACTGATTTTAACAATATACCTTTATTTGAGATGTTCAAACTTCTCACCGTCAGCTGCAATACACATTTGGATCCTCGTTTGAATCTCACGTTGCACACGTTGGAGCATAGAGCGTGACACGTTGGCACAAGCGTCCGTAATGCGTCGTTTAAGGTCCTGCAATGTTTGTGGAGGGGTTGCATACACCTGCTGTTTCAGGTATCCCCACACGAAAAAGTCCAGTGGAGTCAGATCAGGCGAACGTGGAGGCCACTCTTCGAAACCACCATACCCAGTTATTTGGTCCCCGAATTCCTTGACGAGTTATTGCTTCACTGGAGATCTCAGCTTTGGAATACTCAGCCATGACCACGAGCATCAACATACTACAACCCCAAGATGTTCTTTTATAGCTGTCTCAGGTGCACAGACATGACGTTTCTTACGTATTTGCATACTGCAAAAATTTCGAACACCAAGGGCAAGTTGCGTTGAGTTGGTGCGACACTATTTTACACGATCGACGTATTGTCTACTCTGTTTATAAAGACAATCAGTACAAGGATGAAACCCTCGAGGTTTGAACCGCGGTCCTTTTGATTGGGGATCAAAAGCGATATCCCACTGTGCACATTGCGGTGTCGTGTTTTGCCCGAAAGATAATCATTTCACCATTTTTTCAAGTTTCGTGACGTCACAGTGTGGGAAATCACGAAAAAACAAATGCGTGTTTTAACCGTTTTATTCTTTGCATTAATGTCCACAAGGTATCATTTCGTACTAAATCGATGATTTTCTACAACTTTGTAAATCACTTTTTTTCCCTATCTCGTTCCGTTTTCGAGATAAGAATGCTAACTCCGCAGTTTTCCACCAGGTGGCATGGTAGGTGGTTTCATTCAGTAGCGCATAGCTACTTTACTATGACTAGACACCACTTTTATGAATATAGCAGCAGCCGTTCCGAAGTTAAGAGGGTGGGAAGGGACTTTAGTGGGCATACTGTATATCTATATATATATATATATATATATATATATATATATATATATATATATATATATACTCGATGAAATTTCTCTAGATGACCACCCCTAAAAACAGCCACTTTTTATCTGAATTATCACTGGCCACCATAGAGAAGTTTCACTGTATTTACATACATTTCATGCCTTTTTTATTTACTTTAAATTAGAAATGTTCGAGATACTTGACTGTAATCTATCCAACACTCTGTGACACAATCATTTTAGAATACTATTACTTCTTCAAAACATAATATGATCTATATACAATCATCTATGTACAAACGTAATGGCATATATATAAAAAGACTAGGAAAATTTTGAGAATACTATTTGGGGAATGAGTAATAACTAGAAACACATTCCGTTCAATGCTATGAAATTTATAAAATAGTTATATAAATATGTTACAGTAAAAGTGATTAACCGGTGATTAAGCATAACCGCCGGTTATTAGGCGCATTCCCCAATCATGTTGGTAAGCTTGATAAATTTCCCTAAATTTCTCACTTTTATCAGCGATTTTACAAAATTTCTAAATGAATTTGAGAAATTTGAGAAATGTCACAAATTCTCACTTACCAGGTGAATTCCCAAATGAATTTGGTAAGTTTAATAAATAACGCTGAAGATATTACTTTTAAAGAAATGCCTGCATAATTTCTAAAATGCAGTTCTCAAATTTGATAAATAACGGGAAATGTTTCCCCTTTTGTTGTTTTAGTGAAGTAACTTAAGGCTCTAAAATAATTTATAAATGAAACAAAAATGCGTTTTTTGAGTTATTAATATTAGAACAATTTAAGGAATGTATGGAAAGTAAGAAAAAATATGTGTCAGCTTAGTATGCGATTTATGCATACAGACAAATATTTTTTTCTGAAATATAAAGAAAATTCCCACCTTTTGTTGTTTTAATAAAGTAACTTATGGATTTAATCAAATTTTAATAAAGGAATGAAAAATACATTTTTAAAATTAATATTAAAATGATATAATGAGTAGAAAGAAACTAAGAAAAGCGTGTTTTAGCTTAATATTTGAATTATCCGTTCAAAAATATTAAAAAAATATGTAGGGAAAGATATAGAATTCTGATAATTCTTAGTGCTTATTGAAACATGACAAACTATCATGACATTTTGGGTTTCTCAAGTTTCCATTTTTCTTGCATTTATATGTGTTTCGATTGCACTTTCCTTCACAGGGGCACCTTTGGTATCCCTGACCTCCGGAAATTGATGCTTCTCTTGCGCACTCGCTAGAAGACAGAATGATATTTGTTACTTTCTCAACTATAAAAAATTGGTCGTCACCTAGCACAAACTGGTTTCTGGTATACCATCGTGAAAGAGAACCCTTTGTTCCCAAATAATAATACTTATTATTTTCAGTAGCTATTATTACTGACAATATATTCCGCGGATAGCCTCTTGCTTTGCCCCTCATCTGGTATTCTTAGCTTCATTGTATCTTCAACTTTAGCTACCGCAAACTTTAGGGCTGATATTTTCTTCATTTTCTTCGCTTGAGCTTCTAAACCTGCCTTTGTGAACGCTTGCTACTTCTCAACTTCTTCCTTTTGCTTCTTGAATGTAGAAAGGCTGATCACTTCCATATTACACTGTACTTATACTGACGAATGGATTGTTTATAAAATTTACCATCCTAGAGGAGAGACTATTCATAATGTCCGGTAAATTTGATTAAGTATGATTTGTCATATTTACCAATAAAAATTGGCGAGTATGCGTGATCACCGGTAAAAGTGATGAATGCACAATTTATGTGATAAATTTATCATATCTACCGAAATTGTTGATAATCATGCATAATCACTTGATTAATCATTTTTTCCGTAACATATATATATATATATATATATATATATATATATATATATATATATATATATATATATACATATATATATTATATATATATATGTGTGTGTATGTATGTGTATATATATATATATATATATATATATGTGTGTGTATGTATGTATGTATATATATATATATATATATATGTGTGTGTGTGTGTATGTATGTATGTATATATATATATATATATGTGTGTGTGTGTGTATGTATATATATATATGTATGTATATATATATATACATACACACACACACACACACACACACACATATATATATATATATACATACACACACATTCACACATATATACACACATACACACACATATACACACACACATATATATATATATATATATATATATATATATATATATGAATATGATATATACACTCTATTACAAAAAAATATATGCACCCAGAAGGAAACAAGCTACTATTAGTAAACTTAACATGTATGTAGTATATGAGGAGATGAGCAAATGATTAAAAATTCTGAAGAACAGACCGTTTTATGAAGAAGATATGGCATAAAAAAGGTTACAAATCAGTAAGTAGTAAATCCACCTCTGGAAGCAATTTTAAAAGAGGTACAAAGGGACACCAATTTAATTTTTCATCTAAAATACTTTATATCTTATTTAAAACGAAACAAGCTTTGATGTTTTTCCCCTATCTTTAAACTATTTCTCACATCAAAAATATTTCGATAAATAATTAATCTGATTCAGTATGATAGTGACTCCCAGACAGACTGTCGAAACGTTATTTGATTTCGTTTTGAGAAATCAGTTCTACAAATAATTATTTTGAAGTAAAACAAGCATTAAAGTTGAAATATTGATATTGAAATGTCAAGGTAAAATTAATGTTAATAATATAAGATGCATCATGGGCTCTTATTCCCGATTACTGATGGGTTATCTATGTATATAAAACAGTTCCGTAACTGACTGACTGATTGACTGCTGTCAATGTTATAAGTCATTTGTCCCAAATGACATACAACGCACAGTCCAAACCTCTGGACCTAAAGGGCTGAAATTTTTCATGGCGATTCTTCTTATAATGTAGGGGTGTACTAAGAAAGATTTTTGAAAAATTCTTCTTAGATTTTTTAAAATTAATACTTTTAAGCTGTTTTTGTAACTTTTTTTAAGTTTGCATTAAAAATAATAATGTGAGGGTTATAAAATTTATATCACGAGAAAGATCATAAAATATCCTTTAAAAGGAAATCTTTTTCGAATCTTTACCTTCATTTTCTGATTGTTGGTGAATTTTTGAAGATTAATTTTTAGAATTTAATTTCTTAAATGCTGATCACTTGATTTCTTTTTTCTGGTACTTGAAATTAATTTATCGTCACGTGAATAACAACGAAATAGACAAAAATAATTTTTTTTCTTGCTAATGCGGCAGACGATTGGACATTATCCAAAAAAATATTAAAATACGGTAAAATACCTCAAACTGTACTATATTAACTGTACTACATTCTTTAGTTTGTTCTATTAGATTTAATTTGAATATTTCCTTCTACATTATTTTTACTATAAAAATATCCCTTACGATTTTCTTATAAATATATTTTTTTTGTTTTTTTACATCAATTGCATACATTGACCGTTGTATTTATTATATATATATATATATTGGCATTAATTACATACATTGACCGTTGTATTTAATTTGAATGTACTCCGTAGCGAATTGCGGGTTTTCAGCTAGTCAATTTATAACTGGGAATTCTGTATACAAATATTTAGCTTTTAACTCTTCATTTTTGTCCTATGAGGTTTTTGATGACTTGCATTCCCTTAATGTATACTGTTGAACATATCAATTAATATCTCAAAATCATTTTAATAAGTTTTCATGACAGGCAGTAAATATTTTGAAAGCGGAAATTATAAGAAAATATGGTTAATATTTGCTAATACGTAAATTACAGATAATTAAAGCGGTAACATAAAATATGTAATATAGTGATTGTAACAAAAATTGACTATTATAGTACTGAATGTAACATTAAACTTGTAAAGGATTTAACAGTTACTTAATTCCATGAAAAATAATCAAGTTTTGTCTCGAAAAACGAAAATATGCTTGAATGAGATTAACAAATCAACCAAATCACCAAATCGAAAATAAATTGCACGCATTGAAATAGTCAGTAAAATGTATCAGATAAGAAAAGCAATTCCAAATAAAAGTAAAACATGGTTTTGGGATGTAGATAGGGGGAATTTTTTTATCGATTTTGTTCCACCTTTGACATATGATTACATCTGGGATTTCTGTATAATCATCTTAGCCGTTGACTTATAGGTTTGATGAAGTATTCATGGCTGTTGATTCTATTTATGCAGTGGGAGGGGTTCTTTCAATGGCTTTATTTTGAAGCAGAATTTCAAATCTATCGATCGATACTTTCAACCTTTTTGATATTTTCGTTATTATTTTAAGTTTGCCTTTTGCCGTAGTCATATAGGAAAGCTAACTTCGTGTTAGTAATGTGAAAAATAAACATGTATGGATTTAGTTTATTTAAAAAATGAGTGATAATTCTTTAAATGGGACGAACTCAATGTATAAAAATTTTAAGTTGTGTAGTAGTTAATTGACAGCACTGAGCAAACTGATTTGGAGAAAATACTTCTTATAAGATAAATGTTGCAATTAATAAATATTATGTATTTCAGTTTATATTTGGAAATTACTGTAAAATGTCATGGTATATGAAGTGTTTTTACATTTTACTGTAGCAAGAGAAAATAATATCCTTGGTTTTGTTTCTCGATTTCAACTCCTAAAATTCCATGTTGAACACAGAAAAATCAGTTGTAGATTAATAAATTGTAATAACTGAATTGCGCCCTAAATTCTCCAGCGGGGATATCCCGTTGTATAAATTAAGCACTTGATGTCTCTACCAGTTTTGGAATGAAAAACAAAAATTCGCACGCTTTTTTTATAATTTCCAAAATATTTTTAGATACATAGCCTTTTTGTTTCTTTATACTTCATTCTCAAGTGCATTAAAATTGTGAAGATAAACATTAAACATTTTAAGATTATATATACAGGGTTATCAGGAAATAATCATCCGATTACAAAATTTAATATTTTCGATAATTACAAATAGAAAATTATAATTAATATGTCATTGTAAAGAAATTTTTTAAAATTGTTAGCCCCATTGGCATTTGGAGGTTCGAAAATTTCTAAACAGAGAACAGTCGTAGCGCAGCCGATGTTTTGGTCCTACACAGCTATCCTCCTAGGTCACCGGACCCCATGCCAAATTTAAATTTCGCAATCGGATGACTCTTTCCTGACAACCATATATATATATATATATATATATATATATATATATATATATATACATATATACACATATATACACACACATATATATATATATATATATATATATGTGTGTGTGTGTGTGTGTGTGTGTGTGTGTGAAGGAGGGGAACAACTCTACTCCTCTGTTTACATTCCCTTTGCGCCTGCACGCGCAGCACACACAAGAGACGATACCTTTCCTTCGTGAGTTGCCGAGAGAAAGCGGTAACGGTTAAATGAACTTCGACGTAGACGTAGCCAATCTTTAATGTTTAAAGTTTTAATGTAAATGTTTCATGTAAAGTGTCCCGTCCTGAATAAACCGTCTGTCTATTTATTAGTCCCTGATGTCCATATCTAATGTTCCTGATGTATTCCTGACTCCCCCTCCATGCACACACACACACACACACACACACACACACACACACACACACACACACACACACACACATATATATATATATATATATATATATATATATATATACTAGCTGAAAACCCGCGCTTCGCTACGGAGTACATTCAAATGAAATACAACTGTCAATGTATGCAATTAATGCCAAAAAAAGAAATATATATATTTATAATACATGCGACGATCAATGTATACAATTGATGCAATATATATATATATATATATATATATATATATATATATATATATATTTATATATATATATATATATATATATATATTGCATCAATTGTATACATTGATCGTCGCATTTATTATAAATATATACATTTCTTTTTTTGGCATTAATTGCATACATTGACAGTTGTATTTAATTTGAATGTACTCCGTAGCGAAGCGCGAGTTATATATATATATATATATATATATATATATATTTATAAAAAATCGTAAGGGATATTTATTTTTTTTTTATAATATCCAATCATCTGCTGCATTAGAAAAGAAAATATTTTTTGTCTATTTAGTTGAAAGAATACTTGAAGAATAGGATATAAAGAATAAGAAGTTAGTCTTACCTTTGTTCCAAAGGTTGTTGATAGCCTTTTAAAACTATTGATGGAATGACTTCACACATGACTAAATAGAATGTACACTGCGTTTTTAAGTATTTTTTTAATGACGTACGAATAAATGACATGTTGACTACATGTGGAATAGGATACGAAGAAAAAAAACAGCGACTTCAAAAAACAGGAAAAAGGCGACTTCTTATTTTTTAAACACTAAAAACAGTTCTTTTCGTAAACGAGTAGTCATGGAAACGGTTTCGTTCCGCCCTCTAATGTCAAAAATTGTAACTATTTCGACATACTCCCTCGGCAGGAAGTACTCGGATCTTGAACCGGCAGGATAGCCACCTGGGACACAGGTCGGGAAAGAAGTCCTTTGGCTGTCTGTATGGATACTACTCGGGTAACCCCATCGGTCGCAGGATGAATGGCAGTAATGCGGCCAACCGTCCAACGAGTGGCGATGGAGGAGGGCTCCTTCACAAGGACGAGATTTCCAGGTTGAAGTTCATGATGATGACGATGCATCCATTTGGCACGCGTTTGGAGAGTGTGGAGATAAGATGTTTGCCAGCGCTGCCAGAATTTTCCCTTCAGCTGGAGGATCAAAGACCATCTGGAATGAAGACTACGAACATAATTAGTACTTTGAGGTTCAGGAAGTTCAAGGAGAGGACAACCGATCAAGAAATGACCGGGCATCAATACTTGAAAGTCCTTAGGATCAGCTGACATGGGATAAAGTGGGCGTGAATTTATACACGCTTCAATTAGGCAGAGTAACGTAGAAAGCTCTTCGAAGTTGAGTAAGGCAGCTCTGCAAGTTTTCAGTAAATGATTTTTAGCCAATTTGATACAGGCTTCCCAAACCCCTCCAAAATTTAGTGAGTAAGGGGGAATGAAGTGCCAAGTAATGTTCCGCAGGGATGAATAATCTTGAATGGAAGGATCTCTCGGCAGGTGAAATAATGACTTTATATAAGTGGAAGCTCCAACGAATTTGGTTCCGTTATCAGAGAATATGTCTGCAGGGTAACGCCGACGGGTTACAAAACGTCTATGTGCCGCAAGAAATGCGGAGGAAGATAAGGTGGACACCAGTTCAAGGTGTACCGCCTTAGTACACAAAGAAATGAATAGGCACAAATAGGACTTGAAATTACTGGCCTTCCGAGGATGATAGCATTTAGTGATGATTGGACCTGCAAAATCAACACCCACTTGTAAGAAAGCACGACAGGCATTGATTCTTGAAGGAGGAAAATTACCCATTATCTGGGAAAGTGGCTTAGCTGACAATTTGAAGCAGTATAAGCATTTCCTCATTTCCTTTCTACCAATCGATTTTCCATCTGGAATCCAAAAGATATGTCGAATGAGTAATAAGACTAAATCTTGGCCTGCATGAAAATTTGTTTTATGAAAATGCCGAATAATTAACGACGTAAAATGATGCCGCTTTGGAATTATCATGGGATGTTTTTGATCGAAATTTAGTTGTTGTTAGTTACGCAGACGTCCTCCAACACGTAGGATTCCTTCAGAGTTCAAGAATGCATTCAAGGATATAATTTTACTTGATTTTGGAAGAGGCTTGTTATGTTGAATTAAATTAATTTCCGATTGAAATTCTGACGTTTGTAATAATTTCACGAAGGTCTTGGTTGCTCTGTCTATTTCAATGGCTTGCAACGGTCCTTTAGTTTTAAATGTGGATTTTGTATTATTATAGAATCTATATATCCATGATACAGTACGAATTAATTTTAGGTAAGAGGAAGTTTTTTTCAGTATATCAAAATGCACATTAACTTGAGTGGACAGGTTAACTCATTCTATGCATGGATCAGACTGAATATCACACGTGAATATATCAGGTTGTTCAGTGGTTGGATCAGATAATGTAAGAAAATAATCCTCTGCGTCATAGAGCCATTTACGGCCAGTGAACCATTCTGGATTTTCCATGAGTTGTTTTGGAAAGAGACCTCGAGTAGCGCAATCGGCAGGGTTTGATTTCCCTGGAACGTGATGCCAAGAGTGTTTTTCGGTTAACGAATGTATTTTTCCAACTCTGTGTTGGACAAATTGATTACCCTTTGTTGGAGGATTACTTATCCAACACAAAGTAATAGTTGAATCACACCACAGGAATGTGTTATGGATGGGAAAGTTGACTGAACTCTTGACAGTGGCCATTAGTTCAGCGAGGAGATAAGCACCACAAAGTTCCAGCCGTGGCAAGGTCACGGGTTGCACAGGAGCGACTCTAGTTTTAGAAGCGACTAAGAATATTTTTGATGAATCTGATATAATCCGAAGGTATATAGCTGCCGCATATGCCTTTGAGGATGCATCACAGAAACCGTGAAACTCGCATCTTTGAGCATTTAATGTGTGGATATATCTTGGAATTTTTATTTCTTTGAAGTAATTGATTTCTGACTGAAATCTATGCCATCTTTCAAGAATATCTATTGGCAACTGATCATCCCAATCCAGGTTGGCTTTCCATAAGTCTTGTAAAAGGATTTTGAGGATTATCGTAGAAGGTGATAGAAAACCCAACGGGTCAAAACTTCTCGCAATTACGGATAATAAGTGTCTTTTAGTGGAGACATTATCCTCAGGGACTGCTCTGACTTGGAACGAGTCTTCTCTCAAATTCCAAAAAAGGCCTAGAATTTTTTGAAAAGAATCTTCATGAAATGCATGGGAGAAATTACTCGCCTTTAACGAGTCAGGAAGCTCTGAAATAGCTTCTGCGTGACCATTTTTGGAGTTCGAATCCTCCTGCTAACATGAATTCCATAAGTTCGTGAATAATAGGTTTAGCAGAGTCTATTGAATCAGCCCCAGCAAGTAGATCGTCGACATAAAAATGGGTTTCTACTAATTTAGAGGCTTGGGGATATTTTTCTTTTTCATCTACACATAGTTGTTTGATAGTACGTATTGCCAGAAATGGGGCGCAGGCTGTGCCATAGGTGACAGTATTGAGCTGATAAATTAACAGTGGATCTTATGGAGATTTTCTCCAAAATATTTGCTGGAATGACCGATCTTCATTTGAAACTAATATTTTCCTATACATCTTCGCAACGTCAGCTGAAAAGGCAACAAGGAAAGCTCAAAATTTAATCAAGATCATAAAAATGTCAGATTGGAGTTTTTCTCCTTTCAACAATGTGTCATTTAGTGACTTTCCATTACTTGATTTGAATGACCCATCAAAGACGACTCTTAATTGGGTAGTAGAGCTATGTTCATTAAATACACCGTGGTGGGGTAAGAAATAATTTTGGCCAGTAGTTGAATTGTTAAGGAGAGTCATGTGACCAAGTCTTTGATATTCCTAGATGAATTTGATATAATTACTTTTCAATTGCTCGTCTGAACGTAGTTTCTTTTTAAGTGAATAAAATCTTCTCATTGCCTTTTCTTGACTATCCCCTAGACTAGAATTACTTTTAAATGGAAGTTTAACCACGTACCTTCCTTCTGAATTTCTCGTATGAGACTTGATAAATATTGATCCAGACATTTCATCCTCATCAGTAGACTTAAGGGATTGATTCAATTTCCTAGAAATTCTTTAATGTGTTTTCAACGTTCATCAGTGTGTGACACACAATAGAAGCTTTTTGATTAGGTTGCGAATTTACCATTCCCGATAACAAATGTCCCAATTTGGTAGGCAAAGCTGAAGGCGTACCTTTAGGTCCCATTATTGGGGAACCGTTAACTAATGATAAGAAAATATCTGCTCCCAAAAGAATGTCAATTTCATTTGAAATGTAGAATGATGGGTCAGCAAGTACAAGGCCTTGAATGTGTGGTCACTTATTATTCTGAATGTTGAAATTTGGTAGGGAAGTAGTAACTTTTGTCACTACTAAGGCATTTACTTTAAATGAGTCAGCTGAAAAATGTGAAGAGAATTCGAATTCGGTTAAGAATAATGATATTTATGCCGCAGTGTTATTTATGCCAATCAAACGATAAGTAGTATTTTCTAATGGCAATTGAAGTCACTCAACACATTTCCATGATATCAGTGAGTTTTGACTTGCATTATCAATTAATGCACGACAATTAATCATTTGACCAGATTTAGTTTTAACTCTAATGATATCTGTGGATAATAATACATTACACTGCATATTGGATTCAGAATAAGAATTATTTGATACCGTAACAGTAGGATTAGCACTATTGTCGTTAGCATTTGGAATATAAATATGAAGTAAAGTATGGTGTCTTTCTGCACAATTTTTACACCCTATGCCTAAACGACATGTTGCAAGAGTATGGTTTTGGCGTAGACAATTTTGGCATAGTTTGTGCTCATTTACAATATTCCAACGCTCAGTTACCGAAATAGAATTAAAGATTTTACACTGAAGCAATCCATGCTTTTGTTTACATAAAATACACTCATTAGATTTTACAAGAGCATTATTTACATGAGATTTCTTTACAATATCAATTGGTTTACTCTGTACCCTTCTGAGTTCCGGCTTACTGAATTTTACCTCGTTTAAGCTTCTAGCCTCCTTTTCAATAAAAGCTTTGAAATCTTCCAGGTCAGGTTTTTTGTCATTTTCTAACGTTAATTCACACCGTTGTTTCACTGTTTCATCGACTTTGGAAATTAGAAAATTAATTAGCATCAAATCACTCAATTTATTTGACTCTAACCCTAATGTATTTAAATTTCTAACCGCTTCATTGCAAGTGTCCACAATCTCTAGTAGCGTTTAGAATTATTAGCTTTCATTACTTTCACGCCAAATATCTTATTTATTTGGCTCACTGCCAACTGCCTTTTATTTTAATACCTCTTCGATAGTATTTCCCAGCAGTTTTTTAAGTTTTCTGCCTTGATTGAGAATCCACGAATTAATTTGGCGGCATCGCCACGAACACATGATTGCAAATATTGCAATTTTTCTATTTCATTTAATGACTTATTTTCGAGAATTGATGACTTGAATAATTCCTTAAATGAAATCCACGTTTCAGAATTACCGAAGAAATGTGGTATTTCAAGTTTCGGTAACTTTAGAACAGTTTGCTTATCATTTCTCAAATTTTGGTTTTCCGATTGCTTTGTAGAACGGCTTTCAAGGTCAATGACCCAATTTAATAATTTGTCTTGATGTCAAATATATTCATCAAACTTGTCACGACATTCGATCAGTGTCAACTCATTAAATACCTCTTTTAGAGACTGTTGAAATGACTCAACTTTCTTTTAAAATACAGTTATACGTGATTGTTCTTGATCACAGTTTATAATTTTATTTTCAAAGGCTTCGATCCCTTTTACTAAGAATTCAAATTTGACTAAATTCTTTGAAAGCTTTGGAGCCATTTTCTATAATTGTATAACAGAGTACAACTACTGTTTTGATTTATTATCTATAGAATGTATGTAAACCGTATTTTTCGATTTAAAGTTTATATCTATAAATATATACTATTTATATTTACGCATGACAGCTCGGGTTAAGACGGACCACATGAAAGAATATTTGAAGAATAGGATATAAAGAATAAGAAGTTAGTCTTACCTTTGTTTCAAAGGTTGTTGATAGCCTTTTAAAACTATTGATGGAATGACTTCACACATGACAAAATAGAACGTACACTGCGCTTTTAAGTATTTTTTAATGATGTACGAATAAATGACATGTTGACTACATGTAGAATAGGATACGAAGAAAAAGAACAGCGACTTCAAAAAACAGGAAAAAGACGACTTCTTATTTTTTAAACACTAAAAACATTTCTTTTCGTAAACGAGTAGTCATGGAAACGGTTTCGTTCCGCCCTCTAATGTCAAAAATTATAATTATTTCGACATTAGTTTTTATGCACGTGACGATAAATTTATTTAAAGAACCAGAAAAAGAAATCACGTGATCAGCATTTAATAAATTAAATTCTAAAAATTAATCTTTAAAAATTCACTAAAAAATCCGAAATCGAGGTAAAGGTTCGAAAAAGATTTCATTTTAATGGAATTTTTATGACCTTTCTCGTGATATAAATTTTAAAACCCTAAAATTATTATTTTAAATGCAAACTTAAAAAAAGTTACAAAAACAGCTTAAAAATTTAATTTAAAAAAATCTAAGTAGAAATTTTCAAAAACCTTTCTTAGTGCACCCCTACACCATAAGAAGAAACGGCATGCAAAATTTTAGCCCTTTAGGTCCAGCGGTTTGGTCTGTGCGTTGTATGTCAGTCAATCAGTCAGTCAGTCAGTCAGTTACGGAACTGTTATATATATATATATATATATATAAATATTTGATGGAGATAATCTCATTTTTATATATTTGTATTATATTTTATCTCTGTCCTTTTTCTTATTTCATATAATTTAACAATACTCCTTGTTGATCCTTTAATTTCACCTTAGGTTTTCATACAACAGAATACTATTTCTCTCCACTCTATAAGCTGTTAGTCTTAGCATAACATATTCTGATTCGTGGTCATTTAATCGAGCTTTTCCGGTTGGAAATGAACTTCCTAAAGCAAGGAATCTTTTAGCAAGTAATTTTACGCACGTCTACTTCCACCGAAGTTTTCCTATTTGCTCATGTTAGCACATGCAATTTGTTTATACTTGAGTGGATAGTCATCAAATTTGTGCATTCGATTCCCAGACATTATGTCAACTCCGTAATGCAAATATTTTTTTCCCCTATTGAACTTTTGGGGTAATAAAAGTTTGTGAGAGTTAGGCATAGGCAGACGTATCGCTTAAATATATTTTGTCTGATTGGTTATGATAACATGGTATGACTGGTTTCTCAGAATTGGCATACTTTGACCAGGGCCGGTCCCAAAGGTGAGGCGTCGAAGTGACCGCCTCAGGCACCGCATTGAAAGAGACACCAAAATGAGACAGAGAAAAAATACAAAATTTATTGCAAATAACGAAAAAATATTAAAAGTTCAATCTGATGTATCACAAAATTTGTAAAATCACACAAATATGAGAGAATTTTCACGCTTTTTTTTTATAAACTACTGTATTTGAGATCATGAGAAATATATTTTGAATGCATATTTCCAAACATTGTTGTAGCTCTAAGAATTCTGCTATCACTACCTGAAATTTTTGCAGCAGCTGAGCGAAATTTTCGCTCTGAACTGAAAATTTTATAGAATAATCTACTAATAATAACCCAAGAGCCATTGAAAGATCCAGCAATAGTTTCTATAGAAGCGAGGGTACCTAAAACAATTCATCATACAGATGCAATCAAGCAATTTGCTAAAATGATTTAGTAATTATTTTTAGTACATAACAAATTATGTTCATATCCATTTATTTTTTCTGCTGTCTTTAAGTTCTGTAATTTGAAAAAATATTCGATTATTTTAAATAAATAAAACTCTTCAATTAATACATATTTTTGTTCCAAAATGATCGTTATTTTAGAAGTAGTTTATTTCTAATAGAGATATGTTCATTGCTTAGAGCCTTTTCAAAAATTTAAAAAGACGTCGTTTTTAAATCTTGCCTCAGGTGCCACGATGAATCGACTCGGCTCTGACTTTGACGTCTTATTTAACGCTGGTGAACACGAGTCCTCTCATGAACATTACATATATATATATATAGATTAATATAATATTATATATATATATATATCCCTCTGCAGCCCAATAATCCAAAACGACACCTAACATTTTAATACATTTAAATACAGAAAGAACGCATTATACATAATACATCGCAGCGCACTCCAGCGCCTGCACTTTCTAACAACCGAAAATCTTTGTATAAGCTATGTTTGCACCCAGACTAGTTGACGAGTCAAGCTGGTGGTTGCGTTGTTTTTGGAAATAGAATTCGCGCATCCGGAACATCTGGCACAATAGTAGGTATATACGCAATTGTATTATTTGTAATTTTATATTGGTAGACTTCCTATGTAAGGAATGCTATAGCTAGGGTACATTCAAAAGATATGGGATTACCGAATCGAAAAATTAAAAGACACTCGTGTTTGTATTTTTGTTGACTTAAATCAGGGGAAGGTTTCCTTGAGTTTGTTTCTCGATTCCAACCCCAAAAATTCCTTGTTGAACCATACAAAACAAATTGTAGATTAAGGAATTGCTGTAAAGAACTAACTAGATATCGGGATCCGACCCGATCTCATTTTTGATGAGGTGTTTGGTAGAAATAAGTACACAATAAGTATTTTTGTTGTAAAATAACATTTAATGATAATATTTTACATGGAATAAAACCCTTTTTGTAGAAAAGGTGACCCACCAAATGTAATTTTGCAAAACAAAGAAAATCTCTTTGGCATTTACATAGAATGTTTTATATATTAGGTCTAATATGTAATTTAGTCTACCAAGTTTTAGAAGTTAGTGAAACCAACTTTCCGAGCTCAAAAATGTAAAAAATAATATATAGTGAATAAAGTTTTTCAACAGAGACACTCGTATTTACTTATTCTTAAGTCTAGGAGGGTGGTCTAGTAAGTCCATCTGTCTGGTAGGGTTCCTTGTCAACTTGATCTCTTGCAATGAGAGGGGAGACTACGGGAGGGGGAAGACACACCCTTGGGTCGGATCCGACAACCCACTGTACAGTTTGGGGTTTAAGAATAAAAAATTATCTTTAGGTCGATGCATCAAAATATAGTAATTTCTCCCAAATAAACATCATTTATGTCCATTCATATAAATATATTGGATTTAAAAGCCAAAGTGTAATAGCCACATGATATTTAAATGTAATTGATTAAATACATCTAGTGGGAAAATATAAATAAACTACGCATACTGTAGTTCTCATAATATTTCTTTCCTAAAAAGCCTCAAAATGTCATAATGTCTTTTAATCATAGGGAAAAAACCCAAGCTATAAGTATTACTAAAATGTGATCACGTTTGTTTGAGAGTAATAACTATACGATGGGATTAATATCTTAAATTTCCCATAAAACAAATATGGTTTTATTAAATGATAAAACATATATCATAATTATATTTAAATATTTCTAACATTTTATTTTATTCTTTTGCCAGTAACTCTGTTTTTTATAGATGAAATGTACCCATACAGTGAATATATGACAAGTACATGTTTTAAATAACAGAATATTCCATGTTTATTCCTTAATACTCTATGTTTAAAACATATACCCATTGTTTTGTGTAGGTAGACTCATTGGAGGACATTTTGGACATTTCTATTTATGTGGTTTACAATTATTTCTCAAAGTTTAAAACTTCAAATTAAAAAAGACAATTTCGTTTATATAAATGTGACATAAATAGGATGACGTTTCTCAATTTTATTTCTCTATTCAACTGTAAACTGAAAATCCTTGAAAAACCATGCCAATTACTTGAAATCGCAAACAAACATTTTTATACAACCAGAAGTACGTGGTGTACAGCTGCACAGCTGAAAAATTATTTCATTCCATTTCTTAATCGTTTACCTTTTTACGTCTCTTTCTCTTGTGTCTCAAACACCAAAAGTTTCAGTTCCCTATGTTAACTTTTTATGAGGAAACTAGCTGAAAACCCGCACATCGCTACGGAGTACATTCAAATTAAATACAACTGTCAATGTATACAATTAATGCCAATATACACTGGCCACTGTAAATGCAACACCCGGAAGGAAACATGCAAATAACATGACATTTACAACATGCATTAGCGGAGGTGAGATATGCAAATGATTAGAATTTCAGCGCAGACGCACATCATGCGCGCCTGTGGCGCCACTTCAAAGCGCTATTTAAGGCTTGGAGATTTCGACGATTTCAAGTTCGGCAATTATGTTTTTCTTTTGGTTTTTTCAAAAAAAACGATCAATTATGCCTCGTCGAAAACAGCGATCATCCTTTGATCAAGTATCCGAGTTCGACAGAGGAAGGATAGTGGCCTACCGAGATTGTGGATTATCTTTCAGGGAAATCGGTAGTCGTGTTGGAGGAAACCAAACAACTGTAATGCGGATATGTGATCGTTGGATACAGGAGGGTACGACGGACCGGCGTGTTCGATCGCATCCACCTCAACGCACCACTTCACGTGATGACAGGCAAATTGTGCGCATAGCAGTGACGGATCGCTCAGTCACATCACGAACCATAAGACAGCACATGCAGTCTGTAACGCATCATCCAGTGTCTGCGCGTACCATTCGACGCCGTTTACAGCAGAATGGTCTGTCCGCAAGACGTCCATTGCTTTGTCTACCCTTGACGCAGAACCACAGACGTCTCCGCCGCCAATGGTGCGATGACAGAAGGATGTGGACGGCAGAATGGAATGAAATTGTCTTTACTGACGAGTCACGCTTGTGTCTGCAACACCACGATGGTCGCATTCGAGTCTGGAGACACCGTGAAGAGAGGATGCTGAACAGCTGCGTTATGCACCGCCACACTGTTCCTGCACCGGGTATTATGGTATGGGGCGGTATTGGATATCACTCTCGCACACCTCTAGTACGCATTGCCGGTACTTTAAACAGCCAGCGCTACATCTCCGAGGTGTTGGAGCCAGTTGTCCTTCCTTACCTTCAGGGCTTGCCCACAGCCATATTTCAACAGGATAATGCTCGACCACACGTGGCACGCATTGTCCAATGGTTCTCAATCGCCAGATTGAATTGCTTCCCTTGCCGCCTCGCTCTCCGCATCTTTCACCGATAGAAAACATGTGGTCCATGGTTGCTCTACGATTGACCCAGATTCCATTCCTAGCTGCCTCAGCAGATCAACTTTGGCAACGTGTGGCAGCTGCTTGGTCTACTGTACCCCAGGAACTCATCCAAACTCTCTTTGAATCAATGCCGAGGCGTGTGGCAGCGGTGATCTCCAACAATGGCGGCTACTCTGGCTACTGATTTTGGCAGGAACCACACTTCACAGAAGTCTATAAATTTAATCATTTGATACTTGGTAAACATGTTATCTACAAAATAAATTTTGTTGTGATATCTCTTGTCTTTCTTGGTGTTGCAATTTGGGTGGCCAGCAGTGTATATATATATATATATATATATATATATATATATATATATATATATATATATATATATAGGGTGTCCCAAAACGACCGCATAAACTCTGCACATCTAGATTCCTCGTTGGCAGTACATAAAAACTGCCCAAAGAAGCGTTCCTGTACGATCCATAGTTTACGAGAAAAATACGAAAAACAAAGTATGACGTCATTGCCAGTGCAAGAAAAAACACTTTATTGAACATATCAACAGCATGCACAATTTAAAGCAGATGTTCAAAGTGTCCGTCGTGCATGTCGAGGCAGGATTGAGCACGCCGTGGAATGGCTGTCATCACACGTTGCAGCATCGCGGGGTCCACCGAAGTACAAGCAGCATGCAGACGAGCAACTAAGTCCATTTGTGTTGTCACTACGTCTCGATACACCAGTTCCTTGAGATGGCCCCATAGGAAAAAATCCAATGGTGTAAGATCTGACGAACTTGGCAGCCATAGAACCGGACCCCCACGTCCGATCCAGCGGCCGGGGTATTCAATATCCAGCCAACCACGTACAGGAGCACAGAAATGCACCAGAGCCCCATCATGCTGGAACCAAAGTCCCTGTATTGCCGCTAATGGTATTTCATCGAGGAATTCGGTTAAGACCTCATTGAGAAACACCAAGTACGACTGTCCCGAGAGTCGTTCAGGCAACAGATATGGTCCAAGCAGGCGATCCCCGAGTATGCCGGCCCACACGTTAAGAGACCAACGTTCCTGATGTTTCTGCGACCGGATTGCATGCGGATTGACCTGGGACCACATATGGCTGTTGTGATGGTTGAATACCCCATCACGTGGGAAACATGATTCATCAGTCCACAGGATATGTGCAATGAAACCATTATCTGTGTTCTGTTGCTGCAACAGCCATTCACAGAAGGCCACGCGTTTCTGAATGTCATCTGGTTTCAGACCTTGCACGGTTGTGTACCTAAATGGGTGTAGCCTCTCAGACCGTAAAAGCCTGTGCACAGTACTTTTACTCGAAGTCATCTCACGGGCTAATGCGCGATTGGTAACCTCAGGCGTCTCTTCTACCCGCTGCAATATTGCATCCGCCTGTGCTACCTTCAGGCCGCTCCGCGGTCTTCCAGTATCGTGAAGATTGGCTGTTGGCAAGGCGCTTCCCGTATTTCGCAGTCTGTCGTCCAGCCTACGGATGACGTTGACATCGGGAGGACGGCGGGACGGATATCGACGGGCATACTCCCTAGCAGTTCGTAAGGCATTTCCATTACATCGGCCGTACATCAAGTACATGTCGCAGTAGTCACGAACGGAGTACATGGCCACCATATGAAGACTACCGGTAGCTGCAAGATACAATAGATGTAAAAAAAAAATATATATTTATGAAAAAATCGTAAGGGATATTTTTATAGACAAAATAATGTAGAAGAAAATATTTAAATTAAATCTAATAAGACATACTAAAGAATATAGTACAATTAATATAGTACAGTTTGAGGATCATATCTTTTACTGTATTTTAATATTTTTTTGGATAATGTCCAATCGTCTGTTGCATTAGCAAGAAATTTTTTTTTTGTCTATTTAGTTGTTATGCACGTGACGATAAATTTATTTAAAGTACCAGAAAATGAAATCACGTAATGAGCATTTAATAAATTAAATTCTAAAAATAAATCTTTAAAAATTCATCAAAAATCAGAAAATGTAGGTAAAGATTCGAAAAACATTTCATTTTGAAGGAATTTTTATGATCTTTCTCGTGATATAAATTTTATAACCCTCAAATTATTGTTTTAAATGCAAACTTAAAAAAAGTTACTAAAACAGCTTAAAAATTTAATTTAAAAAAATCTAAGAAAATTTTTTCAAAAATCTCTCTTAGTCCACCCCTACACTATAAGAAGAATCGCCTTGCAAAATTTCATCCCATTAGGTCCAGCGGTTTGGTTTGGGCGTTGTATGTCAGTCAGTGAGTCAGTCAGTTACGGAACTGTTTTATATGAAATATAAAACAGTTCCGTAAGATAGATTGGTGGATATATATAGTTCCGTATATATAGATTGGTGGATAAATCTTCCCACAAGAGACTTAGGACAGAAAATATAAAAAAAATCTAATATGCTTTCAGAATCTGCCTTCTTGAGAGAGAGAAAATACTTTTCCAATTACGTTATTTTCTTCAATTTTGTTTGTATTTATAGACATGGCTAAAATGGCATTTAATTATTATTTATTTATTTATTTTTTATTTTGAACAAAGTGCCCGGATATATAATGTGTGACCGTCTGTTGGATGGAATTTTGTACACGTTAGTTCGTCTTCGGCTACACGGGGGCAAACAAACTGCGACCTACAGCTCGAAGCGTTATCTAAACGGCTTCTGACTCACATTCCGAAAACCTTTGACTCCACACGTGATTGCTGGACACCGAAGGCAAGACACGAAGAAAGTTTCAGAAATTTTTAAAAAAATTTTCTGTTTAATGAGATTAGCGTTTTGCTTTACAAAAAAAAAATTGTCCAGGAGGATTAGTTATTGTTAATAAAAGTTAAGTAGAAGGAGAACTGAAAGTTTTACCTTCAAATTTTATTAGTCACGACTGTCAAAAACTAAAAACTAATCATATTTATATTATCTCCATCTAATTGTAGACGATCTTAATTACCTCGCTTACTTTCTGAAGACTTACATATATTCATTACGCTCAGAAAGAGATATGCAGCTTTGCGTTTCTGCCAGGAAAAATACGATGAAAATGCTTAATTGCTTGATAAAGTACTGGGAATACTCCAGGATTATTTCAAAATGAAAATTGGTTGCTTTACTGTAGAATTTTCTATACTTTCAAAATAATCTGTGGCACTTAGCGAACTGCATTTAGGTATGATTTAACGCATAATATTTCTTTAATATCTCACATTATATAAATTTCTAAACACATTTATTACTTTGAATATTTTTACTATTTCGGCATGTATACGTATTATTATGTCTAGTAATGTTGTAAACTACATACTGATTTAAGAAAGTGATAAGTGTGTTAAAATAAAACATATAAATGTTATATGGGTTATAGAAACATGTATTTTTACAAGGTCTTATTTAACTAAGAACTATATTTTATTTATATGCATTTTAACCCTTTACGATTTCCCAGTTATAATTAAATAAATAGCTGCTATTCTAATATGCGATTACAAGAATTTAAAAATCTGCAAAAATGCTTTGAGTTTGACACAGAAACAATAATATTAGTACACACAAGTCTGCCTGAATCCAATTTAGTAACTTTGAGCGTTAATCAACATAGAAGCTAAGATTTTTCTCAAAATTCATATTTTACTTCAACAGGTGTTAACTTAAAAATGATACTAGTATTTAACTTTGAGTACTGTTTTTCAATAAAAGTTATTCCGAATTAACTTCTGGAAAATTGGCATGAAAAGCTTAAAAGCTTCAGGTGAATCAATTTTTTAATTTTATTTTAGGAGTACATATTTCCTCCTTCACTTATTTGGAGTTTAAGTATTGTCAAGATTCAATCGTAAATTCAATTATTGGTGCCTATTTCTAATAATTTTCCTTTTAAGGTACTTAGTACATTTCATATAACAAAAATTCCTTCAGACAGGAAAGCTATAACCACTACAAAAGTTGCAGAAAATATTTTTATTTCGGGAAATTTAAAACTATTTGAGGCAAACCTCAATTCTAAAAGTAATCCGCAAATGTCACTAAATTGAACAGAAAAAAAGACTTGTTCGGAAAAGGTAAACATTGTGAGATTCTGCAGCTAAATTTAAACTACAGAACCTCTTGCGATAAAATCAGAAAATAACACACAGGAGTCGTAAAAATGCAACATTCTTAGAATGCATTTTTTTTTAAATATTTGGTCATCTCAAAGTTCAGCTCGACAAAGTCAAGAATAAATCGGAAAGGGAGGGCAGAAGAATGAAATGTTCTATTTCGGGGGAACTTCCTGTCACTTTTTTCCCCCAATCTGTTTCGATAGAAAGGGATTTCGGGGGGCTGAATGCTGTTAGAGTGTTCTCTCACGGAGAGTTACTCCCTCCCTGTTTTAGAGAGAACATTTTTGGTCGGGATAGAATCATTACGATTGCATCTGTTACTGATACGCTTCCGTATACTACTCGACTTATAATAAAAAGCAGAAATGCTCTTTTAAGATCGCTTCAGCTGAGAATAAATGAAGCAAAATGCTTCTTTCGCTGGGACGAAAAGAAAACTGCGTACTCGAAATGAATTATGGAATGGAACTAAAATTTCGGAGCCAGGAAACTGAAGAACAAGGAAATTCAGTTTTTGTACTTATTTTTTAATAAACTCTGCTTATCCGATCTCCGAATGATATTTACAATAGAAAAGAATCTAAGGCGACTTTCCTTATTTGAAGCCGGATTCCTTTTTGTTCGCAAACGCCAATTTAATATATAGAAAAAAAAGAGTAAGATCTAAATCACGTAACATGGATAAAATAAAAACCGCTTTAATTCTACAGAAAATATTTCCAGTTTAGAAGGGAGAACAGATGAAATTTCTGTCGTTTATTTTAATATGGAGTGCAAAATTAATATGAAAAAGTCTTTGCTATTCAGAGAATTAAATGCGAAGTATGACGAAGACGTATACCCTGGAAGTATTCATACCATTGCATATTTTTTCTTACTCAACGGAGCTAACATTTTCGCTGAGATAGAATTTTAATTTAAAACAGATTAAATCTTACATTTTTGTTTCGGAGAACTTCCAGATTATGGCTCGAAACGTACCTATCCATTTATTGAGATCGAAATTTTGTCAAACTTAATGCTTTTAGGAAGGAGCAGCTTGATTTATCTCAGACTAAAAAGCATTCTGATTTTTTATTTGCAAATCGGAGATGAACATTCTTATTGTTATTAAAAATTCTTACTATGTCTGCATCAAAGTTGAAACAAAAATTGCTGACTCAACTACATACTTCTGAATTTTGTACATACAAATTTAATAAAGGAAAATATTTCATTCGCATTGATTTAACATCGTCTATGAAAATCTTAGAATAACATACAAAGTGATACAATGTGTTGTGTTCTCAGACTTTATTACTCTTAAAAACATACTTTTCATTATTTAGAACAACATACATAGTGATATAATGTTTTGTGTTCCAAGACTTTATTACTCTTCCAAACGTACATCCCATTTTTTAGAACAATATACAAAATAATGTAATGTGTCGTTTTCTCAGACTTTATTACTCTTCCATACATACATTTTCATTTTTAAGGAGACCACTTTAATTTAATGGGACACGGTTAAACATTTTGTTTTAACAGATAGAAAAACTTCAAATATTTCAGAGGGTGTAAAAGAATGAAGCAAATATTAAAGTGTATCTGTCATCTATTAATTTGGGAGCTTACTTCAAATTCGTCATTATTATTGACAGAAACTTTTATTTCTTATTTAGAATACTTTTTTAGCTTCATACCATCTACTCTAAAAATTCCTGTGCACATTATTTATACTTTTGTCCCCTTATTCAATGTATAAACAAGGAGAAGTACTGCTCAACTTGCTAATTAAAGCTATGGGGCAATTCATTCTAGGTAAGTGGAATTGGGATTTTTTCTAGCGAAAGAGATACTTGTCAACATGAATACTTATACTAAACGTAGTTAATATTTGAGTATTGTGATGTAACATAACTATATAAAGTGATGCATGAATCTGTAATTTTCTAGAGTTAAGAATTTTTTATGAACTTCCTACACAGGAACTTACATGTCACCAGAGGCCTGAAAAAAACCACACATAAAAAAAAATGCAAAAACGTAAGAAATATGGAATAAATTTAATTTAACTAGATACCTTAAATGATTTATTTGTATAAACATATGGAAATAAAAAGCCATTTTGTTATTTAGTCTCGATTTGTGCTATGTGTAACTTGAACTAATTTCACATTAAAGACTGTAACAAAACATTTCTAGATTTTTCTGAATACACATGCAACATATTTAACATAGTAACGAAATTTTTTTAAAAAAAGAAATGAAAAATTGATATTTTGCCACTCTTTAAGGAATTTCGTTGTATTAGTTAAGGATTTTTTAGAATGAAAGGGAATTAATTGCTCCATGTACATTACGTGAATTAAAATTATACTTTGTGAAATATGCTTTAATAGTGTTAAGACGACTGTGATACTTGCAACGTCTTATGAGCTAGATTCTTTGGGCCGAATTCAAATACCTGAACATTTTATTATTTTTTTGTCTTATTTCAACTTCTAGTTTTTTACTTTAGACATATCACAGGTGAAAATAAAAAAAAATGTTATTTATGTTTTCTTTTTGTGATTATATACCGTTGAAAAATTGGAAATATGCTATTATGAATAACAGTTGAAAATTTCTTTTTGAAGTAAGCATTCTTACAAAAATAACGATACAAATTAATGATAATAAATTATAATGAAAAAATATATAAAGTGTCTTATCTAGAAAAATTCAAAATAATACATGCTGTTTCATATCTATATTCCATGATATGCAGGTGAACAATGCATATCCATCCGTCTCTTACACTCATTACATGCCAATCTGGAATTTAGTCCACATTTTGTACATCTTCCCTGTGTAGCTCCTATCAGGTAATGCCCGTCAATTTTTCTCAATATTACACAGCTTTAAACTTCTGGTCCCTGTCGAATCCCATCTGTTTTTGGCTTAACTCTTAACATGGCCATTGCAACTTCTTGACGAAAAACTAGATGAATTAGTTGGCTACTTTTGAAGACGAGTTGTCTTATGTAAAAGCCAACCAGCAAAGGCAGCCATATTGAGAGCATTTGCGAAAAATGCCACCACAATTTTTACTACGGAATTGAGATCTATAACTGTTCAGCATTCTGTCTCAGAGGTCTACCTCTCCCATTCCAAAATTGTATCAAAAATAAATTTAATTTATTTTTAACACTTGAGACTGCTGAACTTTTTCAATTAAAAAAATAATCCGCCTAAAGATAATTAAAATAAGATTGGAGGATATATATATATATATATATATATATATATATATATATATATATATATATATATATGCAGTGGACGCTCGTTAATTCGAACTCAAAGGTTCTCAGAAAAAAGTTCGAATTATCCGAAGTTCAAATTATCCGATGTTCAGAGAAAATATATAACTTTAAATGTGTATCACTGAAGAAGAAAAATCTCCTGGTATGTATAACCCCAGAAAATATATTATACTACGTTATCTAAAATTAAACATATTAAAAAGCAATACAGATTTAGCTTAATCATAAAATGAGGCAGAAGATATGCAGAAGAAAGTAAACTTTAATTAAAAATATGAATTACACTTTGGAGAAAAACTGTAAAATGGATGTTTGGTTCTGTTTATGATGCCTACATTGTTCAGTCAGCATCTCGATTTGAAGTAAACATTTCAATTCATTTTCAGAGGAAGGTTCCATCTGAATAAATGCTTTCAGAGTTTCAATAGAGTCGATTATAGCTTTGTCCATTGTGGCCGCATTAAAAATATCTTTCGGCAGGTAAGTAGAGAAAAGCCCTGGCATTTTCCTACCGAAATTAGTGCCTACGTCTTCGATTACATCAGAGCTTTGCCCACATACAGTTTGATAAGAAATATTGTGCCTTGACTTAAATCGAGAAAGCCATCCATCACTGCATTTAAAATCTTCAATACCCATTCGACTTGCCAATTCATCAGCCTTCGTCAGCACTAAAGGTCCATTTATGGGAAAATTTCGAGATCTAACATCCTGGAACAATATCAGTAGAGCTTTTTCTAGATCTTCTTGGGACGCATTTCTCATGCGTTTCCTTCCTCTAGCAAATTTTGATTTTTCCCATGAATCTAAAATTGACTCCTTGCTTTTCAAATTAGTTGACAAGGCATTTTTTTAATTCCATAGTCAGCTCATAACTTTGTTTTACATTCGCCATTCTCTACTTTCTTTAAAATTTCTACCTTTGTCTCCAAAGTTAGGGTTTTGTTCTTTCCACGTGTAGACATCCTGAATTTTTACACGTTCACATCACACAATGAGGAAGAAAAACTAGACCGCATTAACTTGTCTTCATTGCAGGTATAACTGACGCAGCTCCCTAGAATCTGTAGTAAAGACTGGTTTTTCTGAAATTCTAAGAAAATCGATACAAATAGAGGAAAATTGCTTTTTACGTTTAGCACTAATAAGAACGACAATAGCCACTAACATTCAGCTGACATGCAATAGTCTAGGAATGCAGGCATGTGCCTCTTTACATAGAAAATAAATACAGATGATTTTGACACACAAAATAATAAATACAGTGTGTATTTTCTCCATTAAACAAGGAAAAAAATTATTTTTGTCAAATTTTTAGTTCGAATTAACCGAAGTGATACAAATTTAGTTCGAATTAATGAGATATTTTTAAAATTAATTCCAATACAAGTTTTTTGGGGCCTTTGGATTAGTTCGAATTTACCGAGTTCGAATTAACGAGCGTCCACTGTATATATTACTAGCTGTACCCGTCCCGGCGTTGCTCGGGTAATGTAATTACCAATTTTTTAGTAGCCTTAACCCTTTGTTAATGGGCGTCGCTGTCATCCTTTTCCTCACCACGATACATTATTTTACCCATATAAATTTAATCCTTTCTGGCACATTTTGGCAAAATTTTTGACATAGGATTACTAATCGAATATCACTGCAATAGTAATCGATTTCCTTGAAAGCGAATATATCACATCCTCCACATGCTGAAATTCTTTGAAATCTTCATAGATTTTTTCCACAAATACACCACAAATTATATGATATTAACTAAGTGTTGGCCAAAAAAATTACGGCATTACTAAATGTGATTTTTTAATCGATTATCACTGCAATAGTAATCGATTTCCTTTAACCACCCAATCCCTCATAGAAAACAAACGCCCCAACACATCACGTGCACGACGTCGAAAAAGACACGCCTATTTTCACCCTCTTTACCTTCGTCCGGAAATGAAGAACGAAATCTCCAAAATGAGATTTATCGCAAGAGTTTCCGAATCATAAAATAAATTATTAAAAAATAACTACAATTTGTAAATTAATTTTGGTTCTGGCTTTCGAAACTGTGATGTCTAGGGTCTCTGAGATAAAAATTTCGTAAAAATGTAACGACATTTACGTATCGATTCGACAATTTGGAAAAAAGGGTCACGGACAAAATCGCGTTTTTTTCCGAAAAACGGGTGCGTACAGGCGATCGAAAAAAAATCACAATTAATCGATAAATTAAGACAGACAATTTTAATTGTGATTTCCGTATAGTGTCATCTTTCCCGTATAGGCTCGTCCGAAAAAAAAAATTCTTGGACGGATACGTTAGGATTTACGGAGCTTTTACTCGTCCGGGAGCTCCAAATCGCGACTAAATATTTAATTACGGAAAATCTAATTAAAAAATCGAAAAAAGGGCTTCGAGGTGCATAATGAGACCTCGGGAGGCATCTTCGTGTCGAATCTCAAGACTGTCCGACCTACCGTCTTTGCGCTGCGCCGCGAGCAGACAAAAACTCGGTCACACACACACAGACTTTGCCTTTTATATATAAAGATTGTAAGAAACTACGGTAAACCTTTCACATTTTGTGAGGTGTGTGTCTGTGTGTGTGTAGTGGGCCGTCGTCAGTCAGCAGTTGGTCAAACGGGAATACAAAGGAGTGAGTTTATTTAAATTCTTGAATGTATATACACTGCTGGCCACTGTAAATGCAACACCCTGAAGGAAACATGCAAATAACATGAAATTTACAACATGCATTAGCGGAGGTGAGATATGCAAAAGATTAGAATTTCATCGCAGACGAACATCACGCGCGCCTGTGGCGCCACTTCAAAGCGCTATTTAAGGCTTGGAGATTTCGACGATTTCAAGTTCGGCAATTGTGTTTTTCTTGTGGTTTTTCAAAAAAAAACGATCAATCATGCCTCGTCGAAAACAGCGATCATTTGATCAAGTATCCGAGTTCGACAGAGGAAGGATAGCGGCCTACCGAGACTGTGGATTATCTTTCAGGGAAATCGGTAGTCGTGTTGGACGAAACCAAACAACTGTAATGCGGATATGTGATCGTTGGATGCAGGAGGGTACGACGGACCGGCGTGTTCGATCGCATCCACCTCAGCGCACCACTTCACTTGATGACAGACAAATTGTGCGCATCGCAGTGACGGATCGCTCAGTCACATCACGAACCATAGCACAGCACATGCAGTCTGTAACGCATCATCCAGTGTCTGCGCGTACCATTCGACGCCGTTTACAGCCGTTTTTAAGGAGACCACTTTAATTTAATGGGACACGGTTAAACATTTTGTTTTAACAGATAGAAAAACTTCAAATATTTCAGAGGGTGTAAAAGAATGAAGAAAATATTAAAGTGTATCTGTCATCTATTAATTTGGGAGCTTACTTCAAATTCGTCATTATTATTGACAGAAACTTTTATTTCTTATTTAGAATATTTTTTTAGCTTCATACCATCTACTCTAAAAATTCCTGTGCACATAACTTATACTTTTGTCCCCTTATTCAATGTATAAACAAGTTTCAACCATCTACTCTAAAAATTCCTGTGCACATTATTTATACTTTTGTCCCCTTATTCAATGTATAAACAAGTTTTTAAGGAGCCGTTTTTAAGCCGTTTACAGCCGTTTTTTAGGAGACCACTTTAATTTAATGGGACACGGTTAAACATTTTGTTTTAACAGATAGAAAAACTTCAAATATTTCAGAGGGTGTAAAAGAATGAAGCAAATATTAAAGTGTATCTGTCATCTATTAATTTGGGAGCTTACTTCAAATGCGAGTGGTCTGTCCGCAAGACGTCCATTGCTTTGTCTACCCTTGACGCAGAACCACAGACGTCTCCGCCGCCAATGGTGCGATGACAGAAGGATGTGGACGGCAGAATGGAATGAAATTGTCTTTACTGACGAGTCACGCTTGTGTCTGCAACACCACGATGGTCGCATTCAAGTCTGGAGACACCGTGAAGAGAGGATGCTGAACAGCTGCATTATGCACCGCCACACTGGTCCTGCACCGAGTATTATGGTATGGGGCGGTATTGGATATCACTCTCGCACACCTCTAGTACGCATTGCCGGTACTTTAAACAGCCAGCGCTACATCTCCGAGGTGTTGGAGCCAGTTGTCCTTCCTTACCTTCAGTTATTGCCCACAGCCATATTTCAACAGGATAATGCGCGACCACACGTGGCACACATTGTCCAACGGTTCTTCGTCAATCGCCAGATTGAATTGCTTCCCTGGCCGCCTCGATCTCCGGATCTTTCGCCGATAGAAAACATGTGGTCCATGGTTGCTCTACGATTGACCCAGATTCCATCCCCAGCTGCCACAGCAGATCAACTTTGGCAACGTGTAGAAGCTGCTTAGTCTGCTGTATCCCAAGAACTCATCCAAAGTCTCTTTGAATCAATGCCGAGGCGTGTGGCAGCGGTGATCTCCAACAATGGCGGCTATTCTGGCTACTGATTTTGGCAGGAACCACCACACTTCACAGAAGTCTATAAATTTAATCATTTGATACTTGGTCAACATGTTATCTACAAAATAAATTTTGTTGTGATATCTCTTGTCTTTCTTGGTGTTGCAATTTGGGTGGCGAGCAGTATATATATATATATATATATATATATATGGACGACACGGCTATTCCGTCTTTCACCGGAGTCGACTTCCGGTCTTCTGCTGCCAAAATCATAGCGCGCTCAATTCGAGGCCAAAGTATCTCTTTTGGAGTTATGGCAACTTTTGATCGGCAGACATCTAGACCTCATGCAGGTGAATAAATGATTGAAATATGAGGTGGGAGAAGACTCGATACTACAGGTTGGCGAGCCTGGAAAACTTGCGCCCTCGCTAGTTCTGCAGCTAGGAACTGAATACCAGTCGTCTCCTGAAAAAAGAGAAAAGTAAGCGACGAACACAAATAAATGTTACTATGTTCATCCATAGAGAGTTTTTGATTATCTTCCTAAAAACACAACTGTCACAGTTTTTTTTACTTCTTTAGATTTATTACTTTCATCTTTCACAATTCCATCTATACATTATACGTCGTTAGGATTATAAATTTACTAAAATTATACGTCTTTTCTATTTTCTTCTGGAATTTATACGTCTTTTAGAATTTAATTTCTGCTTCCGCCTCTAAAGTTAAACTAAATTAAAACTTGAAACTGTCTCCGGATAACCATGGTTTGATGAATTCTGCACAGGTGGTAGTGTGAGTAGGTCCTTGATGACACCCTTCCTTAACCACATAGTATGTATTACCACTTTTGATCTTTGGAATTTTATAGGATCTGAAGTACTTAGATTTGAGTTTCAAGTGTGGTTCACTGTATTCTCTTGATCGCCACCAGATCACCGACGTTGTAGGGTTGCGGCTGTCGTCTTCATAGGTTATACTATATTTTGTTTTCTTTCTGAATTTTGAAGACTTGTTTTTTAGCGTTTTTGGGAGTTCATCTCGCTGGGTCTCAAAGTCAGCACGAAATTCGGTTTCAATTTCGAGTTCTTTTTCATTAGTTCTCTTATCTGATATTCTAATGAAGATAACACATTTTTTGTTTTTCAACTCTGACGGCATCTATTCTTTCAACATTTTGTTGTCAGTTCCAAGTTCATTGATCATTTGTTTCATTTGTGACACTACATTTACTTTTTGTACAACAGTAAAAATATTTATTTGATAAATAACAACTGTAAGATATAAACTCACTATTACTCTTTTAATGATACACCAATCATAGCCAGACAAATTACGAAATAATTCTATTAACAAAACAAACCAAAGAAAGATCGGCGATTCGTAGTCCTCTGAGATTCAAGTCTTTGAGTAAGAACATTTTCTCTTTTATTTTCATCTTGTGGTTTTTCATAATGAACATCATGTTTTAGTCTTTTTTTTCAGTAGTTTCACTTCTTTTAGAATATTTCATCTTTCCAGTATTTCTAGTCGTTTCTTTTGATTTGTGATCTTGACTACCCTCTGACTGAGATGTAAATGATTGTATACTAGATGTATCAGAAACTGCGGAATTGATTGATAGTTAGAAAGGAGATATACAAGAACTTGTAATGCTTTCTTCAACATTTTCATCTATGATGTCAATATCACTTGAGAAACTTTCTATGGCAACCATTTCTTGCTCAATATTTATTCTTTCTGGTATAAAATCTGGAGTATCTTAATTGAATTCTTCACATCTCTCAATTTCAAAAGTCATCTCAGGGCTATCTAGATTATTATCTATGGGAATTTCAACTTGTACAATGCCCACAATGTTGTCATCATCTGGGTTTTGCTTAGAAGCATCAGTACCATGTTCAGTATCTACATTTAATTTTTTCTCAACAAGAGCATTAGTATTTATTTTAAACTCTATCTCAGTATCTTCTGTAATATCAGTAACAGCACTGTTCTCAGACTCAGTTGTAGTAATGCTCGGCTCAGAAGCATCAGTGCTGCTTTCAGGATGTGTCTCAATATTAGGATCACACTCAGGCTCAATGTTACAGTCAGGTTCAATATCAATTTCAAAAACATCGTCATTTAAGACTGGTAAGGCAGATACGATATTTTCATATACATTATTTTGAGATCTATTTTTAACTATAATTCCATTTTCATTAATTGAAACTTCACCTTGCATGAGCACATTGAAACCAATTATTACATCATAAGGTAAACAATATTTTACTACACTAGGGGCTTCGCCCCTAGGCTCGCTACGCTCGCTCCTCTGGTGAATCAAGTGAATGAATGACTCAATACTTGTTTACAGCGATTGAGTCATTCATTTGTTTACAGTTGAAGCTTCCCCCCCCCCTCCCGGCGAAATGGATGAAGCCCGGGTAGATGGGGGGTATAAGCCCGGATGAAGATGGGTGAAAAATCGGATCTTCTTTCAATCCTTCTGCAAAGCAAGCGAATGAGAAGATTTTTTTGAAGTATTTCTTTAAAATTCAATTAAAAATCGAAATTTTAAGATAGAGACTTGAAATGAAGTTTATATGAATGAGAAAGCTTTCATCTTCCAGTTGATATAAATATTTTCTTTGTAACATAATAAGTCTGATAGCATCGAATTTATATATCTCGAAACGCATAAATTTTTCCAAAAAGTGGGTTTTCAATTTTAATAAAAATATCAGTCTGTTTTAAATTATTTTTAAACAAATGAGGTTTTGTTTGAAGGAGAAATGTCTGTAGTCTTAGATTGTAAAAAAAAAAAAATTCTACGATCCTTTTTTGGCGAGTTATCGTAATCTGAACATGAAAATGTCAATATTTTCCCACAAAACATAAAATAAAAAAACTTAAAAGTCCGACGAATATGAGACATGTCTTACTTTCTTCCCCACATTATTCTGCATCTATTGGTATCGGTCTCGACCCCATACCCCCAGCGGTTTCGGAGGAGATAGCGTGACAAGCTTTTGAAAGCGGCGGCGGCGGCTGCTGCAGCGGCAGTTAGTTTTTTTTAGAATAGAGAGATACATATCAGCAGTACAAATAAAATCATCAATCAAAATTTCACTAGAAAAAGATCTGACTGGTTTAACTAAATATTTCCCTACACCTGTTAAGGTTGAATTTACAGGGTATAATTTTTTAACCTTTAATTCTTCATAAATTGATTTTAGAAGTATTGTAACTGGACTTCCGATACCAATCAAGCCATTTGCTTTTGTCTTATTTATTTCAACAGTTTTGTTCATGTTAGAAATGACATAAATGTTTAGAGGTTACTTCGGGTTTAACGTCCGATGTGCATTCTGACGCCTTGTGGCCAAAGAGATTGCACCGGAAACATTTTAAGCATTTATTTTTTGGTTCACAAAATTTTGATATATGATTTCCAGATCCACAGTTAAAGAAAATTTTACGGTTGCGAAATTCAGAATTATTAGAATTAAATTTCGCTTCTTCAACAGTACCATATTTCAGTTTAGCTCTTCCAAAATTAGACTCAACAGGGACAATAACATGGTTGTAATCAAATTTTGTTCTTGTTTTTTCAAAATTACTTCTGTTTTGCATAGAATCAATTGTCGTTCTCGTTTTTTTTAAATTAATTTTGTTTTGCATAGAATCAATTGTCGCTCCCTCTTTTCATTAAATTCTGAGTGCCTTTTAATTCGTAGTCTATCCTCGCACACTTTTTGATAAAAGGTTAGATTTCCTTTAAATTCAGCTAAATTTCTAGATTTATAGAGCATGTACTTATTTGTTGGTGAATGCTGAATACCATTTATTATATAATGAATTAAAGCTGCAGCTTGACATTACCTTAAATCGCGATCTCTTTCATCACATAAAAATATTCATGAAAAGATTAATTTAGTTTCATCTTTCTTTTATATAACATCATATGAATATCCGCACTATAATGTTTACCTTCAAACTCTTCTGTTAACAATACTTTTAATTTATCCCATGAGTTAACATTACGTTCACTCTGTAGAATAATTTTATAATACCACTTAAAGATTTTTTTTGCAAAAATGAGTTTCTGGATATCATTCCCCGATAATAATGTAGCAGTTTCCTCAAAATCAGATATCCAATTTTCTAAGGAATAATTGTCATCAGCAGTAAAATGTTTAACCTTCCGTCGGGCGCAACTAATCTGTGAGATGAAGTCACAAGTTTTTTTGCACCAATCAGCGAGATCGGGGGGAGGGGAGTGGAGTGAGTCTCCTAGTAGCTTCCTGACTCCCTCCCACTTACAGAAGATCGTCTTCGGTTTTCCTCCAGTACTTCGCTGAGTGTCGTGAGAGATGTATTAATCTCTCAGATGAATTGCGCCCGATCGTGTAAGTATTTTTGACTTTCAAATTTTCACTTTTGTTTGTTTATATTTCTTTTTTTATACCTAAAATAGCATATGAAACAAGTTCTAGCCCCTAATTCAGTGATATTGACCTTTATTTACCTTTATTTTACTTTCAATGCAACGAGTTGTGTTTGGAACAACTCCAAAGGAGGAACATTCAAACAAGGGAAATGCCTATTCAACTACAAAATGAACTACGTGAGTTCCAGCCTACCTCACAACACCAGGAGGTGCCTGCATCTGCATGCAGACAGAGGAAGAGGTGTTCCAAATGTCGTCAAATGAAAAAAGTTCGCTATTCAAAATATAAATGTCTGAAATGTAATGTTGAAGTATTTTGTTAGGAGCATGCCAAGATGATATGTGAAAAATGTCAGGATTCAGCTTTTACAGTGCCTCAACCTGGCTCATGAATAACTTTTCATTATTTTTTATTTTGATTTTAATGATTATGTGGACTTGCTTTATGAAATTAAAGTGAATTTTGAGTTATGTTTTTGAGAAAAATTTTTTTTAACAATTTGATGATTTGTTCAAATTTGTAAAAAGAAAATTGCAAAGAAATATTAAAATATTATCTGAAAGCATACTTATACGCAAATATAAGTGAAAAGTTCAGTTTGATACGTTTTTCTTTACCTATACTCAAAAATTGCATTAATTGCATACATTAATCTGTCAGATGAATTGCGCCGGATGGAGAGTTAATTGTACCTTCTACATCAGGAAAACTAACCAGTACTTCTGAAAAAGTTTAAATCTGACCTAACATTTGAAAGATTTAATGCACATGCTGTTTCTGTTTCAGTAGAGACTCCTTCGTGAGTTTCATCAGCGTCTACAGAACTAGAGCTTAGCAATTTTAAATCATTTAAATTTGTAACTACACTCTCAACAAGTTCGTTTGGTTTGCCCTCATCTTTTAGATTTAATAAATTACAAAACAGTAATGAGATTATTCACAGAAAAATAATCAGTTACATATTTAATGTTATCTTTATACTCTTTTGAATTAACTTGTCCTAAATGGGTGTGAGGAGTATGCCGTTCCATATATCGACGACATCGCGATATTTTCTAAGACCTGGGACGAGCATCTGAAACATTTAGATATCGTGTTAAGTCGTGTAGCGCAAGCGCAGCTCACAATCAAATCATCGAAATGTCGGTTCGCCCAAAACCATGTAAAATACTTGGGGCACATGGTCGGCGGAGGTTATCGAAATCCCGCCGAATTAAAGGTAAAATGCATTAGGGAATTTCCCCGGCCAGAGACAAAGACGAGTATCCAGGCATTTCTGGGTCTCACTGGGTATTACGCGCACTATATTCCAAATTATTCTATGATAGCGGCCCCCTTAACCGATGCGTTAAAAGGACGGGAGAAACGCGCGGCGGTTGTGTGGGACGTAGCTTGCGAGGCAGCGTTCACCACTTTGAAAGACGCTCTTATAAAAACCGATCTGGGAGCCGGGGTAGTGTTGGCCCAACAAATAGGTGATAAGGAACATCCTATCCTGTACCTGAGTAAGAAGTTCTCTGAGCCCGAAAGGAAATACAGCACCACAGAAAAAGAGTGCTTGGCGATCATATTCGCGTTAAAAAAACTTCACTACTATCTGGACGGAAGCGAATTCAAAATCGTGACCGACCATAATCCATTGGTATGACTCAAGAAGAATGCCAGTTCAAATGGCCGTCTTTTTCGGTGGCAACTTATGTTGCAGCAATTTTGTTTTCGGGTAGAACACAAGCCGGGAAGACAGAATACAAACGCTGACGCTTTAAGCAGATACATTCCTTAAACGTCCGCGAATTACCTAGATTTGTAAATGTAGTAACCTAGAGAATTAATTGTTAGTACCATGAATTTATTTGTGTTTGTTGTTAGTAATCCAGTTAGTGCATGTGTACGTACTTGTTAGAATTGTGTATTTTTTTTTGTGTAGTAGAAAAAAAAACTGTTGGAACTGGTACATTAGATAGCAGAATTGGGAACCACCCACACGAAACGTTGGTTTTCAATATGCAACCACATTGAAAACTTTAACGGCAGGGGGGTTATGTAGAGTATTGCATTTCAACCTCTCCGTTAACAAAAGAAATTCTTCTATCTCGGCCTGAGACCCATCAAAAGATTTCCGACGACTTAGGTGGCAATATGCTGACGGCAATTTTCCTTTTGTTCATCCGATAGACTTGTTCCACAGAACCATTAGGGGACATAGGTCATTTCTCTTGATTTAGTCATCGCCACCGGGTGACACCGCTGAGGTTAGTTATAAATGACCGGAGACCCCAGGTGCTTTAATTCATGAACTATCAATTGTTAAGCAGCATCCTGGAGGCGTCGCGTGCCTAAACAAAAGGACACGTGCCTTTCGCATTTTACCGAAGCTGCCCTTTGAGACTCTTTGAAGTGGCTTGGAGGACAAACTAAAAAGGCGGCCGCTTTAGACCCGGGGAAAATATTTCATTATCGCCCCAGGAAACCCAATTCCGTTGCTCACTTGTTCTAGATCGTTCGACTTTCTGGAGAGTGATGCAATATCCGGTGGAGGTTCTTCTATAAAAAGAGAATGGACCCCTCAGTCGTGGCTTGCGTCTTTTAGTTCCTGACACGTAGCGGATCCAGTTCTAAGAGCAGCCGGGTTTGCCGCCCTTACCGGTTCAGAGTCCCTTGTGACTGTTTGCAGCGACGATCTAGTTCCTGCAGGAGTAAACATACTCCACTAATTTGTCGGAGACCAGTCTTCGTGGAAGGAGCCTTTGCTACCTTATTTTCCAGTGAGGAGTCCTTTCTCCTTAAGTTAATATTTTCATCGCTACCGGGTGCGTGCAGTGATCACCGCCGTTGATATTATTGGGGAGCCCTTTCCCGTCAGGAGAAGTGCCGTTTCTTCATCATTGAAGCAGAGCCAGTTCTGCTAGCCTAGCGGACTTCTGTGTTCTTACTCCGCCCCACGCCGATTAAATCGAGTGTGATTACCTAAGTTACGAAGTTCATCTTACATCTGTGCAGTGTACATATCTCATCATCATCAATTTTATTAATAAATTGCATTTGTTTTGTTTATGAAATGAGTGATGTATACCTGGTGTGTTTAAATCATCTTCTGGTTGACACTACGAACCACAGTTCGCTACAATATATATATATATATATATATATGGACGACACAGCTATTTACAAGGAAGTTAATATAACATTTCGTATTCATTTCACACGTCTTAACAGCAATTTCTTTAAAACAGCACATTGTCCTGTTAGCGCATTTTTCACATAACAGTACGAGTCCATCTTTCACTCGAATGACTTCCAGTCTTCTGCCCGCCAAAATCATAGGACGCTCAATTCTAGGTCAAAGTATGTATGTATATATATATATATATATATATATATATATATACCGGGTCTTTCAAAACTCGCGCACATCCACATGGTAATCCTTGTTGCTTAAAATCCTTGTTGGTTGCAGCAAGACGGCGCAACGTGTCACACATCACGGGACAGTATGGAAGTTTGAATTGAATTTTTCGATGATCGTGTCATTTCCAAAGGACTTTGGCCACCGCGTTCACCGGACTTGTCAATTCCGGATTTTTTCCTTTGGGGATATCTGACAAAGGTCGTCTTCAGCAATAATCCCCATACGCTTGATGAACTTAAGAGTAACATCCTTCATGCAATATCGGACATTACTTCTCACACACTTCGTAAAGTGTCGACTAATCTGGTAAAAAGAGTTCGATTGTGTGTCCAGAAAAACGGACATCATTTTGAACAATTACTGTGATTTGACCATGTCTGACACCTGACAATAAAGATAATCGTTCAACCTTTGTTTGTCCTTTATTCTGTTTGTTAACATAATTCATCTGTCTTTAAAACTCAACCACAAAGGTTGATGTGCGCGAGTTTTGAAACACCCGTTATATATATATATATATATATATATATATATATATATATATGTGTGTATATATGTATGTATGTGTGTGTGTGAGAGAGAAAGGGAGAGCATAAGAAACCCAAAAGCTATAGAGAAGTTAGGATTTTAAGTTTTTTTCAACATATAAAATTTACGAAACATTCTATGGAATTAAAAACAGATCTAAGCACAAATGATTCTATAAAGTAAACAACACGAATTTACTTGGTTAAAAAAAGGGCTCCATTAATGTACTGCAACATACAGTACTCCGTATTTAGCCCTTTAAATGTATAAGATAAACATTCATTTGGTGTCTTCACCATATTTCAGATAATGAAACTGTCTCAAAAGCAAATAAAAAGTTCCAGTAGTAACCTCAATTGGGTAACAGTGAGATTTATCGAAGGAAGTTACTTGAACCTTGTAACAATAACATATAAACTAATTTTTAAATAAAATTCGTAATAAGTGTTCAAATCTATTGTTAATAAAATCTGTACTATTCTGCCATTTGAAAAATTAATGAGAAAACTATTTTTCAACTGGGAGCAGGTAGCTATTCCGATTAGAGAAAATCGAGTTACACTCATTAAGCTTTTATAAAGCCCTTTAAATCAACTACGTATTTTCTTTCGTAGACTATTACTACTATTTAAAACTGAGTGTTTTTTTCGCAGACTATAAATAATTTAAAATACATACTAAATCCTAATCATATGAAGTTAGAATATTTATTTACAGCAGAAATACTATTTAATGTGGAAGATACATGAGTTTGTAATGTTTACTTCAAGAATAAAAATGTAGAAAGAGGAACAATTTTTATGACAAAAATTAAAATTGTTTGATTTTCCAGTTGCCATGAATGTAGTGAAGAAATATAATCAGTCCCTTTTATCATGTTTAGTTTGCATAGTAGAATTTTCTAAATTTAAAATGAAATTCAATTTTTAAACTAACGTACTATTTACATAATATTGGAAGTAGAAATTAAAACATCGTATTTCAGCATTAAGTGTAAATTAAAATGTCATAGAGTATAAGACAAGAAACTTCTATATTTTTCTTCAAACTTTTATCGAAATGAAAATCTTTTAAGCGTGTTAGTTAATTTTAGCTAATATAAAATGCATTGAAGATTTACAAATTAAGGTTCATAAATATTGAAGGCATTCTTAAAGTTTTAATATTTTAAGAAAATAATATTTTAAGTTAATTTAATATTTTAATGTTTTAAGTTAATATTTCAGTGAACTAATAAGATTCTAATCTATCGCGTTCTCTGTCTAAAATTATCCAATTACTCAAAATTTTTCAACTGAAACATATTTTCAAGCTTAAAATTATCATTTCGTCTATTCTCTCATGAGCTAATTTGTCTTCTTAACATTTAATTATACTAGTTATATTTTCCAAATCCATATAACTTTTGTTAAAACCTCGTTATACAATTATGCTTGTTTATTTCCCTGTATATAAAAGCCTATATACTATTAAAATAACTCTGAGAAATCAGTTTCAGATGCATGTAATAAGTATTACATATATGTATGGACTAGGAACTTCGGTAAAAAGTTAATGGATTCGTTTGTAAGTACGTATCCGTCTTTTATAAGGATGTTTCATCACAGAGATAGTTAGGAAACTATTATAAAATAAGGTATTAGCAAGAGTAGAATGTTTTCTTTATTCCTTAACTTCCACGTGTTCAGAATTTTGGAGTGTGAAAGGAACCTAAATAATATACTTAATATTCTACATATAAATTTTTAAGAGACTGATGTTTTTTTCTTGTACTACGAGATGATAGTAATTTTAAAATGGATATTTCTTCCTCTCCCATGAAGTTACTTTTGATGACTGATATAATTCGATGAAAATTAGAATGGGCAGTTCTTTTCATACGAATTTCGATACGAATAGGCAGTTATAAACCCGAATTTCTCATGTAATATTTTACCTGTAGTTCAGTAATTCAATGATAGCAATGTTGAAATAATATTTTCAATTTGGAAACTTCGTGTTAAGAATTATAATTTATATTAATCACCAACTTTAATAAATATACAGTCAAGGTTATAAATGTCCACACTAATATTTGTATTTCAGAAAATCCTATAGCCTTTCTATTCATTATACATTGTGTTATATACTGTACTAAAGAAGAGAATTAAATGAATTGTTTCTTTTTGAAAATAATTTTAAATTTTTAAAATTAATTTTAGTTTTCAACATTACCAGTGTTTTACTATACCTACGTGTTTACATAAACATTTTGAGGTGTATAGAAAAAAATTACCTCAAATATCATAAATAATTTAAGAACCTGTCATAGAAGAATACTGGCCTGTCATTCTACAGATACATTACTGCGTGAAGATAATTTCCTTTAAATAATGTTAAAAAAATTCTCATAAATAAAATCAGATACATTCATTTTCATGCTACAGAAATTTTAATCGACTTTTAAGAATTTGCTCGTGCATGTAATTTGGATTAAATTAATCATCAGTTAACAATAATTCATTATAACCAATTGAAATATATTAAAATGAGCACAAATTCTTAAAAGTTTATTTCATTTATTGTAAACAAATGTACATTAACGTAAATATATACAGTTGGCTCTCTGTTTAACGACGCTCTACTTAACGACGATATCTATTTAAAGACGATATTTCCCAGTCCCGGCCCCTCCGACATTATGGGAAATGTTATGTTTTCACAAATTTTGTTTAAGGACGATCTCTACTTAAGGACGATTTTTCACGGTCCCTTGAAAGTCGTTAAACAGAGAGCCAACTGTACTTACTTTATCTTTATTCAGTGGATAATTGGACAAATTTGAGAAGATTTTTTTAAAATTTTTGTTATTTTGTACCTTAAGTTTTAAGCAAAGTATGAATCAACATTAATTGCCTAAATGTATATAAATAAATTAAAAAGTTAATTTACGCAACTCCCTTTTGATAACAAAAACAGATGCCACCAGCACGGACAGACTGCAGTAATATTATGATTGTTGTTTAAATATGTTGTTTAAATATACCTTTGCGATTGTTTGCTCATTCAATCTATTTTTGCAGCATCGCCTTTTAACGGTTAAAAACCTTATCAAATTTGCAGACTCTTATATTATTAAATCAACATGTAGTGCAAATACGAATTAAAGTCAGACACTACCGAATAAAAACGCATAACAAAAATTCCTTTGTAACATTTAGAATAAGCGGATTATGTAACCCACTTCAAAGAGTCATGTTTTCTGTATGGATTTAAGAATAATCTGCTGGGTCTGATTTCAAGCACGGATTTATAACGCGTCCATTTCCCCCTTTCACGTAAGAGAGACCTCAGAAAATAGGGAGGGAAATTTAAAATAAAGGATTTATATGGTGTAATGGCAAGTATAAAAGCTGTCTAAAATATGGAAATTTATATCGTGGAATAATTTCTATTCAATAATCATATTTATTTGTATCTAATGTAGCCTCGAAAGCTCCCAGGTCCAGAAATTATGGCGACTGTCAAATAAACAGCTATGGAGACTATTATCTAATACATATTTCTGATATAATTTTCATTTCTTCAAGTAGAAATTGCATTGTACACGATTGCAATGGATATTAAAAATTTGTAGTTTAATGTTTTGATAAAAAGTGTGTTAGATTTCACTTAATGTTCTACAGTAATGTGGTATTATTTAATAGAATATATAATATGGTGTCCCAAATGAAAATGAGACTTTTGGTGTTTTTCTGTAATGGTTAATTGGTTGGAATATGTGAACATACAGGAAGTAATAGTGTTATATCAGCTATATATCCGATACATATAGTCACCCCGTCGGTTCAAGCAAGGGCCTAGTGCTTGAACCGACGCTAGTACTGAACTAGATTTTAGATACTTTGAGCAACGACGTCTGTGTTTGTCTTCAGAAGCATTCTTGAACGGCGGCCGAAACCCCTGCATCGATAGCAAATCGGCGGCCTTTGAGTCTTTTTACAGTGGGCCGAATATGTAGCAGTCCCAGGGCGACAGATCGGTGGTACAGGAGGGGGCTGCGGTAGAGGACTTACTAACGGAATCGCCGCGGAAAATCATATCCACGACATTCATAAATTTCATCGTGATGGTCAAGTGTGCTCTAGCAGTTCATCGCTAAGGTTCTAGCACTTCATTACGAAATTCCCTAAACCATCTGAATACTGTGCACTATAAAAGAAATTCATGCCTATACACGGCAATCATACGACGACAAATTTCGGCTTTATTGCCGTCCAAAATTGGATAAACCACCCGCTGGGTCTGTTTGGACGAAACCACTTCACGACTGTCGATAGTCACGTTGCTTAAACTCATTGACACAGCACAATGACACTTTCTGACGATAGCATCTTTGTTTCGTAGCATACAACGTCATTTATTGGCGCAAACTCAAAGCTCTGAGTATTTAAACTCTGTCGCTAAAACAAAAGTCTCCCTTTCATTTAGGCCACCCTTATATATGTATATAGAATCTGTGAATTCAGTGGCATAATTTGTGGACAGTCAATGAATTTCATCAATGAATAACAATGGCAGTACAAAGAGGACTTTAAAAACACATATGTCATTATTTTTATACAGAAATAGCTACCTTATTTCCCTTAATTTTATTGAATTAAACTGAATATTTTTTAATGGTATGACCATATAAATGATCCAAAGTAACATTAAAATGAGAAAAAGCGTTATGATTCATTCATCTAAATAATATATTATTGCATATTAGAAGTGATACATTTTATCAAAATATTGTTTATATGATAGTGGTACATATAAATTTAAATATTTTGTGGGCATAACTTTTGTCACTTTATACCAAGAAATCTTAAACACATATATTGTTGTAAAACATATTTGCTGAATTAGGTACCTCGTATATCAGGCAACTCGTAGTTATGCTGTGATTTAAATGACGTGTGTAAAGCAAAACCAGGAGTTTTCTAAAGGAAAAGGATACACTAATTTTTTGTGTTGAGGGCAACTAAATTATATCACTGATTATAACATTTTCTCTCCAAGATTATTAAACTTGTAAATTGGTTTGCAATATGAAACTGACAGTTCACCTTGTAAATCAATAACGTATTTTAGCCTCAAAGAATAAAATAATTATTTATTCATTTTCATTTTATAAATTCATAACAATGGAAAAAAGATTATTTTAAAATATCTAGCAGTTAGTTAAAAAGAGGAAGCACTTAAAATCTTTATGTTGCCTTCTCTTATTTATTACAGAAAACTATCCTGATATATATTATAGGAACTTAATGATTTTTCCATGTTTTACGCACATACAATACTATTTATTGCTTTAATTTTTGATAGTTTATTTCAACAATATTTCCACGCAATTCAAATGAGAAGAGTAAAATGCTTGAGGAAACTCTGATATATTTATTGTGCGTTTGACGTACACTACTTTGATGTTACTTAAAGTACATGAACTTCAAAACCCACGTCCTACAGAGAAAAATATTTCATATAAATCTAATATAAAACATTGTTTTCAAGCTCATTCGGTATTTTCCTTTCGGTATAATTGAAATCAGCATAATAAATAAGATAAACTTTCGATCAAGATAAAAATTAATGTATCAGAAAGTTAGATTTTTCCAACACGAACAACTGCTTTATCTTTACACATCAGCCGTGTACTCGTTTCATCATAAAACTTATATCGCATTAAAATTCACTTGATAAAACCCATCCCCTGTTTTCTAATGAAAATTGAATAGCTATTTCGCAGTTAAATATTTTCTCTGTTTTATGTATTTTCACATAAGCTCGCTTAAATTAATTTATATGCATTTATTTCTTTCTGAAAAGTAGTATTATATATACATTTAATACAGCTTTCTTGTAAACATCATCGTCTGTATTTGCAAGTGGACAAAATTAAAGAAATTTTATCTGTCTATATTCAACGCTACATCCGCTCTGTAATTTCGTTTCGGAGGGAAGAAAGAACTTCATACTTTACTCTTTCAGATCGCTCTGCTACAGTTCATTTCTCCTCACTGTTTACTAAAATTTACATCACAAAAGATAATTTCTTACTTTCGCATCCAAAATAGGATTGATTTAACGCTTTATACGGATGAGACGAAACATTTTATTGGGTGGTATGTTCAGAATAAACGAATAAATATAAATGGAAGAAGGGAAATTCCTTGAAGGTTTGTAAAATTAATTCCTTAAGGTTTCGTAAAAAAATAAGGCATGTTTTATTAGCTCGTTTGAAAACATATATGATGTTTATTTTTTAGATTTCATAAATATCTTTGTGTAATCAAACATATGTCAGTTATATATATTTTAGTGCATTGTTCTAAAAGTTCACGTTGAACAATTAAATATTAATTTAACGCAACTTTATTTAAACAACCCTAACAAATTAAATGTATGCTTATAGATTAGCCGAAATTTCGAATTGGCAGGTAAAATTTATACATTCGCACAGACATCCTTATAAAAACATGCTGCGGTTGTGCTGTTACACGAAATTATCTCTGATTTTTTATTAGTAAAGTCATTTTTGAACTTTTTTGAGTCTGAAAATTCCTACCCTGATTCTCTTAGGTTGCTAAAATATTCCCAGAATTTAAATATGTTAGATATAAAAGAGATGAAATTACATTCAAACGTATTACAAAAATATTCGCCTGAGGAAGTTATATAAAATTTATTTTGATGCCGATATTAAAGACATCAGTCTTGGGGGAATAGTCTTTTGGAGAGAGATTTTTTTGTCATTTGAGACAATATACCAAGACTTTTTATGTTTTAGAAAAGGAAAGCCACTTATGAAACTTCATAAATTGGTTGAGTATTGTAACGTCTTCCTTGTGAAAAATACATTGAAACATATGTTTTCGTTATTCTTAAAAACACAAAGGGAATATCTATAAGTGGGGATAAAATTCAAATATAGAATAAAAAGACTGGCAACGGATATTTATTTAGGAAAAATATGCTAGATCAAACAGGCAAAAGCAAATTAAGAGATTGGTTTGTGTGTAATTGATGCATAATTTCCAAGTACTGTAAAATTTTAGAAATATTTGTCAGCAAAATTTTATTTGGCATTGAAACAAATTGAATATTGACGTTTATCCTATCAAAACACAGGTCTGGATATTATATGACATGCGTTATATAACATACGTAACATTACATAACATTTTGCTGAGTAGATGATTAGCATTATATTAGAATACACTTAAGCGTCTTATTCCACTCTAGATCTATCATACGATAGAGCATATACAGGCATACACATTTCCCCTTAATGTCCCAGAGCTATTTGCATCAACCTAGGAAGGAGTCCAATAAATATTCCTTCTAAAGCAGGTCAGATGTATAATTTCATGTACTACCGATAAATAGTTATCGCACAAGATTTTTCGAACGTAAAAGTTCCTCAGTTTCATGCAAAACTAAGGAACTTTGGCATGAAACTTCCTTGGAATACTATATAAATATATCAAAATCTATATATATATAAAAGTTCCGTAACTGACTGACTCACTGACTGACATGCAACGCACAGACCAAACCGCTGGACCTAAGTGGCTGAAATTTTGCATGGTGATTCTTCTTATAGTGTAGGGGTGCACTAAGAAATACTTTTGAAAAATTCTTCTTAGATTTTTTAAAATTAAATTTTTAAGCTGTTTTAGTAACTTTTTCTAAGTTTGCATTTAAAATGATAATTTGAGGATTATGAAATTTATATCACGAGAAAGATCATAAAAATTCCTTTAAAATTAAATCTCCAAATCTCCATCCAAATCTCCATCCTCTTTATCTCCATTTTCTGATTTTTGTTGAATTTTTAAAGATTAAATTTTAGAATTTCATTTATTAATTGCTGATCACGTGATTTCTTTTTCTGGTACTTTAAATAAATTTATCGTCACGTCCATAACAATGAAATAGAAAAAAAATATATTTTTTCCTTGCTAATGCGGCAGACGATTGAACATTATCCAAAAAAATATTAAAATACAGTAAAAGATATGTTCCTCAAACTGTACTATATTAACTGTACTATATTCTTAAGTATGTCCTTTTAGATTTAACTTGAATATTTTCTTCTACATTATTTTGTCTATAAAAATATCTCTTACGATTTTTTTTATAAATATATTTTTTTGTTTTTTTTTACATCAATTGTATACATTGATCGTCGTATTTATTATACACACACACACACACACACACATATATATATATATTTCTTTTGGCATTAATTGCATACATTGACCGTTGTATTTAATTTGAATGTACTCCGTAGCGAAGTGCGGGTTTTCAGCTAGTATATAAATAAATAAAGTAAATAAAGTAAACGAATGAATGGATTTTCTATATAACTATTTGACCTCATACAAACTATTTACTCAACAGGAAATAGGTAATGTTCTCTTTGATTTCCTTTTTTAATATTGTTATTTAGTGCGACAACTGTAGGATAAACTACAGTTTCAACTAGTCGAGGTATACTGTTTAACTCAAATTTTGACATGCAGAGTATGCTAATTTTGCTACAAAGCCATTGCGAGAGTTGATTTTAAGAATGTCAACACTAAAGTCAAGAGAAACTGTCACTTACATTAAACTGCTACATTATAGTGTGGGCTAAAATATTTTGACTATCTAGATATTTATCAGACATTGTGATTTCGGATACATCAATTAATGGACCGTGGCTCAACCAGGTGAACCAATCTCTACCAAGACAGATACCTGCATTTTTCCTTATACGATTTGAAAAAAGCATAGTTTTGAATTAACTTTTTTCCTTCCCTTAGTTTTATATAAATCCGTTCATTGAGCTAGAATATGGGGTTAGGGGTTCTGTCCATTAAAAATCTTTTGTTTCTAATCAAGGAATTCTAGGAAGACGGGGACCTGTCTTTCAGTTAGGATTTATCTTGTACTCATGCGGTTACGGTGATGAACGGTAAGTTTTGAGAGTACTAATAATATCGTTGTGATACAAAATCAGAAACAGAAGGCATATTTGCAAGCATATATCATTAAAAATCTTCTGTTTCGCTCACTAAGTTACCGAATGTTACCAGAACGTTTCTTTTTCTTAAAACGATCATTGCCTAGTCTTTCTTTCAACATCACAACAGTGTGACAATTTGTTCAACTATAAAAAAAGCTTACATATTTGTTGTTTGTTTCAGATCAGGCTGCATCTGCACCAATAATATCATCTACATAATAACAAGAAAATTTTGCGTTTTGCGACGGGAAAAACATTTGGTTCATATTTTCAAAATAAAACACTGCTTCATTTTTAGTAAGAGATCCGATAAAAGCATTTTGAAGGGGATATGATAAAAGCATTCAATACGAACCAAGAAGATAAAGATTTGAAGCTTTATACTACTTTTTCCAAGTTTAAAATCTCTCTACTGAACAGTGGTAATATTTTTAACTGCCTTCAATCAGACATACGGTTGATATGGAAGAAACACAACACAGCATTAAGAAATATTTAGCGGCAGCTATGGCTAATACAAGTGGTAAATTTGAGGTGATTTTAAGAAGAATGTCATCTTGCAATAGTATGGCTGAGTTACACAAAGCTTACCCTTCTTTTCTTTGAGTGAGACCACCTTGCCATTTATAGAGATATCTATACCGAACGAAAAATATATACCAAGGTTAATGGAATAGAAAATTATATACAGAATAAATGTCACACACTTCTAACTTAAAATTCAGAAACTTATTAAATGTGACAGATGAAGTGACATGGACATTGCTGATATCTTGTTTGATAATAATATAACATCATGCTAATACGGAAACGTGTAAAATTATTTTATTTTATATGCGTCCGAGATTAGAGGTAGTTCGGAGTTTTGATTGCTATTTTCGTTATCAGATTCACTAAAAAGCATTTAGAAAACATTCTTTAATCATGCATACAGAAAACAATTCTTAATTTGTTAACTAATATTTTTAAATTCTTGTAAACAGTGCATGGCAATCCCGACTCGAAATGAAAATAATAGTTGCTTTCTCTAAATATACTGCCCCTCAAAATAATAATATATATCCTTCCACACAGCTTTTTAATGTAGTAGTTCATTTATTAACAATAGCATAAAAATAGGTTTAACATTCATGTCTGTATTATCTCATTTCATAAAATGAAAGCACCATTTCATTTTTGTTTCCACAAAATTCGGTACTAAAGAAGAGAAATATTTCGTAAAGAATATCCCGATACGTTTTTCATAAAAGATTCCTCCCCGAAACATTCTACATATAATAAAAACGAATATATTAATTTTCAGAGACGACGTTTATTATGACTGCAAACGGAGTTATTTATTCAAACTACTCTTTATTGCATGTTTAGAAAAAAAATTCGTTTTATACTTTTTTCTTCTTCTTTTGAATTAGCAGCATTGAGTTTAAGCTTTTTATTTATTAATTCTTTCTTTCTTTACTTCGGAGCATTCATATTCGCTCTAGTTTTCTTTTTTTTTTCATTAATGAAATTTAACGAGATTTTTTTTCTCTTTCAAGTCATATCGAATTAGGAATGGGTATAGAAAGAAAGAAATTTTAATGAGATATATGAAATAAGTGACTTTCTTAGCTGGAAAAACTTTCATATCTGAATAATTAGAAATTTGAATTATTAAATAAACTACTATTTCTGAATAATCTAATACTAAAATTAAATGCAGAAATTTCACTTTTTTTCAATGCACTGCAGCTTGACTGTGTTTTAAATTTAGATTCCATTACGTTTATGAGCATCATATACAGGGTTACTTGAAATTTATATTTAAAATTAACATTGTTCTCTACTTATAATTACAGAGATTGCAACTAAGTGCTATTAAATTGATACCATAAAACTGTTATGGATAATAAAAATTTAAATTTGAGCATTTTATTTGAAATTGCAATTACATGACATCGAGAGATGGAAATTATTTATGCATGCAGCATACGAACTATTTAGTATATAATGTTTTCTTTTACATATAAGAGTTTTAACCTGATCACGAAGAGTTGTTTTTGTACTTTCGAAAATTTATTCTTTTACTTACAAAATAATATCAAAACGTGGAAAGAACACGGTAAAAGAAATAATTTTTTATTCCTGTATGAAACGTGTGCTGGTGTAATCATAAAGAATAGAGAAATGACGTATCTATTAATTCTTTACGAATAAATTAAAAACTTTATTACAACGACTCCCACGAGGCACACATTTTTATTATTTTGGAGTCTCACAAACAAATCCAATCCCAATGTTTTTCTTTCAGCTGACCTCTGTATCTGGAAACCATATCATGAACTTTCTCATAGCGTGTACAGATTGGTACAGCGTTCTCTGCATCTGCCAGTGATTTATGTCTCTCTGTACTCTGTTCTATGCGCTGGATCGCCTCCTCTGGCGGTCCATCAAAGAAAGAGAGGGGGGGGGGGGTCAGCGGGTCAAATGGTGTCGAGCTTGGTCGGGGGAGACACCACATCAAGACACCCGCAAGAAATCTTGCGGGCGGAAATGGGGGTGGTTCTAAATACCGTGTCTAATGTTACCGTGACTAATGTGATGACAGGAGTCGGGGAGAGAACTCTGTACCAATGTGTATGCACCATCAGGGGAGGGAGATGTATTACTTCTCAAGAGAGGCCGAAAGAGTCTTCTAAATCTTCATACAGATTGATTAAGCTTTTAGTTTACTATTTTCCATGATCACATTTCCTTCCTGCCGGCTGGATGCCTCGGTGATTTGACCCACAGGCATTCTCTGAATACCCCTACCACCAGGTTGTGGGTTCGATTCCCTCTTGTTCGACGACAAGGCTGAGTGAGACTAGAGAGTTATATTACCTCACCTATGTGGTGCTCCCATAATAACGACGCCAACAAATTCCCGGTGTGGATGTCGTGATAAACAAACTGCCTGCCGCGTTGGAAACATGCAAACATTTCCTTCCTACATTCTAAAGTTAAATACGACATTATCTGCAAAATGAAACTTCTTTGGTGGCGTTATACAGTGACATTTAATTGTGAAAACATGCTTTTCTTGTGATCATTTTTCTGCAAAATATGATTTTAAACACATCTTTAAATAGAATGCAATTTCAAAAATGAAAAACAGCTAAGTTTAACTGAACTAAAATTATGATTCTTTCTTTTTACCATATGATTGAAGAAAGTCCTTTTCAACGAATATCAAGATTAAAAATAATGAGAGCTTCTATGGTCATTCGTAATTTATCCCATTAGGTAGAAAATAAATTATTTTTATTGCAAAAAAATTACCGTAATGCGCAATGTGTACTTGATACTAGTATTCGCTAGCTTCCATTAAGGTCGAAACGTGATCCATTGAAAATGCCTTTCATCTAAATACTAATTTAAATACTCTTTATTTGAGAGCAAGTTGTCTTTGTTTTACTTTATTGGAAACATAAGAATACAGATTAAAGTTATTCATTTGCATGTTAGTTCAATAGAAAACATCCCCCTTTTTAATGCATTTTCCTCAATTTAAAGCAAATTAAAGTTATTTAAAAAAAATTTACAGTGTGACATGCTTAAGGCGTGGTATGAAAAATGACACATTGTCGATAGCAGTAAAGTACATACGCTTTTTTTCAAATGCCTAACTATTTTTCATAAAAATTCTGAAATATATTCATAAAATACTTTTTTATCTGTTTGTATTAGATGATCATGTATAGAGTCAATTTAATAAAGGAAAAATTACTTAAGCGACTTTTTATGCTATTCAGTTGAGCAACTCCGCTTTCAATATGGGTTTTATCCCTAGGTCGTAATGAATGAATGCATTTCTACAAAATTTTTCATCTACCCTTTATTAATAGCCTGAAATGTGTTGCATGATGTAAACAACTCTAGACCGAATCCTTAATATTCCGTTTTTTTTCTCCATCCTGCACATGAAAGGTTTTAATGTTAATTACATTTAAACACTGATATGTGTTTTGAAATATTTTCCAATATTTCAGGGCAAAATTAAAAACTTTTCACTTAGTTCATACCAATATTAAAAAGAATAATTAATTGATAAACGGAGGAAAATTTTTTGAATTCCAAAGAGCTTGTATGGCCTATTTATGAAGAAATAAATTTGATATGATGAAATAAACTTGAATAACTTATAAAGAGGTATCGCATTTAATATTTTAAGATAACTATTAGAATTTTTGAAAATTATTTTAAAAAGGAATGATATGAAAAGCATAGAACTACTAATTTTGTTTACTCTATAGTTATGTATTAATAAATACGTATAATGTCTGCTTATGATAAATACTTAATAAATGCCTTTTCTTATTATTATGGGGCAACCACTGCAAGTTTATGTTTATGCAAGAAAAGTTTTATAGCATTAATATGATATCGATGGGTTCAGGAGGGTCATAATGAACGTCATGCAGAATCTCAACAGCCTCCCGTCACGCCCGAGAGGACAGATATTTTGTCAGGTCGGCTTTGCAGGATCGTATAGCCACATCACGGACCTTGAGTCAGGACATGGGCTTCTTTTTTGCGCGACAAATATCCGCTCGGACATTGCGACGACGTCTAGAGCAGCACGGACTGTCTGCACACAGCGACAAGTTTTGCGTCTACCCTTCATACTGCAGCATAGAGACGAGGGACGAAAGTGGTGCTCACAACAACAAAGCTGGATACAGGAGTGGCACCACGTCGTCTTTTCAGACGAGTCTCGGTTCTGTGTGTTGTATCAAGATGGATGTTCCGTGTCTGGAAGCACCGAGGAGAACGCACGTGGCCTGCATGCTTTCGATATCGTCATACGGGCCCTGGCACCTGGTGTGATGGTATGGGAGGCCAATGTGTACACGACACAAACACTTCTTAATCGTGTCGTCGGTAATCTGAACAGCCAACGTCACATTTCTCTGATCTTTAGGCAGATGGTTGTGCTCTATTTTCGAGACCTCGGAGAAGACGTATTTCAACAAGATAACGCATGACCCCATGTTTCCCGTCGTGTCCTGTCCAACCTCGATACAGAGGGTGTTCCTGTTGCCCTATCCAGCACGTTCCCCAGATCTCTCATCCATTGAAAACATCTGGTCATGGGTTGCTAAGAGACTGCGCCGCCACTTATCTCCAGCTACTACGATTGATGACGTGTGGCACGGACTTAAAGCAGCATGGAATGACTTGCCCGTATCTGTCAAACCGAGCCCAGTTCGATTCGATGCCTAACGGAGTTAGAGCCGTTTTAGCTGCCAGAGGCGGCAGCTGTGTGTACTGATTTCGGACACTGTACACCCCCAAATTGCCTACAAATTGAATGATGTTTTCTTCCTGCTATACGGTATACGCATAATAAGTAAAGTTTTGTTATTTGATTTCCTTCCTGGTGTTGCAATTTTAATGGCCAGCAGTGTATCATTTAAATTAACGGATGAGATTTAAAAATTACGGTTCACGTAGAAATTAAGAAATTTCATGGTTTTTATACATTATTTTCTATTTATATAACAGCTATAATCTTCGGTGGTTTGAGTCATGAAACTTATAAGATGATTAGCTAGAAGATTTGTGTTACACAGAGATATTTAAAAAAGTAATAGGATATTGGATATTTTGAGATGTATAATTCAATTAGCAGAACTTACATATCATTTTTCTATGAGTTCCGTATTCTTTTCAATACACTTCACATACCTTTGTACTAAGTTCTTCATTCCATCGAAACAAAGTTTTTAGTTGTGCTTTCAGCAGGGAATACACATCTTTGTGCCACCAGTTTACCGGAACTTTGCTCATCATAGACTGATGCAAGACTACTTACTGACCAAACTACTGGTCTGACATGCGGTAATCGGCTGCTAAAATATTCACTGCTAGTGGGGGGAAATGGTGCACCTGTGCGAAATGGGCGTAAGGTGACACGATATTTGCATACCGTTATACAGAGTTATCGAAGGTGTCCGAGATTTCAGTTGGGCGCACCGGGAACAATTGATCGACAGATCAGATATTGTGTTGCAGCAGATGGTATGTTAACTCTGGGAGTTTTTTATTTCATGTCATGGTGACTGCGACTGCTCTGGAGGCAGGCGCCGACTCTGTTATTGTGTTCCTACTACATGGATTTTGATGTTGAATAGGAAAGGACGGTTCAATTATTTTGGCTACCAAGAAGCCCCAATTAGACCCCTGTAGATTTTTTCCTATGGGGTTACCTGAAAAAAATTACATACGCTGAGAAGATCCAGGACTGCTTCATTTATTGGACATATTTACTGCTGCAATCGTCACTACTCCTGCTATGATAGAGAGTACCTGGGATGGAGATCGGCTATACCCTAGATGTTTGCCGAGCGACGAGGTGTGTTCATATCGAAAACTACTAGGTATTGTTAAAAAGTTAATTCATTTCTGTATCTTTTGGTGTAAAAAATAAACACCATGAGCTCTATTTTGTGGTTCTTTATTTCACGTTGCAATCACGGACACCTTTTTTGATGACCCTGTATTAGCTGACCTGGTCCGCGCAAATAATCGTTCAGGGCCGTATGCGGCCCGCGGGCCGAGAGTTTGAAATGCTGCCGTACACCTATCTCGCACCAATGGAAGCATCTTTATACTGCTGTAGTATTCTTTTGTGAATTTCCCAAGATTTCATATTCTCCGACCATAAATACCTGATGACTGATCTAAGTACCTCAGCTGTGAAAACTACTAAAGTTACGCCATTTTCTTGATTCTGCCCATTCAATTAAGAACTCCATGCCATTTGTTCGGATACGTCAAAATCTTCAGTAAGAATGAATATTCTCTGCGCAGGGGTATGAAAGGTATGTGGTTTCAGGAAATACAGTCAATTTGCTGTTACTTTTTGAATCACCCTTGTTTGTTCCTTCAATTTTGGCAGCTCTTTTCAATGAAAATAGTTCAAATTCAAATGAAATATCTGAATAAGAAGGCTACTGCATAACTAACAATGTATGTTTATCAATTTTATTTTTATAATAAATGTTACTAGTTCTATCATCTTAAATAGTTGTTATCAATTGCTACAGATTGTATCAACTAACTGGAAGAGCTTCATATGGTACCTGTTCAAATTTTAACCTATATTCTAATTAATATCCTAACAAAATTTCAGTTACTGGAGGAATGGTTTGAAAAATGCCTTATGACAGTATATGTAATAAAATTATCAGTTTAATACAGATTGTACCTACAATTAAAGTTTACAAAACTGTATCCACCAATACATTTTCTTATATTTTGCATAGAGTGAATATTAAAAAGTTAGGATTTTTGATTTTAAAAAACACAGTTTGTTCTTTAGAAGTATGATAATGCAATAACAGTTAAATTGCTACAGTCAACGTTTTTCTTCAATAGTATGTAATATCAGAAGATTAGAAAAAATCATTAGGACAATTTCTTCATTCATGGCGTTATGTCTTTTCAAGAACTGATCATTCATTTTCAAGGACCAATTTACCAGTCAGTCATGCTGGGAATTATTCTAGACTTCATCACAGAATTAAAGTGCACAGTACATCCGCATACACTGAAGGTATGCCCCGATGTGAATCAGAAAGAATTCAAATATTTAAGCAGTTTTGGAGCGTTTGTATAAGTAATTCTAGAACTTTCCTTTCCAACAATATCTTACAAGTGTGGGGTGCTTGCGAAAACAAGAAACTTTTTTTCAAAGTAAAAGATACGATAATTTTCATTGCAGCTAAGTTTCACTTTTTAAAATAATCCTTCTATAATCCTGATAATTTAATTTTTATTATAAAACCCTTATAAGCAGTAAGTTCTCATTTCATTCAACCTAATTTATACCTGATGTGTGAAAATTTATACAATAAATTGAAATAGGAAGTTCTTTTTATATGAATTCTAAATTTTTCATGCATGCCATATTTTCATTTATATAAATATGGGCAAATATGAGAACTAATGAATTCACAAAAATGAGAAAGTGGTAAAATATGCTTTTTGCTCCTAAGAGAAAACTAAGTGTTTTAGTTTTATGGACTTATGAATAGTTAACTCATTTTAATTTATATATCATATACTAAAGACGTTATGTTCTAATCATCATGCATATTCAGGGGAGTATACCTTAGATAGGACAGTTATTAAAGGCATGGATGCACTTTAATGGAGAAAACTTAAAGCTCTGCTTCTTATGTAAACTTTGCAAAAATTTTCTTTTTCTTTATTGTATTAAATTTTAATATTCCAAAACATTGTATATTCTTTTGAAGTTAGGGAAATTTGACGAACAACTCGCAAAATTGAAACCCTTTATATTACACGTAAGCACATGATAGAATGTTGAAGAAAATAGATTATTTACCGTCCCTGCAGTGAAGATATTTATTTAAGCCATGCATTTTATTTCTATATATGAATGCATGTAAAAGATAAGGATAGAGATTCTATGTATGATATCGATGAAAATTGATTATTTCTATACGTTGTAAAAAGCAAATTTTGTAAAAATACCAAGCAAAATTTATTTCTTGCATTTACATTATTTCCAAGCCTTAAAAAAATAAAGAAAATATTTTATGAACTTGTTTTCAGATTGAAATTACTGGAAATAATGGAAATAAGCTTCTCTGTTCTCATAATACAGGGAGAAGGGGCCTTAATGTATCGCGTTCTCTCCTTAAGGAGATTCGATGAAATAAAATAATAAATCTTCAGACTTAGTCACTTAAAAATAGTATTTTTACTAGGCCTGGATACCAATTTACCTATTTATCTATTTTATTTAAAATAAATGAGAGCCATCTAAAGTCCACATCATATCTCCCTTTCTAAATGAATAGGCCCCTTTCTAATAGCTCTTCAAAGGTACAATATGAAAACAATTTAAACACTTTTCAAGGTTGACCCATTTTGAAATTTTTTTAATGAGTCTTCGTATTTTTCTAGCAGATTTTGTACTAATTATTACTTTTGGTTTCATACGATTTGGATATATAAAGTCAAAGGCTAAATAAAATAGTTAAAAAAACGCATAGCATAACACGTTGCTGAAATGCAGTACTCAAGCAAAAAAGCTCTTCCACTTGTAAAGGCATACAAATGTTTTAAGTATTATAAATTAGGAATCGATGGCAAATCTTATCCTCTACATAAAATTTACAAAGAAGCCTAGATGATAAAATAAACAAGCATAAGAAATTGTCGCAGATTTCTGAGGGGGGGGGGGGCTAAAACTCAGAGTTTTTTTTTAAAAAGCAAAAAAAAAATAATAATCTACTTTAAATGTGATATAGAGATGCTATATACAAAGACTAATTATCAATTTTTATACTTGAAATGTTATCATTCAGGTGACTGTAGATTCAAAATACATTGCTGGCCATTAAAATTGCAACACCAGGAAGGAAAGCAAATAACAAAACTTTTCTTACTTTACGTATACAGCATAATAAGAAGAACAATTGATTACATTTGTAGGCAATTGGAAGTATACAGGGTCCGAAATTAGTACACACATCTGCCGCCTCTGGCAGCTAAAACGGCTCTAACCCGGTTAGGCATCGAGTCGAATTGGGCTTGGATGACAGATACGGGCAAGTCATTCTATGCTGCTTCAAGTCTATGCCAGACTTCATCAATCATATTGGCTGGAGAGCGGTGGAGACCCAGTCATTCAGCATCCCTTGATCAAATGTTTTCAGTGGTTAAGAGATCTGGAGAACGTGCTGGATGGGGCAACAGTCGAACACCATCTCTGTCGAGGTAGATCCGGACACGACGGGCAACATGCGGACTTGCGTTATCTGGATGAAAGATGACGTCTCCGAGGCCTCAAAGGTAGGGCACAGCCACCGGCTTAAGATCTGAGAAATGTAACGCTGGCTGTTCAGATTACCGACGACGCGAACAAGAGGTGTTTGTGCCGTATACCCAATAGATGCCCTTACCACCATACTAGGTGCAGGGCTCGTACTACAATATCGAATGCAAGCGTTCCTCTCGGTGCCTCCAGACACGGATACCTCTATCATAATGCTGCACGTAGAGCCGGGACTCATCTGTCCATGCAGACAGTCCGTGCTGCTGCAGACGTCGTCGCACTGTCCGTGCAGATACATGTCGTGCTGCAAACAAGCCCATTTCCTGACTCAAGGTCCGTGTTGTGGTTGTACGATCCTGCAAGCCGACCTGGCAACATGTCTGTCCTTTCGGGCGTTAGGGATGGGACACCGTTGAGATCCTGCATGACGTTCAGTATGACCCTCCGGAACCCATCGATACCATATTCTCATGATAGTCGTTGGATTCCGACCAATGCGAGTAGCAATATAACAGAACAATAAACCGCACTCTCGATAGGCCACGATTCTGCTGCTATTGAATTCCGACACGTGCTGGTAGCCGTTTTTCCGTCTTACACGAGGCATAACACGATCTTCTCACAAACAAACAACATCCAAATGTGATTTCCAAATGAGAAACCCGCTGCTTAACTTTCCTTTCATACAGAGTTTGAGAAGCCGTTTCTCCCTCCTCTGTCTTTTGATTGCGCTTAAATGCTAATCATTTGCATATCCCAGCATCTTCTTCCTTTCTTGCGAACTTGACGTTTGTATCATCCCTCCTTCATGGTGTTGCCATTTTAATGGACAACAGTGTAAATCAATGTTAGAATGTTAATGAAATATGATACTGAAATGTTACAATATGTAACTGACCAATTAAAATTCCTTTTTGAGAAACTTAAACAACTTAATCCTGAACAATGAAAAAAGTTATGGTACCACCAGTTTCTCTTCATTCAACAAAATCAGTGTTAGTTAAAATATTTTCCTCTAACTGAGCAGCTATGTATAGTCTAACCATAAAATTATAATGTCGAAGCGTTTGTAAATAGAAACTTCTAACAAATTAGCCGGCAAACTTTTATTAGGTTCTATGCATATTCAGCATTTAATAGTCATGAAATAGTATATATTTACTATATAAATACATTCAGTGAGTTTATATTAAAAGAAGATAATTCGTCCCTTTTTTATGCACCTATTTCATATTCCAAATGAACAATAGGAGAAATTATTATGCCTCAGGTAGGAACTGTTTTGAACTATTAACTGACACTAACATGTAGAAAATAATTCAGTATCTAAACAATGCAGTATGATATCAAGAAGGAGATTATTGTAGCGCATTCAGTTTTTTCCAACATAAATATAATCGGTTTCTGTTTAAAATTTATGCTCACACAGCATAATATTTGAAGAGTATGTAACATAAATACGTATAAAAATAAAATTCATGTAAGGTTAAATTTATATTTCTTTTGACCAAAAGAAAATTTTCTTTGAATAAAATTTATATTGCCGCATTTTTAACATTTAAAAATCTCCATTTAGTCTTAAACTTTTTTTGCATCATAAGCTTTATCTATTGGTAATAATAAGCACACGTGGTCTCTCTAAAATATTTAAATGACTTGATAAGTAAATGCTTCTGATGAATAGGTTTAGATGTTTGTATTCCTTTTGTTTGAATATAAAGTGTTTTAATAATTATTCTTTTATTGTTCAGCATTGAACTTAATTTAATTTGCTTGTATAGTCAACGTTTTGGATAACGTTTTATTAGGTATTTCAATAACTGATGATATCATATTCTCTGCTTTACAAATTCGAAGAAAAATATTAATTCAAGTGTTTAGATTTACAAATATAAATTTGCTTAAAAAAATCATGAGTTCATTTAAAATAAATCCTCTAGACTTAAAGAACAACATACAAACATGGTGAGAAAAATTATTCAGTTATATTGGAATATAATACGAGCACCATTCAAATAAAAATCATCGTTTTTGTTTTATAACATATATAGTTCAGATAATAATTAAACTGTTATGTTTACTATATTTTTCCTGAAAACTAAGATTGAACCATAGAAGGTTGTGTTTTAATAACATTCGTATATAATTTATATTCCAAATAGTTTATACGTACGTGAATGAATGAAAAATGCAATTCAATATATTCCAACAAAAGTCTTTGCACAAAAATACAAACTACGGGGCTTTACTTTAGTGATGTAACATTGTTTAATGTAAAAAAAAAAATATTTGTCAAAATTGCAAGTGAACTCAAATATTATTTGAATTTACTTGTATTCGCGAGGAGTTAAATAATATAATTATAAAAGTCATGCATGAATAATTATAAAAGGTATTTCATACATGATTTAATATTATATATACAGAAATGTAATTTCTACGATTTCTAGAAATAATATATGCAAATCATTACAACGAAATTTACTCTGGCGAGTGTAACTGTGCCCTGAAGCCTTTTATTAATCAAAATATATTAACAATAGAATTTCCAATGAATCTATTATTTTTATATATTACGGATACCCATATCAAACTAGCAAATACACTGCAGGCCATTAAAATTTTAACATCGGATGGAGAGCAAATAACAAAACTTTACTTATTGTACGTATACAGCATAGCAGGAAGAAAAATTGATTAAATTTGTAGGCAATTTGGGGATACACAGGGTTCGAAATTAGTACACACAGCTGTCACCTCCCGCAGCTAAAGTGGCTCTAACCCGGTTAGGCATCGAGTCGAACTGGGCTTGGATGACAGGAACGGGCAAGCCATTCCACGCTGCTTCAAATCTATGCCATACTTCATCAATAGTAGTGGCTGGAGAGCGATGGCATCTATGCAACTCATGACCAGATGTTTTCAATGTGGGAGAGATCTGGAGAACGTGTTAGCCAGGGCAATAGTCGATTACCCTCTGTGTCGAGGTAGGTCAGGATACAACGGGCAACGTGCGGTCTTTCGTGATCTTGCTAAAAGATGAGGTCTCCGAGGCCCCGAAGATAAGGCATAGCCACTGGTCTTAAGATCTGAGAAATGTAACTCTGGCTGTTCAGATTACCAACGACGCGAACAAGAGGCGTTCATGTCATGTACCCAAAGGCTGCCCCTGACATCACACCAGGTGCAGGGCCCATATGACGATATCGAATGCAAACAGTGCCTCCAGACAAGGATACGTCCATCATGATGCTGCACGCAGAAACGGGACTCGTCTGAAAAGACGACGTGATGCCACTCCTGTATCCAGTTTTGTCCTTGGGTGCACCACTGTCGCCGCGCGTATCTGCGGTGCAGTGTCAAGGGAAGACACAATAATGGTCGCCGTGCAGACAGTCCGTGCTGCTCCAGACGTTGTAGCACTGTCCGTGCGATACTTGCCATGCTTCAAACAAGCCCATTTCCTGACTCTAGGTCCATGATGTGGCTGTACGATCCTGCGAGGCCGACCTAACAAAATTTTGTCATCCTGGGCGTTCATGGCGAGAGGCCGTTGAGATCCTGCAGGGCGTTCAGTATGACCCTCCTGAACACATCGATTCCATATTCACAAGACAGTCGTTGGATTCCGACCAATGCGAGTAGCAATATCGCGGAATGATAAACCGTACACTTGATAGGCCCCGATCCAGCCACTATCGAATTCTGACACGTGCTGGTAGCCATTTCTCCTTCTTATACGAGGCATAACATGATCTTCTCCCAAATGACTACCATTCAAAGGCAATTTCCGAATGAGAAATCCGCTGTGTAACTTTTCTTTTATACAGAGTTTGAGATGCTGTTTCTCCCTTTTGGGTCGATCGATTATGCTTAAATGCTAATCATTTGCATATTCCAGCATCTTCTTCCTTTCATGCGAATTTGACGTTTGTATCACCCCTCCTTCATGGTGTTGTAATTTTGATGGCCAGCGGTGGACGTACAAAAATTATATGTCTGTATCTAAAATAAGGCTTTATAGATAGGGTATTGTAGATTATATTATATATCATCTAATCTAAGATAAACACATTTCCATTTCTTCTTTGAATCCCCCACGTTTTCGACAAAATTGGCAGGAAAAGCATCTGATGGTAGAAATCTCTATAAATATATAAAACCCAACTGACCGGTGAACTAAGAAAGTTTCAGGAATTCCAAATTCGAACAGAATGAAAACAAATGTCTTGTGTCGCCTTGGTCACATGATTCGTTAAAACATTGGAAGATCTAAAGAAGATAAAAGATTTACACTGCGTGACAAAAATTAAGTAATGATGCTTATGCAGTGGGAGTAGAAGTAATCATATAATTAATTATATCTATTGTTTTAAAATTTTTAAATCAACCCTTTCTGCAACAGAAATATTTTCACATATCATCGATCAGTTATGTTTTGGCCCGCTATTACTGAACTTGTAAACTTACACTAGTAAAGACCTAGACTATTTTAACGAACGTTCATAAAAAATTGTCCGAAGTCTGTTTTATCAAGAGCATTTCTTCAGGTCAATGAATGTATAATAATTACGTTTCTGTTGCAGTGCTGAATGATGTTTGGGTCTCAATAATCACAACGTAAGGTTCAGTATTTTACATCTTGACTCTTATGTCCCTTATTCAACAGCTTCTTCGTTTATTATTTTTATGTATTTGGGTCCTCTTTTAAGATGATTTTCGAAGAGGAAGTAATTTCAGTTTTTTTCTCTCATAATAAACATCTCTTTTGCGATAACTACCTGTTTTTATTAGTATTTCTATGGAAAATGTTCATAATGATCCCCATTCTTAAGTAGCCCAGTAAGACAAAAGTTCTCAGAAATTGACAGATTTTCTGTATCACGATTTTTTTTTTGTTATTAAACGAACAAATAATATAGCTTTTAATGAAATGTGTGAAAGGAAAACTCATCATCTATGGACTCGCGTCTATTACCATGGAGTTAGGGGATAACAGTTTTGGATCCACCAACTTAACACTAGAACCGCGGAGAGGGTCAATTTGACCCAAAACGATGTTTAATTTATCACCACGCTAAAAGTATCGATTGAAAAAACAATTCCTTTTATGACTTTTAATATTTTAAGGTGAACAATAATTTACCAAATTTAAAATTTCGTAACATAAATATTTTTCCGATTATTAACACGTATACCTAGAACCGCGGAGCGGGTCAATTTGACCCGTAATAAATGTTAATGCGCAAATAACGAAAAACAGATGCAATTTTTCGAACTGTAACTGTAAAATACTTCTACCCCACCCTAGAATTCCTTAAATGGACTGTACCAGAAGGGGGAATAGTGAAGGTTTTTCAGTCAAGGTCATTATATTAGGTTTGAAACACGAACTACGTTCGAATGCAGTGAAAAATTACTGCGAATATTTAGAAGACTTTTTGAAGTTGTTTTTATTCTGTAATTAGTATATGTATAAAAACTATGTCAAGACGCCGTAATGTTGCTGTTCAGGAAGCTTTAGAATATTTAAAACAATTATCTGAAAAGGATTCAGAAGGTTCGGAAAAAGAAGGTTTCTCAAGATTCGATTTTGAGTAGTGAGGATGAATACCTGCCTGCTAATGAATAAAATTTGGATTCGGATGAAGAAAATTAAAGTGAAGATGACTCTGGCAATGCTCTAACAATCCCTGGTAGTTCTCATCGCAGTACTGATGATAATTTATCTGATAAAAAATAAAAATCAAACATTCCAAGAAAAGATACACACATGCAAAGAAATTTGAAAAAGAAATCAACAGTAACATTCAAAGTTGGAAATAATGAAGATGGCAAAGATGGGACAATTTTGAATGTCGCTCAATTAGGAACAAACGATAGAGGAAGAAAATCAAAGTGCAATATTTTGAAAGAAGTTGGGGGCCCAACACCACATGCTAAACGCAATGTTTTCGACAACAGTCCTTCAAGTGCTTGGAGACTTTTTATAGATGAATGGATATTGAAACACATAAAGAAATGTACTGAAGATGAAGCTCATCGGCAGATTCAGGAAGGAGAATGGAATATAACATTAGAAGAAATAGATGCTTTTATATAAATTTTATATGCACGCGGTATATATTGTGCAAAAGGACTTGAACTGGATAGCTTGTGGTCAAAGAACTGAGGACTACCATTTTTTCAAAATACAATGTCAGGAGACCAATTTCATGAAATAATGGGATTTTTACGCTTCTACATAAAATAAACAAGATCAAAGCGTCTAGAGACAGACAAATTTGCCCTTATTTCGGATATCTGGAATCGTTTCAGGGAAAATTGAATGACTAACTATACACCAGGTCCTAATGTAACTCTAGATGAACAGTTATTTCCTACAAAAGCTAGATGTAGGTTTATCCAATACATGCCAAACAAACCAGATAAATATGGAATCAAGTTCTGGTTGGCTGCAGATTTGACTCAAAATATCTGATAAATGGATTCCCGTATGTTGGAAAAGATAACCAAAGTCCATCCAATGTTTCTCTTTCTGAACTTGTAGTGCTGTTACTAATAAGTCCGTATGAGAACAAAGGTAGAAATGTCACTACGAACAACTATTTCACGACACTGAAGCTTGCAGAGGCATTGAAATCCAAAAACACTAGCCTTGTAAGAACTGTAAAATGCTCATGAAGAGAAATACTAGTCTCTGTAAAAATGTTAAAATCCACATTGTATTCGACTACGGTACTAACCTATAAAGACATGAGTCTAACTGTTTATCAAGGTAAAAAAGATAAAAACGTTTTGTTTCTAAGTAGTCTCCATCCAAACGTAGAAATTCCAGATAACCTAAAAAACTACCTGATACAATCGCTTTCTACAACGCAACTAAATACGGTGTGGACGTGATTGAACAAATGGCAAGGAAATTTACAGTCGTCTGCTTCACGTAGGTGGCCGGTGCAGGTTTTTTTGTAATATTTTGGACCTTGCTGCAATCAATGCCTGGGTTTTATATACAGCTGTAACTGGAAAATCTATTAGTAGACAGCAATTCATTCAACACTTGGTTGAGAAAAGTTTGTTCTCTTCCGACATAAAAAGGTGGCAAAAAGAGCATGTGAAGCAACCAAGGAAAACGACGGACAACCAAAAATTAAGCGTAAACGAGTCCGTTGCCCCATTTCGAAATGTGAAAGTAAAACTCTAGATATCTGTTCAAAATGTAAAGCACCCATCTGTGGAAAATGTACAAAACTTATTAATCAGTTTTGTACAAAATGCATACAATAAATTGGATTTTATAATCTATACAACTAAGTACTGATAAAATTTTAAGTAACTGATAAAATTTTTAATTTTTAATTTTTTTAAATTATGTCTAAACATATTAAAAAGAGATACTCTGTTTTTCCATTGAAATTAGGAAATTTATGTCATATTTTTTAAAGAGACATGTTATTATACTCAAGGACATAAAGTTTTAAATAATACAATTTTGTAAAAATTAAGTTAATTTCTTTTGATTTATATAAATTATTTAATGTAAATTCTGAGAAATATTGATTATTATTTAAAAAATAAAATGTTTTAGTTAAATAAATTAAGCGCTTGTGCATATTTTAAAAGTTTACAATCTTGGGTCAAAATGACCCGCTCCGCGGTTCTAGGTATATCGAAAGTTCCGCGGTTCTAGTGTTAAATTATCCTGTATTACACTTACACTTTAAATTGATACACTGGGTATACACTTTTAATCTCTTGTGAATCTATTTCCCAGCTACTAGGAAATTTTCCACTAGTCCGGAAAACATGATTGACGAGAATTTTAGTTGTTCATGCACAACATAACATCGTTTCAAGTGAAAACGATTCGCTAAAATTTCTAAATGAATATTGCCTTTAAATATTTTACAATGCATGTCCTTTCGTGGACCAGAGAATATCATTTGTAAATTCAGAAAATAAGCCCAAAATCTTTCTCGTGTCCAAGGTACAGCTCATCTTTGCTCCGGGTACAAACACACAAAAATAATTTATGAACGGGGTCTACAGTATTCATTCCATAATGGCACTTTTTCTGTGTGAAACTAATGCCTATGTATCAGCAAATGTTAGTGTTTTGATCAGTTTCAAAATACTGACTCAAACATAAACACTGGTAAATGTCCTACTCTGTAAAGACTGCTTGTATGTATCATAGTCATCTTCACTTTACATGAACGTGTTACAATTCTATCCAGGTATTTAGTACGAGGAGCAGTTGTTCAGTTAATAGGTATACTTGGTCGCTTAAGCCATATGAGCAAGCTTTCATAAGTTCTCTATTTTTCTAGCATGGATATTTACCCGATGTATTGAGAGATAGGACGTGTCAGACACTCAATGTAGTGAACACTGTTAATGTTTTCCATACGTTGAGGTGTGTGAGGAGCAGCATTCATATTGTATATCAGCACCCATTTATCGGCAGATACTATACCATCTATTGAAATGATTTTCCAAAATACATGCGAAATCCATAAATAAGAATATTGAAATATGTAACCCATAAAAATATATTTAAGAAATCCCTAATGAATGTAAATTGCACTTGCAGACGAATTTGAAAAAAAAATTAGACCACGGGAATATCCATTAAGAGTCGGTTTTTTAACTTTATCAAGAGCATATCATTCAGTTAAGGCCACGTTTAACAATATCCTCCCCTCCCCCCCTTCCTTATTGTAACAGTGCATATTCAAGAGCGATGACAGTAAACATTTTAGATACGTGCAGCAGACCAACTAGTACATAAAACTCTTTTAATTGTAAGATGTATTTAAATTTTATTCTAATGTTCCTGATGCATTTTTGCTAGTTTTAATAATTTTCCATCTGATTTAAATTTTTTTTCAACAATTAGAAAATATTTACATCTTCTTTTCGAAAATATGGAACTAGAAAATCTTCAAATGGTTAGATAAAATTAAGCTACAAAAAACACGCATTAACTTTAGATAAAGCAAGAAACCTTGGAGGAATAGTTAGGAATGTTCTACGTTGAACCTTCAACGTCTAAAAATATATCAGTACTAATTTCATATTCAAACATTATATCTCATTGTCAGTCAGTTAAAATGATTTCGATGGCCATATATACTGTTGGTAAGCACTCGGCGTCATTTCTATAAAAGCGTAATCCTCTCAAAAATCAAGTTAATATATGGGCCTAGTTAATATATGGTCTTTCTTGTTAAATATATGGGTGCTAAAGTTACTGTTTGACAATTGCGTATGGACTGTTAGGGAGTTACTTTAGTTCTAAATGTTAGTCAATTATCAGTCCCATTGAAATAAAGAAAATTTTGCTGTAGATATATAGATCTCACATGAGTTACTTGGACAAAGTTCAAAGTATTTCTTTTGACCAAATGTCATAAAAGTCATTGAAAAATTTTGACACCAAATAGAATTGCCATGCTGATAAATTATTAATTCTTTCACAGAACTCCAGAATTTGCACATTTAACAGCTGGGCAAATTAGCTAAACAATTCTGATAAATTCTTCCTTATATGTTTTACTCTATAGATTCAAATGTATTTTAAAATGGGTCTGTACCACAATGGTAACAACTCTATCCAGTTGCAGCATTATCTCCAGTATTTATCTGCTAAATCATGCTAAAAAGGACCCCCACTCTTGTGGAGACCTGGATCCAAGTGTGTATTCCAAATGCGAAAAATGAAGCAAATTCCCTTAAATAAAATTTGGAATGCTGTTAACTACACAAATCAGTTTTTCTTAGAGTGAAAAATAGATTCAACCTATTGAGTTTTGAACATAGTACTTTTAGAATAGATACAGACTAAAAAAAAAAATATTTATTTTTCCATCTGGACAACTTTTGGAATGGCATTTGCTTGAAAAAGAAAGCTGTAAACTGACACATTACCATTTCAAGTCTAAAATATCAGTTATATAATATGCGTTCATCTACTGTGAAAATACTGTACTTTGCAAGGATGAGTTTGATTTTGAACATTTTTTAATACTATATTTATTAATGAGTCTTGTTGAAAAGAAACTATCTCGCAACTAGCTAAGTACTGAAATTACGTTTTAGGATATTAGTTTCTTCAGTCGGTATAATCCGTTTTATCCAGTTTTAAATAGAACTGTGGCTATATGTACCGACTAGCTGAAAACCCGCACTTCGCTACGGAGTACATTCCAATTAAATACAACGGTATGCAATTAATGCCAATATATATATATATATATATATATATATATATATATATATATAATACGACGATCAATGTATACAATTGATGTAAAAAAAACAAAAAATATATTTATAAAAATCGTAAGGGATATTATTATAGACAAAATTATGTAGAAGAAAATATTCAAATTTAATCTAATAGAATCACCTTTTGTTCAGCCATAATAGCCAGTTGTTTTTTGTGTACAAAACCAAATACTATGTATGTGCAATTTGATTGGAAATGAAGTTGTTTTATATTAGAATTTAAAGTAAATATAACAAATAAATTGAATAGGCATTAGTATAACTGTTGCAGTGTAATTATACTGTTAAAGAGGTACGAATTTACTAATTTTAAGGAGAATACTCATTAAATCTATACTATGTTGAATTTGTGTGCTGCTACAGTTTACGTGCCGTTATGCACTTTTATGTAATTGCGACATTGAGCATATGTTAAGTAGCAATGTGTATATTTAGTTAGATTTGTACAGGAATAGTGATTATACAATTTGATTCAAAATGTTAAAGTAAAAAGTTTGTAAAATACTTGTCACAGTAATATATTGTTTTGGCTAGACATAGTGGTACTAGTATGCTGTTTATACAAATTGTTCTTAAAAGAAAAAATGTGTTAAAGAAAATCTGTAAAATAGATCTTTAAGTAATATAGTGCTTATATAATACGTTCTAATATTGATAAAGAAATGTGAAATATGGGTTAATGAAAAGTGCATAATATGAAAGTAAAGTGGTTTATACTTAAAATAAAGTGTAAATATGTGAAATAATAGTTATGGGGACGGTTTTAATTGCGAACGGACTTGAGGTTTAGAGTCGATTAAACTATTAGTCTCAGGCGGAGTGTACTTGGCTTTATGTAATGGCTGGTAGCACTGTTTCGAAAAAAAAATTTGCTGTGTGGACTCTTGAGTCCAGGTCAGCGTATTTCTATTTGAATTTGAATTAATCTAATAGAACATACAAAAGAATATAGTACAGTTAATATAGTACAGTTTGAGGAACATAATATCTTTTCAGTATTTTAATATTTTTTTGGATAATGTCCAATCGTCTGCCGCATTAAAAAAGAAAAAAATTTGTCTATTTAGTTGTTGTGCACGTGACGATAAATTTATTTAAAGTACCCGAAAAAGAAATCACGTGATCAGCATTTAATAAATTAAATTCTAAAATTTAATCTTAAAAAATTCACCAAAAATCAGAAAATGGAGGTAAAGATTCGAAAAAGATCTCATTTTAAAGGAATTTTTATGATCTTTCTTGTGATATAAGTTTTATAATCCTAAAATTATTATTTTAAAAGCAAACTTAAAACAAGTTACTAAAACAGCTTAAAAATTTAATTTAAAAAATCTAAGACGAATTTTTCAAAATTCTTTCTTAGTGCACCCCTACACTATAAGAAGAATCGCCATGCAAAATTTCAGCCGTTTAGGTCCAGCGGTTTGGTCTGTGCGTTGTATGTCAGTGAGTCAGTGAGTCAGTCAGTTACGGAACTGTTTTATATATATAGATTATAATATAGTAATGATAAGCGTTTTTGTAAACAATGCTTGCTAATAAATATAATCCTTTTAAAAACACATAATAGTATAATCACTTATATTATAGGGAAAATATAATTTTAAAACCTAGTGTGATTTGTTATATCAAATATTTTATGACTATATGAATATTTAGAAAAGAAGTACCTACTTTGTTTTGAAGCACTGAATAAAATTTTAGTGCCGTTATTTTCTAATATTATAAGAGATATAAATTTTTCTGCGTTAGAAGCTCATTGTTATAGCTGTATAACTTCCTTTCCTCTATCCTTTGCAACCGAAGTTCCATTCTGTGTCACAGTTTCCGGAAATTTACATTACAAAAGGTATTTGTCGCGTTGTCGTATTCTAATTTCACGAAATCAATGATGCACACTTAAGAAGCGAAACATATCATTGGATAACTCTTTAAAAATGAATACGTGTTTAGGAGAACAAAGGGAAAATTGGTTCCTCTTTTGTAAAATGAGTTTTCTAAAATTCTGTTTGCATAATTTACACTGTGATTCCCTGACTCCAATTGTGTTTGCTTTAATAACGTGCAGAAAATTATTTCATATTTCTTGGTTAAAGAACTCCACGATATTTAATCGCAATAAATAAAACGAGTCCTTTTCTACTACGCTAGTGACGCCAATATAAAATTCGATGACATTATTAATTTGTTATTGCATTTCAAATATTTTGTACGGATATATTTGAACCCTAAACTGCATCAGCTTGGCATCTGATTACTTTTTATTTAAATATTTCATGTGCACCGCATTTTTACATTTAGAGCGTCCATTCTTTCGTAGTAATACTTTTAGATTTATGTTTTTTCGTCATTCAATGATATTAATTCCCTTTATGTGAATTTTTGTGAATATTTTTAATTCCATTTGAAAAACTAAAATTTTCAAATTTAGTGTATAAAGTGAATATTTTTAACCACCTGCATTTTAGGATAGCCAATGAAAGTATGCATAAATACATGAAAACTGTTGCAGAAAACTGTGTGTGACAGAGTTGGTTCGTGATGCATCTTTTAATTTGAACCCTGCTGAATAATAGACCTCGGTCATTATTCTGTGATTACTTTATGTAATTTTCTAAATTTATAACTGTTAGTAGCGAACATTCATGCTTTAAAACATCTCCATTTCGACCTGCGTTCTACTACACAATATATTTCAAAACTGCATGCAGATGAAACTCAAATAGTAATATAGTTTATACAAATGAGTTCAGTTGAGTTAAATCGAGAATGAATTAAAGGCACTAACAACTATAAAGGAATATTTTCGGTGACAGAATAATTTCTTGATTGTTGAATATGTTTTGAAATGAGGCTTTTCATAGGAGTTTTATGTAATCAATATTTCTAACAGAATTTTAGCTATGGAAATCTTGTTCCCATCACCTGTGTTAATTATCATTTCCTTTTCAGCTCAACATTCGCTTGCAGAAAATTGATAATTCTCTGTATTTCAAAGTAAAGCAAGTTATAAGTGCTGTTAATCTTCAAAGTAAGGACTCTCTGTAGGAGATTATATCTCTTGTAATATATATATATATATATATATATAAGAAATAACTTTTCGCACTGTAAAGCTGTATGTCACGGTAAAATGACTGTTTTTAATTCAATGAAAAATCCCACATACATAGTTTGACAAGAGAAAGACACGGTCTTTGTATAAATAACACGGTCGTCTGTATCAATAAAAATTCGTGATTCAGGACTAAAAACTGTACGATACCATTCAGGGGAATTCCATGCGAAACGATTACCACATCTCTGATACCGGTGGTATCCATGCCCATTGTTGAACGTACTCTTTGTTCAGAATGTTGCCGGATCGTATATTTCTTAGTCGATAGTTCTTTGTAATTCCTCTTATCAACGGATCTAATTCACTGATAAATAAAGAAGACATCAGAGTAGCTCTGACTTCTTTTACTATCACTCGTTTGTGCCTTTCAGTTGTCTTGCAGGGTAAGCCACTGCCCTCGTGAAAGATGTGTCTGGTAACTGCGCTGCCTCCAGCATCGCCTCTAAGCACCCCGACCTTCAAAAAAGGTGATATGTCGGCATAAATTACAGCTCTCTTTTGTGCACGAATGACGTATATTCTCTAATTCACTGGTTGTACGACTGTTAGATACGTTCTCGCATTATTTTTTTCTTCCGTTCATGACTTCGAAGTGACTGGAAAATGAAGACAAAATTTTTCTACAAACGAGCAATGCTTGCAAAGCCTCTTTAAGATGAAATTTTCTTGGTTACCAGATCTTTAAGGATATATAAATATTCATTAGCTGTCAATAATAAAATATTTTTAACGTCTGGCCAACATTTTTTACATGTTAACATTTAATGTTTCCCCAAAGTTTCTTGATTATTATTTTTTGGGGGCTGTTGTTAATGTCATACAGTGAATAAACGCTCAATTTAACAAATGATACAAATCATTCGATAAAAAATCGAATAAAAATATCGTATCTGATCATAAAATTAAAAGTTAAACATTTAACATTTTCCATAACGTTAGGTAAAAACCCGCGAACAACCGCAGGAAGTGTTTTACACAAAAATTATCTAGGATTTGGTAAGATGAAACATTGCTTATTTTGTATTTAAAAAATTAAACTATTTTCAGATAAATAGTACATATTGTGAGAACCCTATACTATTTAAAGAGAATTTCTCAATATGCATTTCTTAATATTCATGAAATTTGCATTTCTCAGAATAAAAAATGAAAAATGGTTTCATTTCTATATAAAATGATTTTAAATATTACAATTATTTTAATCCCTTTTCATGAGTATTAGACCCAAATTTAGCATTTGAAATGTGCACACGAGTGCTTAGTGGTACAAATATGCTATAAAAAATAAAAATAAAAGTGATGCATTAGCAACTTGTTCATAACCACCAATTATAAAACATTTTTTTATTATTTAATTGTTACATATAAGTCTACTTAATACCCCTTAAATAATTTTCCAATGCTATTTCTGGATCCCATAATCATGCAATGTACTGGACTACAGACAGAAACCGTGTAAAACTAATTATCAGAGAAAACAGCACTAAACTTATATACAGTCGAACCCCGTTATAACAAACTTCAAGGGACCAAAGGTTTTGTTCACTTTATCCGGTGGTTCACTATATCCGAACCGTTAAGAAAAATGCTAGAGTTCACAAAATGTATAGCTCATTAATTGTAATGTGTATTCAATAATGATGTATTAAAAAATGATAAAATCTTTTTTAAATTATCATTAATGAATTAAATCGACCAAAATAGATTACATTAAACTGACACAATACTAATTAAATTACGTACAACAGAAAGACGTCGAGACAAAAATTTTCGTTCATTATATCCATGAGTTTGTTATATACCAGGTTCGCTATAACGGGGTTCTACTGTATTACTTTCTTGCTGTTAGAGTGCAAATGAAATATATTGAAACACCTAGAATGCTTAATCATTTCAGCTTAACTATTAATTTTACATTTCCAAAATTCAAATTAATTTCTACCGTTTCTTAAAACAAGGAAAACGTCTTTATATTTTTTTCTATCACAGAATATGTTATTAGAATTTCTAATCTCTCGTTAATATTGAATGTCAGTGAATATATGAGATGCGCTGCAGATGCCCCGATTCTGCTCTATTCGTTGTTTGAACACATCACTATCAGTTACGGGTTAAGTTATTTCCTTTTCTTAAACTATAAATTTTGTATTAAATGTTGAAAATAATTTATATATTCCTTCTTACTTTTGTTTCATCCCAAGGCTCGTTATACTTGAAGAACGAGTAGACTAAACTTTATTACAATGTTAAATTTATTGACATGATCTACAAATAATGCTAACTCAAGTTCAAATATATATATATATGTGTGTATATATATATATATATATATATATATATATATATATATATATATATATATATATATATATATATATATATAGATATATACATATATATATTTATATACATATATATATATATATATATATATATATATATATATATATATATATATATATATATATATATATATATAACTTAGGCTAATATAGGTAAACTTAGGCTTAAAATTTTAGAAGACAATAGTTATAAGTTTGAGTTTAACTAACTCTTAAAGCAGTGAAGTAAATTACATCGATTAATGCAATACCCGAAGCGTTAATAATTCAATGAAATCAGATTCAATCCAGAGTTACTGACCATTTCTATTGTTAGTCAGTTAATTTACTACCAGCGCGTATCCTTCCATTTTATTTAATTCATTCTCTTTGACATTAATGTGATTTGATTTCGAATTCCATAAAAGTCATATTTATAAATGTATCAAGTAATAATAGTTCATTTTATCACGTGTCATTTACGCTTTTAACAAATAGTTATTTTAGTGCAATACAAGAAATAGAATAGATTATAGTATGAATGCTGTTTTTGATTTGAGTAAATTACGTTGAACCAGTCTTTTAATTGGATAAAGAAAGTTTTGATCAATGTCTTCCAATCCTAAATTAAACGAATATAAATATGTAGATTGTTATAATTTATATTTGTTGCAATTGATTAAAAAGCATGTATAGTTTAATTTTTCAACGCTAAGCATTTACCATAAACCATTTAAACTAATTCAAAAATTAATGGAAAGCTTAACTTTCATTATGATTCTACACTGCTGGCCACCCAAATTGCAACACCAAGAAAGACAAGAGATATCACAACAAAATTTATTTTGTAGATAACATGTTGACCAAGTATCAAATGATTAAATTTATAGACTTCTGTGAAGTGTGGTTCCTGCCAAAATTAGTAGCCAGAGTAGCCGCCATTGTTGGCTCGGCATTTATTCAAAGAGACTTTGGATGAGTTCTTGGGGTACAGCAGACCAAGCAGCTTCCACACGTTCCCAAAGTTGATCTGCTGTGGCAGCTGGGGATGGAATTTGGGTCAATCGTAGAGCAACCATGAACCCCATGTTTTCTATCGGTGAAAGATCCGGAGAGCGAGGCGGCCAGGGAAGCAATTCAATCTGGCGATTGACGAAGAACCGTTGGACAATGCGTGCCACGTGTGGTCGCGCATTATCCTGTTGAAATATGGCTGTGGGCAAGCCCTGAAAGTAAGGAAGGACAACTGGCTCCAACACCTCGGAGATGTAGCGCTGGCTGTTTAAAGTACCGGCAATGCGTACTAGAGGTGTGCGAGAGTGATATCCAATACCGCCCCATACCATAATACCCGGTGCGGGACCAGTGTGGCGGTGCATAACGCAGCTGTTCAGGATCCTCTCTTCACGGTGTCTCCAGACTCGAATGCGACCATCGTGGTGTTGCAGACAGAAGCGTCACTCGTCAGTAAAGGAAATTTCATTCCATTCTGCCGTCCACATCCTTCTGTCATCGCACCATTGGCGGCGGAGACGTGTGTGGTTCTGCGTCAAGGGTAGACAAAGCAATGGACGTCTTGCGGACAGACCACTCTGCTGTAAACGGCGTCGAATGGTATGCGCAGACACTGGATGATGTGTTACAGACTGCATGTGCTGTGCTATGGTTCGTGATGTGACTGAGCGATCCGTCACTGCCATGTGCACAATTTGCCTGTCATCACGTGAAGTGGTGCGCTGAGGTGGATGCGATCGAACACTCCGGTCCGTCGTACCCTCCTGCATCCAACGATCACATATCCGCATTACAGTTGTTTGGTTTCGTCCAACACGACTACCGATTTCCCTGAAAGATAATCCACAATCTCGGTAGGCCACTATCCTTCCTCTGTCGAAGTTGGATACTTGATCAAAAGATGATCGCTGTTTTCGACGAGGCATAATTGATCGTTCTTTTGAAAAAACCACAAGAAAAACACAATTGCTGAACTTGAAATCGTCGAAATCTCCAAGCCTTAAATAGCGCTTTGAAGTGGCGCCACAGGCGCGCGTGATGTGCGTCTGCGCTGAAATTCTAATCATTTGCATATCTCACCTCCGCTAATGCATGTTGTAAATTTCATGTTATTTGCATGTTTCCTTCAAGGTGTTGCATTTACAGTGGCCAGCAGTGTAAATAAATATAAATTAGAGTAAACACTATACAGTGCTTTTTGCATTAAACATTCACTTCATACAAATAACAAATTTTAGAGTTATTTTTATTTTGTTTAGTAACAATCCTCAGTTCCATCAATCAAACTCCCGTTATTGGTTACTTATAAAAACAGAAACGTCTTTACAATACAGAAGCTAATATGTAAGTTACGTTATGTTCACGATTATATTATTATTTGTTAGCTCGATAATTAGAAACTAAACATACATATTATGAAATTTTGATGCTTTCCACAGATTAAAACTAAATGAAAATCCTTGCAATTTATTTTAAACTATTAATCTTTATGAACGTAACATAATGGAAAAATATAATTTTAGATGGAAAAGATAGATTTAAAAATGATTAATATCAGTCAAACATACCACCCACTTGACCAGCAGCGAAGCAGGTTAGAAGAATGAGCCATGTCTCAATCTAATAGCCATCAGTGAAGAAAAATGAATCTTTTGCAAGAATATGAAACATAAAAGGCTGTGGGTAGAGAAAAACAAGAAACCATCTGCAACTGAAAAAAGTAGACTTTCATCCAAAAATGGTAATGCTGTGTGTTTGGTGGGATATGGAAGTAATTACCTATATGAGCTTCTTCCTCAAAATCAAATTGGTACTAAAGAGCTGTGTTATGAACAACTGGCATAGTTATTGCGAGCTATTGATGAAAAAAGACTTGCACTAATTAACAGAAAGGGTGTGTTTATTCAGCAGGACTGTGAACGTCATCCCATTGCATGAGAAACGCAACAAATATTACAACAATTTGAATTGGAATTTATCACTCATTTATCATATTCTCTTCACCTGGCACCATGAGGTTACCATAATTTTTTAAGCCTTTAAAAATAACTTAATGGAAAGTTCTTTAATTCGGTATGACCCCGAAGAAAGTTCAACTCTTTCTTTGGATTAAATCACAATAACTTCTATCGGTACAGAAAATTTTAAATTGAGATGGGTATTGTAAATAACGGTGGTAAGGAATCTTAGATAAAATTTGAAAACCCTTTTTTTGTTGTATCTTTAAAATTACAAAAGAGCACATTTCTTTTAGTATAACCCACACTTTTGGAATATATGCTTTTTCTACGAATTTATACAGATTAGCATTGCGAAATTTTACAATTCAGGATGTAAAACACGTGTATATTTATATTTCATCTTCTTCAAAATTGCGATTTCGTCTTTATTTATTTGTCGCAAATTTTAGTTTCTTTTGAATGTAATTTATTCTTGGACATTGTTATACGGAATACTTTTGAGACATGTATCTGAAACATTTTCTTTAATTAAGTGTGAAATATTTGCTATTTTTACAATTTCAGTGCTTCGGTTTAGACTCATTTTCACTTGTAGTAAATAAGTTTACTTGAGGATCTGATGCTTTGGGAAAATAAATTGGTTTACAAGGATTTCTTCAGCCTTTATCATTTTATTGGTTAGGATTTTAACAACTTAATTCCTGTGACTCAAATTTTATTTATAATGATGTTTTTAAGGGAATCTGAGGTGTGGTAAGTTACTTAATATCTCATCGGTCATCGTTCACAATAACTGGAGTGGTGAGATAGTGTTTAGTAATCTCAACTGTGTATATATATATATATGTGTGTGTGTGTGCGTGTGACATTATAAGTTGAATCTCGTCTATTTCTATAATTCGGGTCCCCACATCTTTTAAAAGAGGCCCCTTTTCTCAGAATAGCCCACCCAAAAGCAAGTGAACATCTGCAAATTCCAGTGGGACAAACGACACAATAAATTCTTTTCAGTTGATAGGAATATTAGCCGTGCCGCCCAGAAGGAGTAACAAAACCCCATCTCTAGTCATCTAAAATCCGCAGTTCACAATATCTCAGAGATAATGGCTGCAGGTGCCAGAGATAAAGGATCAAAAGTGTCAAACAATACCATAAAGATAAAACGCACCCAATGTGCTTCTTAGTAGTATTACCACCAACGAAAAACATCTGTGTTGATGTAAACAGTCGCTGACTTTGGTACAGCCCCTGACTAAGAGAGCAGGCAGTCTGTTGTTGTCTGTGTATGTGAAAAGACATGTATGTTTCGCGTCATGCTAGAAAGACGCTCTGATATCCGCTATCAACTCTTGTGAAATAAAGAACTGTTCCTCTTCAGTTGTGCATATTGTGTGTTATTATCGAAAATCATGTGGTGAAATGCTATATATATATATATATTTTTTTTTTCCAATGTGGAGGCACTTGTATTCAAACATTGGCCCTTACTACGCCGCAGTTTTACAGTCCATTTTATTGTGGGGGCACCATATAGGCGGACAGCATTACCCCCTATGAAGGGACGACACGAACGGAGGCATTTTTCGTGGCGCAACGCTGGGACTCGATCTGAGCACCCTCAGCACCGAAAACCAGCGCGCTGTACCACTGGGCCGCCACAAGCCCTATATATATATATATATATAGTATATTAATGAGCCCATTCTACCATATCATCTCACAACATTTTTTCAGCCAAACCATAGTGACATCTGTTTACTTACACGCAATCGTCTCGACTTGAAAGCTTTAGTTGCCATGATTATAAATATCATTTCATTTAATAAATATCTTTCATGCTCTCATCATTTTACATTTGTCTATGCAGTACGAAAAAATGTTTATGAGAAAAACAAGGTGACTCGTAGTTTTGACAAGAAGTGACCGAATGAGAACCTTAAATATTTTGCATGTTAACTGGAGAATGTCATATTCATGTTTTTAAGAGGGAAATTAAGGAAAAGTATTGCGTTATAAATATAAATAAATACTAAAGGGTTTAAAATTTATTCTATTGCGATATAGAAGTAATGAAAAATAAACACTTCAGCTGGATTCCTTTCAATTTAATAATTATTTGGACACATATTACAGTTGCATAAGTTACAGAAATTTCCGTTTCTTTTTACATTTCTTGAGCTAAATGACAATTAACAATACGGTTTTTTCGAAAAGAGTTTATCTTAATATTATATTTTGGAAGTTATCAAGCATGACAATATGAAATTATTTTTCGACAGATCTCAGAAAATATTTCCCCCTTTATTTATACAGGTTATTTCAAAATCTCAGCAATTGCTTGGGTTACTTCGATAGAAATTCTTCTGTAATAAATGCTGGATACAGAATTGCACATTTTCCACGCTTTCAAACTTACTCAAATCCACTAGAACATCGAACGAATAATTCTTATCTTAACAAGTTAAATACCTTATCAATAGCTACATTTAGTGTTTTTCACAGCATGCAAAAAATGTTTTAAGTATACCTCAAAGGAATAATGCATTTTGCAAAAGAAAAGTTCGCAAACAAAAATTAAAAATGTTACTTTATTACACGTAACCCTTTGTATGCCCTCTACATGATGATAATTTAAAATATATTTAATGCTGAAAACAATCTTTTATAAAAAAATATATCTAATTTACAAGGTTTTATTTTCAGACATCCATAGAAATTTTCACTTACATGTGTGTTTATCTTTCCAACCTTAATATATCGTCCTTTTAAGGAAATTAACTTGTAATCTGATGTCTATAACTCATTATAGTATATATATATATATATATATATATATATATATATATATATATATATATATATATATATATATATATATATATATATATATATGTATGTATCTGTGTATATATATAGCTACCCATAGAATGACCCTCGATTGTATAATCATCAGACTGTCTCTTAATGACTACACTGAAACTACATTTTAACAAATAATCTTCCTTGAATCGATAAAACCTTCCTAGTAATCACAGACATGTTAACCCTAAAATGCTTCAAATGATGCAGAGAATGTGTAACAGATGCTTTCAAATAAATGAGAGTTACATGTATATTAACTATTGTACTGTGCAAATGTCTGTTATGGTAAATATTTTCTTTTCAGAGTGTATATTTCATATGGTATAAGAATGATTTTTTGACATTAATAATTAGCTCAGTACGTCTGTGGCTTTATCAACAGAATGATCTGTTAATTAATAGCACTTTTTAACATTTATTTAACGCATAAAGAAAATATGTGAGAACTGGGTTTTAGTTACATGTGTGTGAGTCCCTTCGTTATTCATTTAATATTTAATTTAGTAATTATTCATAACCAATCCTATTATTCCCTTTTTAAAGTTTACAGGGGGAGGCAATCGTGCTTTTCCTCTGTGGCCATGTTAATAATTCGGAGCAAAAAACTGATTTATAAATATTTTATAAGAATTTATAATTAGTGTATAGTTAAATGATAAGAAAATGGCTTGTGAATTATTTGTACTTCTTCCTAATCATCATTTTGTAGTCTTAAAGTATATCAGGCAAAAATATGCTTTATTAATTAAATAAATGCAGTAACGTGGACCAATCATTATGTGGACTTACCGGTTGCCCACGTGACCTCACAAGTAAAACTGGTGATGATGGAGGGTTTTTTTATGAGTTAACAAATGTCAAGCTTTATTTATTCTTTCGACAAGGAAATTGCAGAGGTTAATCGTTAAGATAGCACAAAAGGCAATAAATGATGACGTACTTTGAGATACATCTTATAGGAAGTACTTCAATTTTAAGGCGACAATGGACATTGAAAAACTTTTTTTTTGTTTATCAACCAATTGCTATGAAATTTTGTATACTTATACAGTCTTGTTTAGAGATGAAATGCTAAATTAAAAAAAATTAGAATGTAATTAATTAAGATATTAATTAAAATCCTTTTGTTAATTACTCTATTTAAAAATGCTCCATGCGCATCAATTTTTGTCTCATATATCTAATTTTCTCTCTTAAGCTAGCTTTATATAGTTATAATAAAAGTTACCAGCAATATTTGATTTACAGTCATATTTATAAAAACTAGAAAAAAAATCGATAAAAATAGGTCATTTTATGCTAAATTTTATCAAAAAAAATTTTTTGTAGTAAAAATTTAAAGTTGTTTTAAAATAGTATAATGAATTTATTAGTAAGTTTTATTCTAACATATATAAATAATCATTTTATGAAATTTTATGAAAATTCAAGAAAAATTATGACGCGTGGAACATTTTGAACTTACCGAAACGACGTGAGAACTTGTTTTGAGAAAATAGTATTTAAAGATTTAATTTGACTAACATTTCCATTCTTTACGTTTGGAAAAAAATACTTATAACTTGGTTAATAATGATCGGATCAACATACTTTTTTTGCAATCTAAAGCTACTGAGTTGCAGAATCCTTTTCTGAAAGAAAAAAAATCGTTTTGGGGATATATTTTTGTCAATCTGAACGTCCATTGTCGTCTTAAGTTCAGAACTACCACGACATTCTATGTTACTGGTTTTAAGTCTCGTGGAAATTGGTTTATTTTGATTGCTGGTAATTATGGAATTACGCTTTATGACAAAAAATCTGTAACAACCGTTACTTCTCATGCATGCAAACGTTATGGCCCAATCTCCCATTGATACAAGATCTCAATTCCTGTTTATTGAGTAAAAGTCGTTACGACTCACATACTCACGACAGGATGCATATTAAGAACTCCCACAGAACCCATAGCTTACATTTTTGAAAGGAAACAGAAGAAAAACAAAGAAATCGAGAATAGAGTTCTGTCAAAGATCACTGTAATTTGTATCACATAGTCAAGAAAAGTATACTACAGGTTTTATGAAGAAAAGTTCGTTGGAAATCTCTTAAATTTAGCACATTCTTCTCCACACATGCCATATAATTTTGGTGTCGTTAATGTAAAAAAAGGATAGCAAATTTTTTAAAAGAAAATTAAAACTCATTTCAGCATTATTAAGAATTTAAAGGCTCGTTTTAAGTAACACCGAAATTTAACCAGGAAATTGCTCTAAGATGACTAATTGCTCTAAGATGGAAATTGCTCTAAGACTAACCTCTTATGATCTAAACTAATATAGATATTATCTAGCTTGCTAAATCTAACTTTTCCACTAAAACAAGATATACCTTATAATAGTAGGTATATCTTGTTTTAGTGGAAAAGCAAGATTTTATTAAAAATGCAAAGTTAAAAACTACATGATGAGGATCAGAGAGAGTGCGTATAGTAAATTAAAAAATCTCGCAAGTGTATTTTCATCATCCAAGATTGGTTGCTGCAATTTAAGGCAGATCACAAAATTTCTGCAATATCACCGGTTGTTCAGTATGTAGGATAAATTGTTTAATAGAAACACTATTTCAAAAATATATATAAATATTTTTTATTCCGTAACACATTTTCCTATTCTGTCATGTGTAGCTAAAATGCCGTTTACATTTAATGCACGAACACATCCATCATATCAGAATATATAACTCTCATTTTATATATTTGTATTTATAAAGAAAAATTGAACTTCTAATGCATGAGATTTTGATTTGGTCTGCGTAGAATTATTTCGGGTAGATTTGCTTTTCTAGATTTTGTGCAGGTATGTATTTATACATGTATGGATAAAATGTTCTCTTCAGGGAAAAAATTATTTATCTTAGTTTAAATGTTGAATTAAGTAAAAAAAGTTTTTTCCTCAGTTTTATTCAGTTTGATGAGCAGGTGTTGTAAAATTGAAACTACGATAGGGAAAGATTGAACATTTCACTGAATCATGGATTAAATGAAAATATATTTTAAAATTACGAATTAGAAACTAATTATCTCAAGAATTTCAAATATATTAAACATTTATTGTTGTGTATAAGAATAAAGTCATGTTCACTTTTCACCTGTCTTTGGTATTTAAACAGTTTAAATTTAACTTACAAAATAGAATGAGGAACGCTGGTTTTGATATTTTATGGGGTAAATCTCTAATGCCTCTTTTGTAATTCCAATATGTTATCCTAATAAAAAAAACACCTTTTATAAAATCTAAAAAACATTTATAAAAGCAACATATGACTATTATTTCTTTACTCTTATGGCATTCTACAGTCGTACATTATTTCCTGGGGGACGATAAAACATGCTTCTAAACTATTCATACATAACTCATTGTCACGACACATTACTAACATAACAAATAGCTTCTACACAGTCCCTTTGTTCCAGTTTGGAGACAGTAATTTGAAACGAGGATTTAATAGTGAAATTGATGCATGTTACATTGTCATGAAGGATGCAAGCATTATATGTCAACCGCCCCTCTAAAACATTTATTATTCCTTGCATGAATTAAATTTGAAAGGAGCAAGATTTTTCAGACTTTTTGTTTGTGTTTGTTTGTTTAAGATACAAATGCGGCTCCGTTGAAACGTATGGTAAATTTGTGACATTAGATGACAAATCCAAGGTTGTAAAAATTAAAGTAATCAACATAAATCTTCCTATAAAACAGTGTTGATCAAAACTCACAAAACTCATCAATGATATAGTTGATTTATTATCAGTTTTTCAAATTGATTTCCAGTGAAAACAAAAAAATCTAAATATACAATATTATAACTTTCAAACGATGTTTCAGTTTATATAGCCTCTCTTTCTAGCTTCTGAAAGCTGTTTAAAGTGTGTAACCAAGTTTTCTCTATCATTTCTGAAAAAAAAGATACAGTTTTATTCGATCAATATGGGTAGTGACATGTTAAAAAAGAATATGCACTTACATGTGCAAAATTATTCACTAAGCTATTAGGCCACATAGAAAAAAAAGTGAAGGCATTGAAATTTTCTTGCATGAACTCATCTGCAAATAAATTTTTATTCAAGTAATATGCTGCACGAAAATAGGGTTTTCAGATTTTTTGCTCAATTAATAAAATAAGGCACTCACAGTTTACTGTTCCCAAAGCAAACAAATTACTTCTCCCTATAACAATAATTCAAATACTTACAATTATTTTAGTGATATAAAATAAAGTGCAATCTAAACTTTTGGCGGCAATATAACTATTAAATAGAATTTGGGACTAGGTTGTAGATACAAATAAATTTTAAATTCAACATTTATATATAACTACAGGATAAACCACAAAGCATTCTGCACCCATTTAAGCTTCTTGAATACATGTCATTATTTCAAACTCCTTAAATTATCTTTTCAAAATAATTAGAAGCGTTTAGACTCTAATTCTTTTGAAACTAATTCAAACTGAATTTAAACTGTAGGAACATGTAGATATCTAAGCTTTATTTAAACCCAGAGGAAGGCAACCAACCTAAGCTTATCAGGTATACAAATTTTAAGTACACGCATCTATAGCCGTCATACCAGGTATTCGTATTGAGTCACATTTGCTTGCCAACATTAATATTGGGCTTATCAAAACCATCAACTGCAGATATGCAACATAAGTGCACTAAGGCATTGATATGTAGATTCTACTGTAAGCATACAGTGCGTACTTAAAAGCATACAGTGCGTAATTTTTCATTAATAAATTATTTGGACCAGTTTTTATTCAAATAATTTATAATTAGAATAAAAACCTCGCCTTTATTAATATAACATAAAACTCTCTCTCAGTTAAATCGGAATATCACATGCGTTTTTCTGTCTTATATATAAGAAATACATCTCATAGGAATACCTAAAATCCTTTTAAGAGGAGTTCATTTTAAAACATTCTGATCTTCCAAAATTATGTACTTTTATACTACACTTAAAAGGTTTTAAACGTAGCCTAATTTAAATAGAGACCTGTGTCAAATATCAGAGTTCATATTAAGGTGCTAAAAATAGGACCATTAACTTTTTTGTACTGTCTTTTGAAGTAAAGACTTAAATGCTTTAATTTCTTTTAAATAAGTTTCTCTTTTTTTTCTAGTATACCAAAAGCTATTACAGTGACTAAATTTAAAGGTTAGTTAAGAAAGAATTTAGTATACACTAATATACATTACAGTTGCAAAATTCGTTTAGCAATATCACACACTTACACGCAGGCACGCACTCGCGCACATACGTGCACGCTGTTAAAAAGAGAAAGGAAGAATAAGAAAGGAATTCAAGCAATATAAATTAATTTACTGTTATGAAAGAACAGAATATAGCTTAGAGATGACTAAATGAAATATATATAGCACTTGTTAATCTGTACAATCAAAATATATTAAATCCATATTGTTACTACACAATTTTATACCATAAGGTCAGAAATGCTTATGAAAGTCATGTGAGCGTGGGTGCGAGATAACTATATGAAGTCTGCAGCTGCAACATATATTACGGTATGCTAATTTTTTCTTAACTAATGTTTTAATTTAGTCACTGTAATGGCTTTCGGTATACTCGAAAAGAGAATCTTCTTTTAAAAAATTAAATCATTTAAGTCTTTACTCAAAAGACAGCACAAAAACGTTAATGGTCCTATTTTTAGCACGTTAGTATGAACTCTGAAATTTGACACTCATCTCTATTTTAATGAGGCTACGTTGAAAAAGTTTTAAGTATTGTATAGAAATACATAATTTTGGAAACTCATAATGTTTTAAAATGAACTTCTCTTAACAGGATTTTAGGTATATTTAAGAGATGTAGTTCTTTATCATTTCCCGTAGGTACTGCTCATGCATCGAAGTGTGTTGCTTGAGTGAGTTTTCGGGTAAAAATCATTTATAAACGTACTGTTGTATTGGAGCCCGATTTTGAAAAATAAAATCATTATGTATTTGCTTATATTTTTTCTTATGTTATTTATCTATTAGAAATCCAGCATTCTGTTTAATAACAATTTTTGAGACTCATAATTCTTTTTTTTTCCGCTTCTTCCCCAGAGTAAAACTATTGCTTATCGCAAAACAAAGATATTACATAAAATGAAACTTGGGAGGAGTTTGTCAGGTTTGTATATATTGTAAAAATACCAACGTACTAAATAGGTTAAATTTTCTCCTTTTTATACTGAACGACAGAATGTAAGTTTAACCAGTGTGTAAACGCCTGCGTGCAATAGCCCATGCACGCAAATCTCAGGATTACAACTTTCCGAGCGGTTATTTATTTAACTAACGTATTCCGAGCGTGGAGCAGTCAAAATCACCCTTCCTGTGAATTGGGCGATATTACTCAAAGGTTCCGCATGCAGTGAGGGTGTGAAGAAACGATATTAGGAATGACTCCCTTTCTTTCGTAACAACAACAATTTAATACAAGAAAAAAAAAGTTAAATTAACATTAAGTTCCAACTACTCGCCTAGTAGTAAGGTGGACTCTCAGTCTCTCAACACCGCAGCGATCAAAGTCTGCCACCTCCTCTCTCGTTCGCCGTGCGTCGAATGATCCCGATCCGGGTCTCTCTCCAAAGCCAGTCTTTTTCTCCCCCCCCCCCCCCGCTGGGGGTGGTTCTTTCAAACCCAGGGTGCAATCTTTTTTCGGGCCTCTCATCCCCTGGACAACTTCTTGCCCGGTCCAGGACAGCTTTCTTTAACAACGCCTGAATAAGCCATTGCTTAAACAGCGTGGGGGTCCGGTTGTATGCTGCGTTGAAACTGCTCGCACCAAACCGGCGAGAGCGAACAAAGACCTCTTGTTTGTGCTACCCTCGCCATTGTCCCATTGTCTCGCGGGAAAGTCCTGGACGTTACACAGTGGATACATTAAATAGGTTTAGCATCGTTATACTTATTTTGATGTTTCTTAAAAAACAAACAAACTATTTACTACTCGTGTGATAAATGCCTTCAGAAATTTGACTTTTATCATTTTTGACAAAATAATTATAGGACTATGATAATCATACATTGTTCTTAAAGTGGTAGGTGATTACGGGGGAAGTAAGAGAAGATTTAAAAACTAGCACTCCACTATAAAAATATTACATACAAAATTTCATACGTTAGTAAATGCCAAATTCATGATCTATATATATATAAAACAGTTCCGTAACTGACTGACTGATTGACTGAATGACTGACATATAACGCACAGACCAAACCGCTGGACCTAAAGGGCTGAAATTTTGCATGGTGATTCTTCTTATACAGAAGATCGTTCGCACTTTATGGAAACGATTTTGATAGTTAAGTTTTATGTATAAATGCCTTACTTTTTTGCTGCGATTTGCTTCTGTCTGATTGCCATGGTTCTTGACAATAGATCTAGCTCGAATTTTCCATGAAAGTAAACATTTTCTTAGTACTGTCATGCTAATTTTACCCCATTCTTCTTGGACCGTTTTCTAAAGTCCGTTCAGTGTTCTTGGATGCCGTATTCCTAGGGCTCGTTTTAATAAACCAAAAGCGTAAAAGTCCATTGGAGAAGCATCAGGTGATTTTACAGGTATTTCATTGAAAGGAATACACTTTATTCTTGTTTATGATTCTTTCTTTGCTAAATAAGCGGCAGTTGATTTAGACATGTGACTACAGACTTTGTCTATATGAAACTCAACTTTATTAATGCCCTTTCCATATAAGACTGGAATTTCTTCTTCAAAAATTGGTTCTAAAATATTCTGCAGATAGTAGAGTGAATTAATTTTGGCTTTACTTGAGACTTTTTTTATTTTTAATTTGCCGTTATAACAAAATCCTGCAACTATCATGAATCCCTTTGGGAACTTTTCTGTACACTGACGAAGTTTAGCAATAGACAATTGATTTTTTTTTATTACAATCACTTAATTTCACCCATGTTCTCATCGAGTGTTACCACAAATTTCCATTTTTCAGCATCTAGGTGTTTTTTATATAATTTTCTACAATTTGTTTTTCTTTCAGCTATATGCTTTGGCAAGAGTAGATGAACTTTAAGTTTAAATATCTTTTTTAATTCCAAATCTTTATGAATGATTTTACTTACAGTGGCAAAAGACATTCCTAGTTTCGATTCAATGGATCTTTGAGTCGACGGATTTTCTTTTAGGATCAGACACTTCACTTTCTTCATACACTCATGGACAAAAAAATTAGAGCACCAAGAAGGAGTCGTCGAAATGAAACGAAATTTTACATACGTAATGACTACTTTGATATAAGTAAATGATAAGAAAATCAAAGAAAAAGGATAATTTATTTCAGAGAAAAAGGCAAAAGAACGGAGGAGTTAATACTCCGTTGGACCCCCTCTAGCGCGAATGCACGATGCGATACAATCGGGCATTGAGTCATACAAAATCTGTATGATGTCTTGAGACATTTCGTTCCATATTTGCTGTAACCTTGCCTCTAGTTCGTTCAAACTCGTGGGATGTCCAACTCGTCGTCCCAAATGATCCCAGATATGCTCGATTGGAGACAAATCTGGGGATCGGGCAGGCCAAGGAAGGGTAGTAACAGTGCGGAGACAGTGTTGTGACACCCTTGCCGTATGAGGCCGAGCATTGTCTTGTTGAAAAATGGCTCCTGGGAGCCGTTGCATGAGTGGCAACACATGTGGTTGCAGGATTTCATGAACATACCGCTGGGCTGTCATGGTGCCACGGAACAATACTAGGGGTGACCGTGTATTGTAGGCAATGGCACCCCATACCATCACACCAGCTGTGGGAGCGATGTGTCGCTGTACAGCAAAGGCAGGATTGAAGCGTTCTCCACGGGCTCTCCACACACGAACACGATTGTCATCACTGCCGAGATTGAATCTGGATTCGTCGCTAAAGACGACCTGGTTCCATTCCGCTGCAGTCCAGTTTCCTCGTGCGCGGCAAAACTCCAAACGGGGGCGTCGATGGGTGGGCGTCAAGGGCAGCACGCGTAATGGGCGCCGCGATACCAACTGTCCTTCAGCCAGGCGCCTTCGTATGGTTCGAGAAGACACAGAGGCCCCTAGTGAAGGTGCTACCTGTGCCTCGATGGCGGCCGATGAAGCAGTTGGCTGTACGCGTGCATTTCTTACGATGTGGCGGTCTTCTCGACGACTGGTCTGTCGAGGGCGTCCTGAGCCTGGTCTTCGTGTACATGACATCTCTCGGGTCCACTGGTCCCAACACCTCCTCACAACACAATCAGAGCGGCCTAATTGACGAGCTACTCGCCTAGCTGACTACCCAGTTTCCATCATCCCGACGATTCTCCCCTCTCAAACTGCGACAACTGCTTATATTGTCTTCGAACACGGCGTAATGGCATGTTTATCTCAGCTCTTCCTTTGTAAATGATTCAGCACACTCAAACAAGCTTTGGTTACCTGTTTTATACTCCACAGAGTACGATGTTCAACGCCCTCTACCAGCTATACGTAATGCGCAATCACGCTGCATTTCTAATTATTTGCATATCTCCCCGACATGTACCTTCATTGCAAGTTTCGTTACGATCCCGCAATTATTTCTTGGTGCGCTATTTTTTTTTGTCCATGAGTGTATTTACCTGCGTTCGACCAGTCTTAGTATGAGGTTTCGCGATCATGTTTACATTTTTACTTTCAGTTAGACGTTTTTAACCTTTCAAATTTAATATATTATAAATACCTTTTTTTGAAATGCCATAACTTCGATATTTACACCGCCTTATAATTTGTTGATACGAATAATTCTCCTCGGAAAGAGCTGTTACGGAACCTACGAGCCATCTATCTATTTTAAGAGACATTTTCCAAATAAATCTTTTGTTTTACATTCCAATCAAAACAAAACAGTAGCAGATGATTATTCTGAAGATGCCAAATTTTTATCTCAAAATACAAACGCCAAAAATATATTAGAAAATCGTTTCCATAAAATGCGAACCACCTTCTGTAGTGTAAGGTGCACTAAGAGAGATTTTTCAAAAATTATTCTTAGATTTCTTAAATTAAATTTTTAAGCTGTTTTACTAACATCCTTTTTTAAAATTTTAAGTTTAAAATAATAATCCGAGGGTTATAAAATTTATATTCTGAGAAAGAACATAAGAATTCCTTTAAAATGAAATCTTTTTCGAATCTTTACCTCCATATTCTGATTTTTGGGGAATTTTCAAAGATTATTTTTAGAATTTAATTTATTAAATGCTGATCACGTGGTTTCTTTTCTTTTTGTGATACTTTAAACTAATTTTGCGTCACGTGCATAACAACGAAATAAAAAAAAAAAAATTTCTTCCTAATGTGGCAGACGATTGGACATTATGGAAAAAATATTAAAATAGGGTAAAAGAAATGTTCCTCAAACTATACTATATTCTTTAGTATGTTCTATTAGATTTAATTTGAATATTTTCTTCTTCATTATTTTGTCTATGAAAATATCCATTTCGATTTTTTTATAAATATATACATACATATATATATATATATATATATATATATATATATATATATATATATATATATATATATATATATATATATATATATATATATATGTATGCATATATAAATATATATATAAGTGTATATATATATATATATATATATATATATATATATATATATATATATATATACCCAACAAACACAAAGTCATCGGGCCGGGGTCGGAAGGTTCCGGCCAGCCGATTTCACCACTGCCGGGCCGGCGCATTAGGTCAGTATCGTTTCCGTCACGGCTGTGTCCTCTCGCCCGCGACTACCCCGTCGACTGCCGGGCCGCTTCCGGTAGGATTCGAGCCATCGTTCATCCGACTGCGAACCGTTAGGCAGCCGCGATTAAGCCATCGATGCGGACAGATAGCCGGAGCGTAACCGGAGGTTGACGGGCCGGTTACGGGAGCAATAATTGGTGTCGACATACCGTCATCTACCCATCTCGTAAACAGCAATGTGCCGTAGGTCCGGGTATCATGCCAGCATTCTACCAGAATCGGACCGCCGGCAGTTTTTCAAAGTTTTTCGTAGGACCCTTTCGTTTATATGCTTATTTATTTCATTGACGATTAACCTCTGATATCAACCCTTTCACTTTTTTTATTATTATTTTTTTGCCTTCATATTTCTAGTATTCTAGTATTCAGTTTTGCCTTATGTATTTTTAGGTATTGCCAAATACTGATCTTTGTTATTACCTAAAAATTTGCATATGAATCATTAGTTTACTTGTTAGAACAAAACCTCATTTCGTATTAAGATACATTTACCCAAATTTGAAATTTAAGATAACATTAATACCAACCATTAAAGCTAAATCATCTTTCAATTCGATCTAAGGTTCCAGTTTGTTTTTTTTTAATTTAGAATGAGATTATAGTATGTAAAACAGTACTACTTTAATAATTAACCCAAAAAATTTGTACTTCCCCAGTATAAAATTTATTAACATAATTTGATATATTTATCTTTCAAACCTGAGTAATGTGTAGTGTGTATGATGAAACCCATCTTTGTGAGCTTGTGAAAACTCGCTCAGAAGAATTTATTTAAATTATTTTTTGGTGTAGAGTTAATAAATGCAGACACACATGTTTTTAAATACAGAAAAGAGCTGGTTTAAAGTAAAAATAGTTTATTTAGAAAGTACATAGCACATTTACACAATTTTTTTCTATATTTTCTACAAAACAGGATCCTTTTGCTGTACCTCTGGCTCCATCTTTACAGCATCTAGGGAAAAAAAAGAAAGAGAAAATCAGTTCATAAATTTGTGAAAGGAAAATGACTCCCATCCCCAGATATAATTTATGAATCAAAAGAATTTATTTAAATTATTTTTTGATGTAGAGTTAGTAAATGCTCTGCAGATAAGAAAATTATTTTTTGCATAGTTTTGTACATTAAAGGGTAATTTATTGTTGTAAAAATAGTTGATTGTTGAAAGTAGTTGAAAAAATTCATTGTTGATAAAGTAGAATTAAATAAATCCAATTAGGAAATATAAATTATGAGACAGGGGTTTAAAAAAACGTGATATAAAACAGCACCCAACACATGAGTGCAGTTTTAAATCTGTTGTCATTTTATTGATAACTACTTCCAAGAAGTAAATTCCTACCACATTTTTTTTGTAAAACCAATTACATACTGTGAAAACTACATCATGTAAAAAATATTTACTTGATTAAATAAATATACTAATAGAAAATAGTTATAAAATATTTGTAAAGAGTATTCCCCTTTTCACTAAATTTCTCTCTGTACAGTAGAAAATCCAACCATGTCGATTAATTTGTTATTATATATATAAATAAAATAGGGTAGATTGCCTTGATAAGAGTACAATAATCAGTTTTTAATGTTGAGCATAATTTCAGCTCAACATTGAAAGCTGAATCAGAGACTTGTCTAGAATGACACCAAAATTTCCTCTTCACTATTGACAATAATGCTGTTGAAAGTAGAGAAACACAAGAATAAAGATTGAATGCTAAGTAAAACATTAGCATACAAAATCTTAAAACTTCTAAATTTGATTACAACATGCCATACAGAGCATTAATACAGATGCTGGGTCAGATTTAGAAATTAAAGATTTTATATAGTATTCAATCTTCATTCTTGTGTTTCTTTACTTTCAATGTGAGAGTGATTCTCGATAGTGAAGAGAAAATTTTGTTGTCATTCTAAACAAGTCTCTCAGTCAGCTTTCAATTATTGTACTCTATCAAGGCATTCTAATCTATTTTATTTATATCTGTAATAACTAATCATTTAATTGACAGGATTGAATGTCATACTGTACTCAGAAATTTAGTGAAAAGGGTGAATACTCTTTAACTAATCTATTACTATAATAATGAATAAAGTAAACATTTATTATATGATGTAGCTTTCACAGTAATTGGTTTTACAAAAATTGTGGTTGAAAGTAATTTGGGATACTAAATTCTGCATAGTATTTTAATAGAGCATATCTTTTGTTACTAAATTGTCAAATTATGGTGGAGATCTGTGTATAAAGTATTTTTTATTTGCGAGCAGCTGTTATTAGGGATAACCACAGTAAAAAAATATTCAAAATATACTATTTAGATTCAGTAATTACTAAACAATTGTTATGATATATTGTTTGATTAGTCTAGGTTAATTTGAAAAATGAGGTGGGTAATATTGACTAGCTGTCAATGTTGAGTGAAATGGCATAGATTATATTATAAAGCGTGAAGAAACACTTAGACTTTTTGAACCAAGCTTCTAACCCAAATTTAAGTTTTTTAAAAAATATTTTGCTAATGAGAGTATTTTCACAGATCTTAACAATGGAATAGAAAACCTGTATAGTCAACAAATTCATGGATAAACGATTCAGTTCTAAAAGCAAAAATCCTGGTTTCTGTATACTGTTGTAACATGATTATTATAAAAGTATACAGAAACCAGGCCTTTTGCTTTTAGGGCTGCATCTTTTATCCATGACTTAGTTGACCATACAGGTGTTATGTTCGATTCTTTAGATCCATGAAAATATTTTCAATTTTAAAAGTTTTATTAAATTTTTTTTAAATTTCTGGTTAGAAGTTCGGTTTGAAAAGTTAAAAGTATTTTATTGCACTTTGTAAAATAATCTATGCCACTGCACTCAACTAGAGAATAAAATTAAGTTTTAGCAGTAAATTTACTTTTTTAGCAGTAAATTTACTATTTTTTAAAAAGTAACATTACATTAACCAAAAGGTATTAAATACATGACTTTTTTAAATACCTCATTGAATCTTGTGTATTACCAGCAGCAATATTAGACACTGTCCAACAGACTTTCTGAAATGAATAAAAATAAATATATAATAACACAAGGCAAGCTGTTAAATTATAATCAGAAAAATTTCTCCTCACATGAATTTTCAAATCAGATTGAGTGAAAATTACTCATAATGGAATATGCACTGAGCATATAATTTAATACCAAAAATTGCCTGGTGATTAAAAGTTGAGAAGTAATCAGACTTTCAATGTGCTGAATATGTTTAGCACAATATTTAAATAAGACTTTAATATACATGAACTAGATTACTACCTCACAAAACTTCCAAGAAACAATTTCAACTTTCCATATAATTTGGCTTTCCATAAAACTCCAACTGATGTTTAGAATCAGTTGAGTTATTTTTCAGGCACAACTTTATCAACATATTTAATTATGAAACTTTGAGAAAGTAAAGACAATTTACAATGCATTTCCCCCCATTTTTTTAAACAGCTAAACAAGATGCTCAGTGGAATTTTAAAAAATTTAGTACAATCAAATATTTGACAAGGCAATAAAAGAAATTCTAAGCATAATGCAACAATTTAAAGAACAACATAAAACAGATGCTGTCTAAGATTTTTTTCATTAACCCAAAGCTCATGCTTAACTTGAAGAGTTCAGAATCAATGGGGAGAAAAAAAAGTACTAATCAGAATTTTTGAAAAAATTCCAGTTGACATACCATATACGAGATGAGGTACTAGTTCCCAGACATACACTTAACTAAAGTTTAGATTTAATGAGTTTCTAACTCTTAATTTTAGGATAGTAAAACATAGTTATGTCTTAACTGGCTAATGTGTGCATGTGCATGTAAGAAAGCACATAATAGATATATTTAGGATAAAATATTAAAGATATTTTTTTTACTGCCTTCATCTCTAATAACACAGATAAAAGTGATTTCAAACACGATACAAATTATAAAATTAAGGGGCTAGGGTTTGAAGTCTAAGCTTCGATTCATTTTCGAAAACCTGTGTCAACGAGATGTTGTATTGTGACCCAGACAATTGGCGAAACTTTCCAAACCTATTTTCAATAATGTCGGTTTGAATTTTTCCTGTTAAGAAATATGCCATCCCCAATTCATTGCAACAATATGTCCACATTTCAAGTACAGCATGTGTAGTGTGAGAAAGTGTGGTATATGTTTTAGTTAAAAAGCCAGAAGTATATTTAAGAGAATTCCAAGTATCAAGCCAAACTAAGAATTTTTGTAGGTACATAACCTTTTCATTGGATGAATTAGATGACAAAGACTCACAATACACATCTCGTTTATGACCCCCTTTTGACTTACTTTACACATTCATTATCTTCCACCATTTAATAATGATTGCAATATATTCAGATGTTTCTAAACAAAAAGGTTCATCAGTATGTGTAGAAAGCACTTTCAACCCTTCAACAAAATAGTCATTGAAAATTTTAAGGCATAGTTTTACATTTTGTCTCTCCATAGAAGATGGAGTTTTTAAAAGTTAATCCAAACACATATTATGTTTAAATATGTGTTTGGATATAATTATCCAAACACATTATGATAACACTATCTGTCCATCCTCTAAAGAATGGATACTTTTAATGGTTCTAAAAGAGGCAGTTTTAGTTAAGTTATGATCATTAAAATCAATAAAATGCATACACTGACCATAATTCTTCTGATTCAGCCAATTATTTCTGACACACTTCAGAATGTGTACAGGATCAAAAATATAAAATAATGGTCTATTAGGATTTGAAGGATGATTATATAATATACTTAAACAAGGGGGGTAGCAAAATAGGATATTGTTTAATAATAAAGTCAGTTGTTCAGTCAAGAAGTCAATTATTGTATTTTGATGAGAAATTTTATGTCTTAGAACATCAAGCAATTCAATTACCACATTTAATACATTTTCACCATCACTCATTACTGTTTTCATTTAATCCAAATTCTTTATATAAGTATTAAGACTTAAAATGGAATAAACATGTTTAACAGAGAGAAAAATTTATGGCATGCATAAAATTAAATTTTACCAAAATTTAAAATTACTTAGCCCATTAATTAATGATCTAATACATCCAAAAGCAATTTCCTTTTTACTACTTCTGTAATGAATTATCAACGAACCTCTAACAACTTATCAGGAAATTCTAAAAATATTTTTAAAATTTTAATGTTAACCATTAAGAATAAATAAAGCTTGGCACTTCACATTTTCATAATATAAATATCATTTTTCTGTTATTATAAAAGACTCTGTATACCAGGCGTTTTGCTTTTTGGAACTGTATCTTGTATCCGTGAATTCATTGATTATACAGGAGTTCTATTCCATTATTAAGAAAGGGTTATTTCATTCACTTATCAAACACACATTTTGATATAATAAACCACAACTCACAATGAATGTCTTATCTACAGTTTTATAAACAAACTTTGTCCATGAACAGATTTTATATTTTCTAAATAAACCTTGGCATTTTATACTTTTATAATATAAATCTCTTTTTTTTGGCAAGAGTTAAAGACTTTCAAGTTTTTTCACAAGAGTTAACATGACCAGGGAGTCATGTTAACTGAAATCCCTGGATTGCACTTTCTCACTCATCTAAAACCTTAACAACAAGCTTCACAGTTAAAAAAGAATAAATAAAGAAAATCAATATTCTATCCACAAATTATTGAGACCAAAGTTTATGAGAAAGTTCAGATTAGCGTCTAAGTTAAAAAAACTAATTTGAAATTTTTAGTTGTTTAATAAATATTTTTATAGTTTTTTCATAGAAAAATTTAATTAGTTAAAAATAAATCTAAAAAAATATTAAAAACAGTGATTTTGGCCACAAGTCCACTGCTGAAAATAAAAGTATAGCTCGAGAATAAAAAAAGGTAGGCTCAGTGACGTTAAACAAAAACCTTACATGAGTTATGAGATCCAAGTGGTATTTGTCTTTCAAGCCCGAAGTTAGATTCCAGTTTCAAAATTCTGTAAAGAAACCAATATTTTCTTATAATGCCATAATAAAAATTTAATGGTTTATCAAACCAAGAAGTATTGAAAAGTACGAGTTCTTTATAAACTTGCTTATCAGTAATATAAAAAGGGGAAAATAAACTAATTTTACCCTTTATATATATACTTTAAGCCAATAAGTTCACATTTATTTTGCACAGCATGACAACAAAATAATTTCCAAAAGACCTTTAGAGATGAACAGCTTATAGATAGTTATTGAGAACATTCTCAGATTTATAAAAACTCTTATCGTATAATATCTATTACAATAAAGCAATTTTTTTATGTACACATTCTGATAATCTACAAATCTATATACTTATAAATATATAATTTAAAAACATGGAATGCAAATTAATAATTTAAGAAACAATTTATGTATCTAAATAGTCTATTCTGGAATAATTTTCACTGCCCTCATCTCTAATAACACTGATAAAAGTGATTTCAAACACGATACAAATTAGAAAATTAAATGCACGTGGCATCTATATTGACACAAATTTAAAACTCCAAAACGATCTAAATTTCCAAAATTTTGAAATAAATCTGAAATATAAACCTGTAGTTCAAAGACCATATTTGAATGAATTCAGGAATACAATGGAGTTCACATACCTACAAAAATTAATGATTGTTGAAAATATATATACACTCAATTGCAAGAATATATACACTCAGTTGCAAAAAGTATGCACCATTATGTTATTCCTAAAGAGTGAAATTGTTTTATTTTATATCTTCAGAGAGAGTAGAAATATAATCTAAATATCAAAGCCAGTTCAAAATATTGATTAATAGCAATTGAAATTCAAAATGTTCCTTAAATAAGCTTTTTATTTAATGAGATATTCAAAATAAAAAAATGCTCCAATATTTGCTATTGTTTCAATATTTACTTGACATGTGGATACTGATTAAACAATATTTTGATCTGGTTTTGAAATTTTGAATATATCTTTACTCTCGATAGACAGAAAATAAAGGAATTTCACCCAGTAGGAATAACATATACATATATAGCAATTGAGTGTACACATAGAACATTATTAATAGAATTTAAAAAAAATATATTTTAAGACTATTAAGATTATACATGAAAAATACCTATTAGTGTTTAGTATTTAAATTAAAATATATAATTATACTAAATACATTCTTTTAAATTATGAACACAAAAATTTTAAGAATATTTGTTCTTAATTTCTTTATAATGTATAAAATGCACAGTATTTTATAAAGATTACTCAAAACACAATTTGATAAGGAATTCAATAGATCCTTTTGTATGATTTACAAGTTCATTTTTAGAATCTTTTATAATGTGGAATGTTTTTGAATCCATCTTTTAACATTTAGACACGGATAATTTGTTGCCTATTGATACCTGCAATAAGAACATTGTCCATTTTCCTATTAAATATATTTTACAATTTTTCGCCATTGAATACTATGCATGAATTTACTATGGAGGAATCATGTGTAACTGATTTATCAATCCAGTAGTAAAAAAATGTTTAATTTGGATTAACATAATAAAAAAAATTTCATTATAATTTTCTTTCAAATTTCTTTAAAGAAGTAAAATGAAAAATATTATACTGGAAATGAAAATACATTTTTATTTTTCACCTATGTAGATTTAGAATTGATATGTGTCATGTATTTTATACTTTCTAAAGGATATAAAAATCTAAATAGTGCGTACAAATTACAATTCTAAATATTAATTTAATTAGCAAATACTTATATAAATAAATATAAAAGTTCAACTTACCCTGAAAATTTTCTCTGGGTATATATCCACTTTTGTCCTTCTTAAACACGTGCAATGTTACGAATATGGCGCCAGTCATACGAGAGGGAGCTTTGAGCTGCGTATTATCTGTTGCCCATTGGTCGAGGGAGCTGCCATTCAAACTATACGACGCCTTTCTTCTCCGAAAAAAAACAATGGCGCTGAGCGATCAGTTTGAATTCAAAGTTAGTTAAAACCATGAAGCTACAGTACTCTGTAATTTCATGGTTAAAACAATGGGGTGTTCCGCAAAAAACTAATGAAACGATTAGAAAATTATGTGAAAAGATTAGGAATGACACTTAATGAATACAGAGTAAGTTTTTAAGTGAATTAAAGAGAAATTACAAAGATATTACAATTATTAGGTCAACTTAGAAAATACTTATGAAGTGATAACATATTTTGGTAGCTGAGAAATTTCTTTTCTGTTTTCATAAGCTTCTGGGGAGCTAAAAAACACAGACGACGACTTCCTCCCCCTCTTTTTTAAGTGAAGAGTAAGTTTTTAAGTGAATTGAAGAGAAATTACAAAGATACTACAATTATTAGGTCAACTTAGAAAATACTTATGAAGTGAAAAAAGTTAGAAATCATCATGACAGGATCTCTGGTTCCCTCTCCGAAGTTTTAGGGAATTTTTAATTTTTAACGTAAATTTCAAGCTAAAACTTTACTACATTATTTATATTAATCATAGTAATTTAATAAATTAAACTCTAGGAAGTTCTAAATAATTAACTAATTCATGACTTAAATTTTAAAATACAATCTTTTAAAATTTATCTTAACCTTATTCTTTAATCTTAATTCCTACACAATCAATTTCAAATTTGCTATGTCACATCTTTTTTCCCCCTTTTTTTATTATTTATCATACTTGTTGAATCAATCTCAAAATGAATAGAGTGCCCCGTAATTTTCTTACCGAGCCTATAGCTCTCTCAGGTACTTCATGAGCTTAGACGGTCTATTGTCTATATCACAACACAGCCATAGTGTATAGCATCGCGTTTAAAAATCAAAATCAAACCCGTTTGAAATAAATGCTTGAAAATTAAGCAATTGCAAATATGTTTACGACCAACACTTAACATTACTGCAATTGGATGTGATGGAACTGCGGTGAACACTGGATTGAATAATGGCGTGATTCCTTTATTTACATTACATTAATGTTTTTCTAAATATGTGTGATTTGTTTATTTTAACTGTTAATTTAAAATTCCTTTTCTTTCATTCAAATGTGTATTATAAGAATATGTTACTGTAAAATTAATACAATGAAATTCGAGAAAAAGTTCTACAAAATTAGTTGTTTTATAATGGCATCTAACAATTAGAAATACTTAGAATATGTAAGTTTCCTGAAAAATATATTTTGAATATTTTATCTACAAAAATATATATTATTATTTTAATATACTATAAAAGAAATTTAAAAAAATACAAATTTTATCACTATTTCCTCTCTTATAAATAAAGAGTGGTGCAACAAGGACCCATTTTTAAGTAGATATTTAATTTCTACAGTAATATATAAAAATAAACAATGAAACTAATTTTTATCTGTTTTTATAAGCTTCTAGGGAGTTAAAAACAAAAAACATACACACAGAATACAATCTTTACATACAAGGAAAATTATGTGAATTTTCACATAATACAATTATACAATTTCACATAATACTTCTCACATAATACAATCTTTACATACAAGGAAAATTATGGGAATTTTCTGCGTAAAAGAAGTTTCACAACAATGAAATAAATATTTTTGAAAAGTCTGTTTAATTTAATCTTCGCCTTCCCTTTCAAATCCATAATTCTGATGCAGATTTCTGCTACTTCTGGTTACGAATCGGAGCATCAATTCCGGGACGGTTTTGGAAAAGCGGTTTCGAGTCGATTACCATCCAACCGTCACCGGCCCTCAAAAGGGTACACAATACGGGATTCCCCGTCGGAGATTCGTAAGTCACCCGGCAACGGTACGGATCATTTCCCCCGAGCCTATCGTTCTGCCGGCGCCTCCAGCACCGGCCCGTCAAGTTGCCGTCAGTCTTGTGTTTGTTGGGTATATATATATATATATATATATATATATATATATTTGGCATTAATTTCATACATTGACCGTTGTATTTAATTTGAATGTACTCCGTAGCGAAGTACGGGTTTTCAGCTAGTACAGTTTAAAAGTCAATCGTTGACAATATCATTAAAACACAGCGAGTTGCATTAGTTTTTTTATTCCTCACGATTAGTTCTCATTATCGTTTTTCCTATGAGCGCCTGTAAAGTGTTTGAAAGTATATTTATCTCTACCAACAGAAAACTTGTGCTTTAGATTTACATGATAAAAGCCAATTGTATTAAAAAAATTCCTATTTTGGATAAAAATGTAGGGCAGTAAACAGGGTTCTCAACACTTATTCTTGAGCTTTTGAAAATATTTGCTCCTTTAGGTTCTGACTGGTGTGGCCATGGACTTAATCATATTTATTAATTAAAAACAATCCGCAATATATTTCCGCAGTAGAATTTGCATTTTAGTAGTGTTTAGGGGAAACTATATTCAATAAAATCATTTGAAACGAATAATTACTTCCATATTTCTACTGTTAAATGTTAAGAACTAGAAAATATCATTTCAATGGTTAAAGGAAATATATATTCTATGACAACTTTGAATTTTCTGTTCACAACTCTGAAAACGAAGCACTGCTTTATTTCCGAATATTTAAAATTTATTATCCGTGTAACAGAAACATTGTGGCCAACATTGATTCTGAAATTTTGTGTGTACTCTTGCTTTAAATAAATAGCTAAAGCTTCAAGTCAAATAGGTACCTCTAAAATGTAACTCTAATTTTGTCGATTCCTTATCACTAATTTCCTATCCTGTGAATTTGATATAAATATTTGATTTTAAGTATTTTAGTAAATCAATATAATAGTTCAGAAATTTAAATATTACAAACACGAAGCTAAAATTATTACAGTACGCATGTTTCTGGATTTTAGAATAACAGTTTTTAAATACGTCTTTTAAATTCTTATTATTAGTATCATGGGAGGAATAAAAAGGCTTATTTATGGGGATCCACTCGTAAGAGGCACCGAATTTTCTCCAACAACTCGAGCTAGGAAGAGGCAATCTGAATGAAACAACATGCAATATGTTCCTCAGTAGATGGAACGTAACATCATATGGTTCTCGGTTGAGGCGTGGTTCCATTTGTCGGGTTATTTTACCTCGCAAAGCACCCCTGAAAATCCATTTTCCACTCACCAAACACCGCTCCATCATCGAAAAGTTGGTGCTTAATGCGTGATTTCTCGGTTTCACATCATAGGTTCAATTTTTTTGACACCACTGTGAACACCTATATCTACCTGGGCATTTTTTGACAGTTTGTGAATCAGCTGGGTGATCGCGAGAAGGTTACTTCCAGCAAGATGTAACAACGTGCCACACATCAGCGAGGAGCATGGAGGAAGTTTAGTGCTTCTTCGGCAATAGGTTAATTTGGAAGAGGCTTTTGGCCTTTTTCAGAAGAGGCGGTTAGTTGATTCAACTTGTTGAACGGGCGGCTGTCAAGGAGTGTAGCCCGATAACAAATGGTGGAAAATCACCCGAACCCCTTCACACGCAGTCAACTCATCCGCCCAGGCGGTTTGCCAGCAGGCCCATGTGCCGCTAACGTTCTCATCCCCATTAGTTGACTCAACACAAAAGACATTTATTGGACATACGTCCTTCACACCAGTCGCCTAGTTGAATTAACTTGGTTCAGTATGGAAAGCGTTGCAATTGCAAGTTTCAATGTGAAACAGTTTATCGAAGAAATTCCCATTTGTCCGGCGATATGAGACAGGAGGTGTGATGAATACAGTGATAAAATTAAAAGGAGTGAAGCTTCATTATTACAATTATTTAACTAACTATTTGGATGATCTGAGTAATTTCGTGCCCCCTAGTTATTGTAGCATGGGTCCTGGTCCGATGTTTGGAAAAGAAAACAAAGAAAAATTAGTAAAACACAATAAACGAATGAAGAAACAAGGATTCCCATTTAATCGAGATGATGTGAGAATTCTCGCTTTTGAATTTGCCAAAAAAACAGGATATAAAGCACCGTTTTAATGATACAAGTGAAAAAAACCGAAAAAACACGACACTTCCAGTAGCGAAGAAGATGAAATACATTTGAAATTATCAGATTATGAGGGAATAGAATTTGATGAGGATCACTGTGTTGGTTGTGGAGAACAATACAATACCATAACCAAAAAGGATTACTGGATAAAATGCATAAGGTGCCTGAAGTGGTTTCATGAAACGTGTACAAACTATCAAGATCTTTGCCTAAAATGTGGTAAAATTTTACGAAAAGTGAAGGGTTGAAATTATACTTCAAATGTTGTTTATTCGAATTTTATTCACTCATTTTCCGTGATATAATTGCCTCTTTACAAATTGATATATGTTTTTCGTGATTAACTATATGAAATGTGTTGATTTTTGTTATTTTAATTTCACTTTTTCTTTCTTGTATTGGATGGCCATCTCTCCTCGGCTTCAAGGAGACATGGCCATCTGCCATTTTTACCACTTTTAGTACTCAATGTTTAATATTTTTTGCCCAAAATATGATGAGTATATGTATAAGAATTTTAAATATGCAGAAATATTTCTTGTGTTTGCATTCTAAGAATTTTTATTTCAATCTTTAAAAACGATGGCCATCTACCGTAGAGTTACCCTATATTCATTAAAGTATAACTATATCAAACACCTTATAAAATTTTATAAATATTTTTAAAAAATTTTATTTTAAAAATTGAGTTTTTTTTTATAAGTTGAATTTTTTTTAAAATGCTCCTTGCGATCCAACTTTTAACTCCCCCCCCCCTTAATTTTGCCTTTATATTGCTTACAAATACATTTTGAACAGGGTTATGTATTACTTTGTGCTTTCGTTGAATAGTTAATTTTTAGGAAATACTTTTATGCTTGTACTCTGAATTTTGGTGAAATTTTTGTACTTTTCTACACTTAAGTTAAACTTTGATAATCTGAATGATGTCGAAACCTGAAATTTATAAATAACTTTATTTCAATGTGTTACAGGAGTCTTTATCATAAAATTCATAAAATTTCGTCAAAAATTATGACGCAAGGAGCATTTCAAAGATTTGAAAATCTGGAAATTACTCATTTTGAGAAAAAGCCATTTGAAAGATGTTTTTCACCTACCTTTAAAATTTACTTTTATAAAGCCAAAAAGTTTTCATTTTACTTTTTTTTATATATTTTAAATGCATTTAATTCCAATATTTACATATTTTAAAAATATTAATACACCAAAAAAATTCCAATTTTTGTTCGATTTTTGGTAATTTGAAAGTCCACCATCCTCTTAAATTTATTAAGGAGCCGCATTATCATAAAAATTCTTTCGGCTGTGTTTCCTCCTTTTCTGCTTCTCATCTTGCAGAAGAGTAAGTACAAAAAGTCCTCCTGCTTCCTCGGGTTCTAAAATCGTACTGACTTCCCGTTGGGAAGAGAAGTGGATTCCACAGGTTGCCTAATGTGAAACCAGCCCATAGTCTTCACACAGCAGTCAACTATATGATAGTCAACCAGGTAACTTAGTTGAATCAACTAAACCGCCTCGTCTGAAAGACGCCTTAATCCCCGGGGTAACCGAATCTTACACCACCAGACTTTTTCTTTTGGGAAAAGTCTATCGAAATAAGTCTCGCACTGTGGAAGATTTGAAGGAAAAAATCCGATGTGAAATTTCTGTTTCCCCCCCCCCCCTCCCCGATTTCCTTGCCAAGACGTTCTGGAACATGGAACGCCGTGTCGAAATGTGTCTGGCAGAAAACGGAGATCCTTTCCAGCAATTGATTGCATATACGTAAGGTATGTTTCGGGTTCAGACTGCTTCATTCTAGTGAGAGTTATTAAAGAATATTCGGGGCCTCTTTCGAGTGAATCACGTGATATAAGCTGCATATTCCTTTTACAACACCTATCCTCCAGGCAAATATGAAGATCATAGCTGAACTTGTTAAAAAAATTTCGTAATAAAATATAATGACAGTATAAAACCAAAGAAGTAATTTTTTGGGCATTTCCATGACAAATACTCTTGCATTTTGTCATGTCCCGCACAGGGTAGGTTTTGGCCAAAATAGGCATTTGGTGTGAGAAAATTCAAAAAGTTATTCTAAAACTTACTGGTCAAATAGGTAATTTTTTTTTAAAATTTCAAATTGTGAGAAAAAAACAGTGTTTCTTTAGGCCTCATTGTCCTACAGAACCCAAAAAGCTACAAAGTGCTATAATTATCCAGGGAATTAATTTCACAACCGTCTGTGATTTTTCATCTTGAAACTAACTTATGAGTGTAATGCCTTTAAAGTATCTGCTGGTATAGTTAGTAAAAATTAGGAATAGAAATTTTTATAACATATCATTAGAATATTGTAACCATGTATTCCTGTTTTGCACATGTTTTTCGAATTTATCCGTAACATTTAGAGATAAGGAAATAAATTAATTAAAATACTTTTTAGTAGAAATAAATACACTCTACTACACTATTAGTGTACAGATGCATAAAGTATTCATTTCGACAAATGTCAAAGTCAGTACTAAATTTACCATTAATCGATCCAAAGAGATCGATAAAACAATATTTTGAATTCAAAAGACAATTTTTAACTATAACAAAAAATCGGGGTAGGTTTGAATTTATCACATTATGAAATCAGCCCATACAAACCCACTCTTTGGGAAGATAAAGATAATTTAAGTTCATTATCCTAGCCGTAAAGAACACCATTTTCTGATTTTTCTTAACTGACCGATATAGCCTATGATTTTAAGTACTCAAAGAAACGCATAAAAATTTTGAATTTCAGAAACATAGTTTTTTACTGATGATGAGAATTTCACTCCTAATTATGCCTTTAAATACCGGGAAAGTTGAATGCTAGTTATTCTATTCTTTGGATCGGAACTTCATTAGGCCGTCAACAGTGTTATAAAATTTTAACGAGGGTCCAAACCAAATTTCTTTTAATTATTGACTTGAGGGATGCTAGTAACGTTGGATATTAAGCTGGCGGCGAGTAAATCAACTTACTCGCAATAGCTGCCTGGTTACCTAATTTTTCTTGTGCTTAGAATCAAACTAAAAACTCTACCTCAAACTGTATTTTCAAAAGTTTTACTCCAAGATCTGTGGTCACTCGGTCACCCTCTCCCTCCCAACTCTCCCTTTCTTTATCTATCATTTCGAGGAAAAATCCAAACTTGCGGATAACCATACCGAAATTTCGAAATCGACAAAATGAAAATATATACTAGCTAAACTTTGGAAATCCAACTATATGCCCTTAATGGAGACAACATAACAGGAATAAAATTAGATTTCTAGGTAAAAGCTATGCTTTCTTAGATTTACTCGTTTTTACAGGCAGGTTTTTCTTAAAAGGTATACTTTAAAGTCAGCCTCTGTGATCTATTGTTGAGTGACCGTTAGATGAACTTATTTCTTTCGTGTTCTCTTTTGGGAGGCCGTGGTGGCCTTGTAGTAAGCGCGCTGGCTTTCGGTGCTAAGGGTGCTCGGATCGAATCCCGGCACACGCAACTAAAATATCTCCGTTCGAGTTATCCTTTCGTAGGGAGCAATACTGGTCTGCCTATATGGTGCTCCGATAATAAAATGATCAGCAAAACTGCTGTGAATAACAGTAGGTGAATATGTACCCGACAATTTGCCTACGCATTAGGAAAAAAATATATATATTATCTTTTGGGTTTATGCCTCATAGGTAGGAATACGTAAATTTCGCTTAAAAAATACCGAAATTTCACAACAAAAAAATACAACATATAAAATTTCGCATTTATTCGCAAAAAATATAAATTCAAAAATTTCCCATTTATTAAAAAAATTAAAATTTTATTTACTTGGATAGGTAAGCATCAAATTCTTAGTTAAAAGCTAACATTGTAGTAGTCTCCAGATAATGTTCCCTGCGTTTTTTCCATGTGTCATTAATTACTATGTTGTATATACTAAAATATCTCAGCATTTAATCTGTTAACGGACTATAGAAGCTTTATATAGCTTTATATAGCATTTGCAAAGTTACGGTAGCAGCATTTCGTTGCAACTGAAATCTGTATAACATCAACAGAAGTCTCTTGGTTTACTACTGTAAGTTGCTGAAATGCCCTTGACTTTGGCGCTCAAGAGACGTTCTTAAATCTACTAAATTGTTCCACGAAACTTGATGGTTTATTTTTACAGTTAGATTTTTAAGTTGGATTCCGGTAAAGACAAACTGTCCGGGTGAAATTCGGAGCAAATTCGAAGGAGAGTGAGATTTCTCAGTTAAAGACCTCAGATGGTCCTACTTAAGCAATTATGTGAATAAATTATTTCTAATTTCACTTAAAAAGCCGTTTATCATCGGGTTTTCGCCGAAAAGTAGTAAAAAAAGTAATTTTCGCATTTATTCGCTCATATCGGCAAATTTTGCATTTATTCGCATATATTTCGTAAATACGAAAATTACGTATCCTTACTCATAGGTCATGATTCAAAGTGCAATTGATTCCAGAGACATATTCTGGCCTGGCGAAACAATCTCTATAGAAATGCGAGCTAAGAGTTTATCATTTTTTCATCAATTTCTCTTTAGCTTGTCCAATTTTTTTTAAGCAATGAAATTTTCGATTGTTGTAGGAATAAGCTCTCGGCTTAATCTCTTCTCGTTCGCCGGAGAAGATATTCCGCCTGAGTTTTAGTCAACCTTTATATTCTTTGCAGCACCAGAGGGGCGAGAAAAAAGATAAGGAATTTATGTTCTAATCGCATTAATATAGCACATGATTACCTGTACATGTGAGTAATCTTCATCTGTAAACACAAAATTTAAGCTGATTTGCATTCCACAGAGATTTACACGTTTGTGGAAAATATTAAAATAGCTTTAAATGTTTTAAATGTTTAGATTTAGATATTTTTTAGATCCTAATAGATAATAAACGTGTAATTCCTGCAGCAATATGAATTTAATTTTAAATCCAATGCGAATAGTCTGAAATGAGTTTTCATATTTTCGATATCGTACAAATTATTTTCTAAGTACTATTTGCAAATTCGTCATAACAGTTCGAGTTATTTTCTGAAAGATATTTGTTTATCCTGCCTTAAATTTCGTTAAGATTTGACTTAAGCAAACCTTATTTAATTTCTCAATTAATGTGTTCGATTTGATAGTTTCTTACTGCTCGAATCCTATTGTTATTTTTTATCATATCCATTTGGGTTATAGAAAGACTATTTCTAATACAGTTAAAATGATATGCACCATTAGATTTATCTGTCTATTATTATTTGATTTTTCCTTTATAATACGCATGAAGTATGCTCATATTTCAGCGTTTATATCTGTTGAATCTACATTGGTACTTTAGTGAACAATCTCTCTGTAACAATACTTACATGACAGGTAGTGTAAGGTTTGAAACACATTACGTATAACCTATTGTGTTTATTGATCCCTTGAGGTCCATAATTCTATAGGAGTAGTTTCAGAAATAAACAGTGATATGATTGATTTTATGATGAGTATGCAGAGGACTAGAAATGTCATAATGATTTATAGTTAAGTAAAATACATTAGAAAATCAATGTTTGATTATTTATTACTTCTCATAAATACAATTTTAATCAAACATTTAAGTAAAGTATCCTTTGCAAAATGTATTTAAAGGAAAACTGCGTTTGATCGATAAAAACAGTATAAAGCCAATATTTAGTTTATGTACCACATAAATTATTCATTATCTGAGTAATATTTGTTAAAATTTGTATCATACAGACAGTATATATTCAAAATCATTAGACACACTGATATACGCAGCTCCTTAACGTCCCCACTGAAAATAAAGAGGTAGCTATGAGTTCCGAATTAAGGAAAAGTTAATCTTATCGCCTAGGAGCATTAGGTATGATTATCTGCATGGACAATTCGAAAATTCATAAATGGCATAGAGAGAAAAACAAACAATGCTCTTCGGCATAAATATTCATAAGTTCAAAACTAGTGGCTGACCCTGTATTTTTATTCTGGATTTTATGAATCTGTGTGTTCATGAGTTGTGTTTTTCATAAGTTTCCTGTAAGTTATCTCTAGACACATTATAAAATTTGAATAAAATAAATTGAAAAATGAGATTTATGAATTTTTTGTTCTGTCATTAATATGTAACATGGGAGGCTTTGATATGTATTAATATTTACTAGCAGTAATAAAACAGCAATATTATATGTTTTGTTAATTACATTATTGGTGTTTAAAATTATTTTACTCAAGATTTTCTACTATTGATTTGTTTTATTTGGTTCATAAATAGTTCTTTATATATTCTCTTAGCTTTTTACTAAGCTACTCTAATACTTACAATATACCTTGGTTTTTTATATATTAATTATAATTAACCTAATATGTTGGTTCAATTGAACTTATACTTTCTTCTTATCATATCATGAGTTATAGTAAACCAATTTTAGCGACTGGCAAATTGGCATTTCATACTTATGACGTCAATCCTCGGTACATTGATACTTATCGGGGTATCAATGGATCGTCAAACAGTTACCAATCATCTTCATCCTCTTTCTCTATGCCCTCTCCATGTTATCAAGTCAGGCAAAAGACATTGGTTTTTGATAAATGCTCTAATAAGCTTTGTAAAACTTGTCCCCTAGCACACAATTCCCAAATTCAAGTAAATTCACAAAAACAAAAATTCTGTAAAACTTATAATTGCATATACAAAATCACCTGTAGTTGTTGTCATATGGAATATATAGGACAAACTTCTAATCCACTACATATTAGAATAAATTTACACCGTTCTAATATAAAAAAATATAACACACTAAATAGTCAACAACTAAACATTGAATTTGATCATTTCAAAAACATAATTTTGAAAATATTGTTATCTCCATTGTTGATATAATTAAATCACCCTCTGAAAGGTTATATTATGAAAATATATATATGCAAAAGCATAAAACTATCTTTCCATATGGCCTTAATCAAATTTATAAACAGAAAAATATAGTTAAATTAAATTTTCCTGATGTGTCAGCTCATCCTATTTACCCTCAAATAATTGAAGATACTAAGACATAAAAAAGAACTAAAAGAGGTAAAAGTTATAATAAAAGTAAGACTTTTGATTGTAACTTATGTAAAAATGCTTTAATAAATTTTCAGGAAAGGTTTATTATTGATTATCAATATAAAAAATTAAAATCTTGGATTTTTCTATCGTTAAAAAACATATCATTAAGGTATATCAACTATTTTTAAGTACTAAAATAAAGAATTATCATTATCAGCATCTGGTATATGATTTAATATTAACACGGGCTAATCATTTAAAAATAAACTTATTTAAAAAACAAAATGCAGCTAATAACACCTATAGTGTGCTAAATTTTACCAACCATAAACTAAATAATATAAACTTCAATAGTATATTTGATAAACTTCATGATATGTTTCCTATAAATGATATAAAAGTAAAACATGCCTTTAAATATACTCTGCCTATGGGTAGACGTATATTTAACTATAATCAGGTCTCAAAACGTTTTTCTCAATCAATAAATTTAAAATGTGTATATCATCTGCCCAATTACAATAGTTATGTTGATACGGCACATGGTCATGTAATAACAGGCAACTTGGAAATAGTGGATAATTTAAAAAGAGTTGGAAAGAGTTGATGAGTTTGGGAACTAAGTATAGATTACCTAGTGCTAATAATAATAAGAAAATAATAAGTTTCTTAAATGCTGATTTAGATAAATTTATATACAAAATAGCAATTCATTATTCTATACCTACAGAAGTCTTCAACCAATGGAAAGTTAATTTACTAAAACTAGTACATACTAAACTACCCAATAATAGTAATAACATTAATAATTCCTATAAACACTTGAAAGATGCTATAACAAAATTACAAGAAGACTTTATAATCACTTATGTAGATAAAGCAGCCAACAACTATGCAATTGTATTTGTAAAAAATATTTTGCCATAAGTTTAAAAAACAGCTAGAAAATAGTGATCTTTTTCAGCCATTAAAAGAAACTACTAGTATTATTATTAAAAAAATAATAGCAAAATATAAACTACTAGGTATATCATCAAACAATTATCTTTTTCCATATATTACTTTAGTTCCTAAATTTCATAAAACACCTATTGATTTTAGAGCAGTCACCTGTGGTCACAACACTTATGCTACTAAAGCAAGTGTAATATTATTAAATTACCTTAAATTAATCTATAAAAATATAACATCTGGTATTTGTGGTATAATTGATAATAGCTTTAGTCTAATTAGAAAACTAAAAACATTAGATAATTGTAAAACTGTAGTAACTTATGATTTTAAAGATCTATTTAATAATATCGATATAATTGATTTAAATAGAATAATAATAATGTTAGTACAAAATAATATTCAATACTTAGGCAACGAAATTAAACTAACTCGTTTCAATAGGCTCCTAGATTTAGTAACTAAACATAATTACATAGTTCATAATAATAGTATATACTTACAGTCCAAAGGTGTACCACAAGGTGGTAATGCTTCAAGTACTACCTAGCTAATTTATACTTACACTATTTTGAAATTAATAATATAGAAAATTGCAATTACAATATATTTAGGTATATAGATGATATAATAGTAATTAATAAAAGTAATAACCATATAGACTTAAATTTTTACCCTCCTAATCTGGAACTAATTAAAAGTAGCCATGATAATATTAATGTAAACTTTTTAGATATTAACATTAAATTAAATTCTCACAGCAAAATTACTTTTGACTTATACGACAAAAGATCTGACTATAATTTTAATATTGTTAAATTTCAAAATTACCTAACCTGTTTACATAAATCTGTTTTTAATAACATTATTGTAAATCAGTTAGTTCGTATAAATAGGCTATGTTCTAAACACAATAGGAATAAGCATATTTTAGACTTGAAAGCTGTGCTAACACGTAATAATTACCTCTAAAGTCTATCCAAACACATAATTGGTTGTTTTAGTTTTAATGAATAGTTTGTTCTGTTGCATTTAATAAGTTAAACATAATAATAAGAAAAATTAGAAAAAATTACTACTAAAAATAAAAAATAAAAAATAAAATAAAAATCACAAGTAAAAATAAAAATAAGAATAAAAATAACTCTAACTAATAATAATAAAAAACTAAATTAATAATGGTTTAATAGTCCTAAAAACAGTAACCATAGTAAGTCAGTAACTGAGTAACCATAATCTCCATGGTTGCAAGTTTTGTAACGTCAGTCATCTTGCGGTTACATGTTCTTAACTTCCACTCTGTCTAGCGCCAGGCTTGGTGTTCTTTGGTTAAGTAACTCTTTATTCAATATTTATTCAATTCTTCTGTTATTCATGGATTGTACGGTGTCTGAGTGTGTTTATTGTATAGATCATACTCATCGGAAACAATCCATTGGTTTTTTGATAGTATTGACACCGCTGACGAAGAGATGCTGTCTAAAACCTCTTTCATACTTATCTTTTCTTGTTATTGGTTCCTGGCTGTAAGTAGTTTTAGTGCTAATACTGGTATTCTCTTTCATCTATTTCTTATATATATATATATATATATATATATATATTACAAAACTATGTTTAGGTTGAAGATTATTTTCAAGCATTTCTTTCTTAATGCTGTTACTACTGATGCATTAGTTAATTCGATTAACAAAATTAGCATAAAATATATTTATTTAAACTTATACGAAATGATTACGAGATTAAAAGATCTCTTATGTAATCTAAACGTTATCTAAACTAGATTAAACGAAGGAGACAAAATTTCATGGTCAGGTGTAGCATTTCATAACATCGTTTTATTTATTTTCTCCAAAAATACACACGTGAACGTGCGTCTAGTTATAGGTGAGCACGAAGAACCTTGTAAACGGTCACGACTTTGATTTATCTGAGTACAAGAGCCTCTTTCAAATGGCCTTGCCTATACATAGAAACACTTTGATTAATCCAATACATAAGTACAAAACCTTGTATTTCTACGGAGAACAATATTGCAATATTACAAAGTTACTGAAAAATTTTTATTACACTTTTCAAAGAGATATTGATGAGATAATTGACTATCATTTAAGTTTATTAACCAGATAGTTTAATTTTAAAAGATTGGATAGAAACAAGCCAATGGAGGGCTTTTAATGTTGCTGTAATTGATTCATGGCTACGGATGAAATATCGATTCATTCCTGTATTGTTTCAATGAATTCTAATTTTCAATGTAAAAATTTTCCTTCTGATTTAGTTTAAACATTATTTTATCTTTATAAGCTTTAATAACATAAATACAGTCGTTGAACGAATTTTATATGGCCTTAACGCACAAAATATGTCCAGTGTAAATTTACTTTCGTACTTACAACGCGAAAATTTTAGAATTTAGGGAAAATCAGTGTTAATGAGATTTGTTGTGCTCATAATATTTTGTCAGTTTATTTAAACTTTGGATGAATTCCCAGATACGGCACTTATTACGAAATTAATTATTTCTTTATGTAAGAAATGCAAATAACTTCAGGTTTACAAAAATCTCCAAAATTTTTTATGCTTTTTCTAAATGTTTTCTGTATTATTTCCTTCCTCCTTTATTATGTAAAAGAATTATGTTGAATAATCTTTACTTCTGCAACGGATTGATATATATGAAAATTACATATGAGAATTTCTCAAAAGCAGATTTAACCAAAATTCCAAAAATACCCCAAGTTTTAGCTTTGGTGCTTCAAAAGATGACCACAGTGAATCTGTAGATTCCTTAACTTTTTTGTTGAATGACCCTGGTGCTTATCCTGAGGACAATCGCCCCCTTACACTGCGACGCAAGGTGCATACTTCATTACGGGAGCAAACTTGTGGGTGAACCAACGTTACTCCCTTTGAAGAGGAATACAGAAATGCTCAGGTCAGGATGGTCAGGATTCAAACTCATGCCTTGGCGGAGGCAGCTTGCGAAACTAATCACTATGGAAATGTGGCTGCAAGGTTCTCTAACTTCAACTTCAACTCTGCTGTTGACCAAATTCGACTCACACAAGAAAATAAAAATGTTCCCTCCCTTACAACAATGTATTTTAATTTAAAGCTAAGCATCAATAATGTATACTGACCCACAAACACAAGCAAACAGAATGAGAGGCATTGCAGCACACGTACAGAATATGATGTAAAACAACGCGTAAAAAGAACTAAAATGATATAAGTGTCTGAAACGCTAGTATACAGTACAATTCTATAAGGGTAACAAAATTATTAAAGTTAAAAAACAAAACAAAACACTGTTCTTACGTTTGATATACTGCAGTGTATATAACTATAGTCTGTCGGCTTTAATTCTGCTGTTATTTTATTTCTATGAATGCATTGGATCACATTATATTTGAGGTGGATTATTGGTCTCAGCCAATCTTACACTCTTAAAATGCCCTCCTAGCAATAAACCGAAAAAAATTGTTTAGTTTTCGCTGAGACTTTGCAGCATAAAGTATATAAAAAATTTGACCTTTCTAGCATGTCAGATCACTAGTGTCTCTTTAGAGAACTGTCCAATTAGAGGCTCTTATGTAAAGTTGCCTTAACTTCAATGCGAGAACAATGAAGAACAATGGCATTTACCTGTTTTTCCCTGTTTTATTGAAGCAATATTTGCTATATACCATAGATATCTAATTCCATATTTGATTAGATCAGATGTTTTGCTCTAAAGTCTCCTACAAGCTATATAAGTACAGTTACCATTTTTTCGAGCATATCAACTCGCTTGTCCCTATAAATTTTGCACTCCTGTTGCGTGTTGCTTTTCTGCAAAAAGCTTGTTTTGCATTTCATCTTACAAGGATCCAAACGCTGGTGCATGAAGGTATGTGTGTGTGGGGGGGGGGGGGGGGGGGGTCAACGTGATCAGTTATTTCTCATCAACTTTACAATACGTATAATGACTTGATTTCCCCTATGACAACTATAAAAAGCTGCTTCAATTTCAATTATGTAAAGGCAGTAGGTACAATTTTAATTATATCTATTTAGGTGTTTTTAATCTATAGATTTCATTTTTTTTCTTTTTGTTTGTAAGCATTGTCCTTTTTATTTCGATTATAAGATATCAATATATCGAGAAGATAAAAAATACTTTCCATGCAATTTATTTATTACGCCTTGCGAAATTAGATAATATTAAGGTTAAAAATCCTTGTCATGTTTCGCAGCCAACCTTAAACACAATTTGTTTGTAAAAAGAATGAAGTGAATCCCCTCCCCCTCTCCAGCAAATTCATGCCTTCCAAAGTAAGCAACTACAATGAAATCAATGGAGAAAATTAAATAAGTCACTTTTCCGGGACAAACACATTGTTACGGCCACTTTTGTTGTAGAAGCAGTCCTCGCAAGACTCTTTTGCTCAAACGTAATTTGCTTTTTTTTTTCCTTCTCTTATGCAGCTTCATCAGGTTCATTCAATCACACAGTCTTTCTTATTTTTAGTCTATTTATCATGGTTGCTACTTTTCTTTTGTTCAGGTCTCTCTAGTGCAGAATTCCAAATTTTTAATTGGATTTGTTTCGATATTGTAAATTCAATTTACTATTCGTTTAGCTTTGTAGATCACGCTTGGTTCTTTTTCTCTTATCATTTATTTTATGTTTTGAAGTTTTTCCACTCTAAAATATGCTGACATCTGTCTTATGTTTTTAAATTAAATTTTAGATTGATTTCTGCATGCGATCCATACAACATTTAGAAGACCTCGGTTTAATTTCGTATTATTAATGGTTTCCGCAGAGGCTAACTTTTGCGTTTTCTACTCTGCTTTATCTTTCACTTTAAACCTATGTAAGCCTATTAAATTTTTGGACGTAACATCTGACAGAATATGAATAAAAGCGAAACTTTCTAGCTTCAAAAGTAATGATGAAAAAAGACTGAATATATAATATAGTTTTAAGAATGAATTTGGAGTAAAAGTGAGAAGAATTTAATAAAATATTTTAATTTTTAAAACTGCAAACCTCTATTTGATTTTCTAGTATTTTAAATAATTATAGTTCTATTTCTATTCTTACCATTTCTATTTTATTATATTAATATATAGGGTGGTAAAAATTTCTGCACGCACTGTTTTACATATTAAAAGTAACATATGGTATTAAGATAAATGGGTGAGAGTTTCAGGGTCCAACTGCGGAATCTATGAACTTCTAACTTAATGAAACTATCATTAGCGTACTTTTTTTAACCTTGAATTTAGAATTTTTGTTTAGTGAACTATAGGATCCATTTTAACATTAAATGATCAATAATAAACGCATCATTAAGATAAACCATTTCTTTAGCACACACAATTCTTTCAAATATTGGCTATATTTTTAAATCATCTCCGTTCAATCATGTCAACCTATATGCCCTTCACAACTAGGCTCATTCCGTAGATTATAGCAGAAATAAAAGCATTTATTTACAATATTTAGCCTGCATTAATTTCAGAAAATATATGTATAAAGCATATATTACAAATATTTCAGCTATTGTCTTGAAACTCAAAAATATTGACACTCTTATTTATATTACATGTGTTTTAATATATTGATAGAATTGAAATTTATTATTTCCAATTGTATTTTGCATGTACTGCAAAATACAATTGGACATGTACTGCACAATACAACTTTTTTGCAATATTACCATATAAAGCAAGCAGAAAAATGAGTGAATGTGTTTTTAAACAAAAATATGTATAGCATTAAATTTGGAATATCCTGCCCTGCCACTAAAATAAAAAGATAGAGTTAATGGAAAAGAAACAACAATAAATAAGGCAGATTCTTTGAATTATTTACCCTTTTATGTTTCCTCTTACAATTAGGATTCAAAATCAATGAATAAAGTAACACGAAGAATAAAATGAAAAGTTCAATTAACGCAAAATTTACAAAACATCTCAGAAATTACTATCAGTTACTCGTAAAAAATTAAACCATTTACTCCAAAAGGAATGCAGACATTTTGAGACATTTGCCTCGTAAACATTAAAAATCGAGAAATATTTCATTCATCTCAATTGAACAACGGATAATACGACACGCCCCGACCATATAAATATGGGCATTTTTAATTTCAAAAACTAGAATAAAATGATGAGACATTTACAAATTACGAAATGCCACTTCTGGAATTTATGAGAAGACATAAGTTCTTACCGCAATTATTTTTCAATTATCTCAACATTTGTAGAAATGCTAATGACTGTAGTCAGTTATTTAAAACATTACCCTGGAATTCTCATTTCAAGAGTTTTTTTTTAGACGTATTGCTTTCCATCTCGAGCAAACTTATTTCTATCTAAGCATTATTTTATGTTGTTGACATCAGTGATTTTTATCTTTACGTTGTTTAAGATGGAATTATAAAGATAACTTAAAATATAACGTGAATATTCTGCAAATATTTCTTTGATAGACTTAGTTTTGAAATTTTTAGAAAGAACTTTGGACTGTTTTAATGTGTTATTCCTTAAGTAACGCGTTATTAGTAGAGAGTGGGTTTGTTTTTCAAATTACATAAGTGTGAAAAGTGAAAAAAATCTCTTTATAACTCTCCTGGTAACAAAATAGAAGTTTTATTTGGAAATATGTCTAGTTCCAATGTAAAAATGTATGAAAGTGATAGAACCACATAAACATAACATTTCACCGGAAATATGCATGTATTTGGTAAAGTCAACAAAGATGCATTAAGCTCAACAATACTGAGTATAGAAGATTTAGAACTAGTATAGAGAAAAATATCCACCAAATGTTTGCCTTCTGGGACTGAAATGAATTGATATACTCATGGCTTCTATATTTATAAAAATAAATCCTTGTGTTATGGTAAAGTTTACTGACTTTTTGTTGGTGTAAGTTTTCGAAAGTTTCCAAATGTTCCTGAGGGGTAATAAAAGGTTGTAGAACATTGTAAAAGGTTCTTTATGATCCTTCACTGCCCTAAGAATTTCTTTAAATTTTCCCAATATAGTCAGAACTTACAGGGCACTGGAAAATTTCTAAATAATTTGAAAAATAAGTACATATATAAATCCCATTCTTCTAACCAGAAAAACAATCGTTTAGGAAGAATAAAACACAATTTTGAATAGTTTTTTTGTATAAGCTTTTGACATATGACTCTTACTACACAGTAACAAAGTGTTACTAATAGGTAATATTCATTCACTCCCAAACTAACGAACAGTAATGTAACTTAAACTTTTTTCAAAGCATTTTTAGGCAGAGATTACCCTTTAGACGTAAAACATGAAAGAACAAATGTTTATCTAACTTTCGAATTAATATAAAGATCTGTCACTCTGTGCAGACTTATAAATAAAAAATAACTAATTTTAGAAAGGGAAATTGAGAATAGTCCCTAAAAGAAGAAATTTAATTCTTTATATGGTTACAGAATGATATTTAAATAATTGTTTGAAAACTAAGTTAAAAGAATTTTTTTTATATAAAGGATTTTTTTTCTAAATAGTAAAAACCTAAGGATGTTTACGATTGGTCAACTATAAGAAGATTCAGTTCTGAAAAACATTCCTCCTATAAAAAGGATCTGAAAGTGAGGGAAATTTTAAACAGAGCCATATCCATCATCAACAGCTATATGAAAGGTTAAAATTCTCAAACTCATTTGAGTATAAATTTCTAAAACTTAATACCAAAGAATGCCTTTTATAGAACTTCGAAGTGGATTGATTTTGTAATTTTAGTAAATATTTCCTCATATATCTCGTCTCTATCTCCGACTCTTGCACATGCATACATGTATGTGAGGGTTATTTCGGTATTTTCTTTAATAAAGTATTTCTCTGACCAACCCTCAAGTCATGCATACAGAATATAACATTGTTTGCAACAACGTTATCAAATTGTTTTTCAAACCTAGATAAACTTTAAAGCTTGAAAACAACCTTTTCAAACAATGTATATACAATATATAAGCGAGACTATATTATTAATATACATGTCACTTCGAAAAGAAAAATTTAAATAATAATAAATTTTAAAATATTAAATTTATACAGAGAATGTAGAATACATCACTTTCATATAAATTATTCTGTTATATAAAAGTTATGCCACTTAAATTTGTTAGGGATAAAAATGTAAAAAAACATAAACAAAGGATTTGGCAGTATTTTTATCTAGTATAATAGGAGACAAGAAAAACAATCTACTCGGCATTACTTAGACAGCAGATAGAGAGATATTCAATGTTCAAAGCACTGTTCTCTTTGAATATTTGTGGTAGCCACCATTTGTGTCTTTTTTCTTCTTATTCCGTTTCGTGGGTGCTAAGAGATCTCAGAATCAAAAACTGCTGACGAAATCACCGACAGCAAATCGTTCTTCCACTCACGTTCTTCTTTCCAGAATAACTTTCGAACCAATACTGGGATCATCATATATCAGACTGATCTGCGTAAGTCAGTATTTATTCTTTTGAGCTCCGGCCTTTGTGATAGATAGTGTTCGAAGAGCAAATAATGGCTGGCTTCACTTTATTCCAGTAAATTGAACACCGATTCTCTTGTCTAATGATTGATACTTTATTACTTTATTGGCAAAATAACGAGAGATGATCGTGATTTGAACATTTAGCAAATCATGCGATACCCTTTTTATAACTGGTTTATAGACCAATAAAATAAAATAATCGTTTGTTAGAATATCCTTTAAAAAATACAAAGAATCTAAAAAGGAGTCTTTCACGTTTGCAGAATCTATCATTTGTTATTATTAGCATTAGGATTTCTCTATCGTACATTTTTTTCTGCTTTTGGATTGAGTTTTTTAATACATGTTAAAAAAATCTGTGAATCAGCAAATGCCAGTTTAAGAGTAAAATAAAATAAAATACTATTATGTGAGGTACGGAAAATCATAATTTCATATTAAAGAAAACAAAAATTTTGACGTGTGTATGGTGCAAAGATAAACAATAAATAAAGGTTTGGTTTGGAGCGCTACGGTCAATCCTTGCTACACGAGGGTTAATTAGACCGGGACCTACTGCTTAAAGCCGATTTCGAACGGCTACAAACGTCCATGCCAAGAGTGGGATTCGAACCCCAGACTTTGGTACTGCATGCCAGAGCCCTTGCCATTCGGCCATCACCCTACTAATAAATAAAGAATTCTAATAAAAAAATATTTATGATGATACTATTTTTTTTCTTTGAGCAAACTTATGCTCATGACCTATCTTCAAAGAGGAATAATTTGACTACAGATTTTAATTTAACTTCTCATAATGCTATATGAATAACTATATAAATATGACAAAATTAGAAAGCTTATGTATCCTCTTTTGTAAAAAGCTGATTTCCGAAGAATAAAAAAACATTTACTTAACGTAAAACTTTATATAAACTAGGGCACAATTGTTTTGGTATATTTTAGCTCCTGTATGGATATAGAAAGCATTCTGTTAATTTCAGTAAGTCACAAATACACATCTAATAAAATTTCTATTTATTTCAACGATTGTCAGTATGTTGATCTTTATAGATTATAAAGATAGTCTCTTAAATATACATACCACATTTTCTTTATTCACTAACTGAGAAAAAGGAAATTTGGTATTTTCTTAACACGAAACTTAAGGTATCACAGTCAATCACCACACTAAAATATTTGGTGAGATAAAAAATTTAAAGCATTTGAATAGATCATATAGCCCTTTAATGCGTATGCTAAACCGCAATAAAATAAAAATTCTATCTGATAATTAATAATTCAGTATACCTTTAAATAACAAGTTAAAAAAATATTTGCGTTTTAGATAGTAAAGGATCGCTTCAAGTTATACCTTTTGAAACTTCTCTATTTTAATTTTCTTTTATAAAAACAAAAATGTTGTTAAATAGCATCTGATTTTTCTAGCAACATTTCTAAATTTTTTATACAAAGAGTTAAATTTTTTTGACATGGATTTTCGAATGAGAATAAATGACGAATACATAAGCTAAAAAAGATCGTATTGGCTAAATAAAACGTACCTTTTAAGTCACGATTTACGGTGTAATGATTTAACAACTGAAACTGTTATATACTATTATTATAATTCATAAATAAGACGCAGCTTCTGTATATTGGCATTACGCTTTATCTTTCGCTGTATCTTTCCCATCATATAAGTCATTCTATTACGCGTGGGACGTTTAGTACACTGTAATCACAGCATGAAATATTAGTACTAATACTTACCTTCGCTTGGATACAATAACTGGTATAACAATTATGTTTTATTAATATAGTCTATCTTTATCAATGATGAGCTTCTATGAGCAAAAATAAAACATCCTGCAGTCACAAAAAGCATATTTGTTTCTGGAAATGATCTATATAACAGGAGAGTGAGAAAGAAGTTTATATGTTTCACAAAGTATAACGCTTAGATATAATTTGGACATATTCTATATAAACTAACCAAATAGGGTACAATTTAAACTGCCAGAAGTTTGTGAATCTTTATTAATATAAAGGATGTTTGCTAGAAATAAAATTACTGCTACAAAGGAATTACATTTAGAAGGGTTTGTAATCCATTATAAACCCCGTATAAACTAATATTGTTGAATTTATTTAATAGTGGATTATAGTTTTAGACAATAACACTTATATTAGGGGTGTAAGTTTGTAACAAACTGGTGCCCAAAACACTAACGGGAAAAAATATAAAGACCATAGAAAATCCTGGGGAAAAAGTGGTCTTAACCCTTACCTCGGCTCATCGGTATAGGAGACCGCTGTTGCATCTGTTCTGAAGGGAGGGGTGGTGGTGGAGGGGGTGATCAGACCATTGAGGGTTTGTGAGTTCTTCAGTCGGGTCCAGACCTTCAAGTACAACACATCGGAGATATTCACCCGCTCGCATTTCGTCGGTAAATTTAATCTTTGTAAAACATAGACGGTCTTTTGGACCGATGAGCCTTGAACTTATTGAAATTTTTGCCGGTCTGTATGACCGATAATCCTTGAACCATACTAATTATCTATCAGTCTGCATGTATTCTATTTCCAAGATCTTGTTTTATTGTTGTAGCTAGCATGGCTGGAAGAATTCTTCCTGTTTCACAACGAACCAGACATTTTGTCTCTCTCCCACTATCACAGATTGATGAATCGGATTCTGAAATTTTTGTTGAAATATCTATTTTTTATTTGCCCTTTTAAAGAATGAGAGGTGGCAGTAGTTTTGCATTAATGACTTATAACTGCGAAAAACTCATAAAAATAGGAAAATATCCTAATTTTATCGCGTGGCGGTCTGTGAGACCGATGAGCAGGGGAACATTATAAAGACAGATGAGCCGATGTAAGGGTTATACGTATAGTTTAAATTTAGCGACGTTCATGCTTTTCTCTGTGTAAAAATATAGCTTATAAATTCGAATGAGGCACTTACCTTTTTCGTTTAAGATGCGAAATATTTTTGAGTGTGTCTTTCCGATTACAATCGTTAATTTCTTAATTATAATTTACTATTTGATGTAATTGTTTTATTCAAACGCAATTAAAGGAGAAGAAGCCATTGAAAACAAAATTACCACCCATTATCTATAATATCATGTTCCTATTCCTTGTCGCTGTCTTTTCAGAAGATGTATAAAATCATAAAACAGGTTTTTAAATGATATCCATTGAAGCTGCTAGATCAATTACTTATTGAGGAAGGTTGTCATTCGTCCAAAAGCGATGTTCATTACATATTTACAAGAAGAAAAATATTTGTCACTGACATGTTTTTATTTTTCAGGGCTGAACAGATATTCAATGCACCGAAAGGGCGATTCGTGTGACCAGATCAAGTTCTTATAAATAAATGAATAGAAAAACCTCACTTCGCACAGAAATGTAATTACTCTCTAAACATTTGATAACCTTATTTCCTCTACATACATACTTAATTATTTTTCCAAAGGACTTACGTAATAATTTTATAGCATTTTTTTATCTATTTGAATTAGTTCCTTAAAAATGGAGCTTACTCCAATTAATACTAAAGTGGATATTTTTCACGAACTTTTCAATTGAAAATATGAATATGCTTCAGAAGGCATTCATCTAACCCTGACAAATCACCCGATATTTGTTTTATGCCGGGTATCTTTTTTTATTCTGTGAGACTAATCTTGGATATATTAGCCAAACTAGAATGTCTCTTCAGTTGCGGCCCAAAAAGGTTCTAAGTTACTGCTCAAGATGATTCTTATGGTTGAAAAAAATAAATTTCAATGTCTTCCACAGCCTCTCTTTCTTGGGATTCCTGCCATTATTTTACTTTTTCCCGTGCTCGTATCCTTTGTACTCCCAATTCAATATCTAAAATGGATAAATGTGATAAATTCTTCATAAAACGAAACTATGGTAACTTTATTAATGACTAGTTGGTACCCGTCAAAACATGATGGCTGGACAGTAAATAAATGTACTAATACACAAATTATACTCAACACATCATTGTCAAATGTTGAAAATCATAATAATGCGCATAAACAATGTGTTTAAGGTGCCTCGTGCTTAGTGAGTATCTAAAGCCAGATTTAAAAATGTTACTGAGCATGCGCAGAAAGCAATTTTTTTAATTGTAAATTATCGCCAATTAAACAGCGCGAAATAAACAATTTCCATCAGGTTTAATCTTATATTTCACAAACATAATTACCGTAATAAAATAAAAATGGCAGAGAGAGATATAGAGAGACTCCTCGGAATAAACATGTTTATCATTAAAATATGTCACTGAGCATGCGTAGAAACAGTGAGTTTCTAAAGCCAGATTTAAACATGCCACTGAGCATGCACAAAAATAAATTTTTTTAATTGTAAATTATCACTAATTAATAGAAATTGCGGTTGCCAAAACCAAATTTGGCAAATCTACAGATTACAATCTTTTTTTAAGACCAAAATGAGGAAGTAAATTGATGCAGTAGTTTTCTCTCATGGACTGCCCAAAAAGTCGGCTTAGCAACTTAAATACAGGGTGGTTATAATTAAAGTTCCACTTTGAAGTGGTCATAAAAGGAAAACTACTGGACCAAATGTTATCAAACTTGGTAATAGCTTAAAGGAGGTCATGGAAATTTCTTTTCCGCCCCCCCCCCAAAAAAGTTCAAAAACTCACCACCAGGGGAATTTCGCTGTATGCAATATTATTAAACGAAATAAGGGTCGGAATCTAATTTAACCTTTTGTTACACGGGTTAAACATTTTGTATACCCTTAAGAAGCATTGATCTAAACAATATTACCATTTAAAGTCTGCGCATTCCGGAAATCGTTTTCTTAGTGATCGCTAATTTGTGAATTTTGAAGCCTTGATTCGGCCCTAAGACATAAGATATCGGTTTAAAACGTTTTTAATCGTTTCTAAAATGAAACTGTTTGTGGGGTTATGCAAAATCGCAATGGCTTGTAATTGGCTTACGGCAGGAAGAAGCAAATGATCTATGCAGATGCGCTGCTAAGAGCTACTGTTGAGAATGCAGTAATGCGATTTAACTTGATTTCGGAAAATGGTGGACGCCACATTGAACATACTTTGTAACACGTTTCAGAAACGATTCAACACATTTTAGACCGATGTCTTCATGCCTTATTTCGTTTAACAATATTACATACAGCGCCATTTCTCCCTTGTGGTGAGTTTTTGAACCTTTTTTGGCGGAAAAGAAATTCCCATGACCCCCTTTAAACTATTACTAAGTTTGATAGCATTTGGTCCAGTAGTTCTCCTTTTATTACCATTTCAAGGTGGAACTTTAATTATAACCACCCTGTATATAGATAACAGTTCGGTGTTTTATACCAAAGCAGCTTCGAAAGCTAATTATGGAGTAATTCTTCCCCTCCTTTTTGCATTTTGCCCAGTATTCTGGGACACTTAACATGTGTCTCGGGGTATTACGCTTTCAGGCTTATAATTATGGCGATTTCCCTCTTCATAGTTTTGTGAATTGACAGCAGGGCCTGGGAATCATTTTCTTAGCTTACTGTGTAGACATTATCTTTCTCTGTTCCTGTGGAAAAATGCGGTATTTGCTTTATAAAATTTTTAATTTAGCATTTTTACCGTTAATTATAGTTAATATAAGGTTTTTCTATTCCCTAAAATGATTATTTTAACTCTGACAGCCTTACATAATATGAAAATGGTATTGAATAGTATCAGATCTTCATGGGAGTAATTTTTGTCTCTGTCATACTACCTACAGAAATAAAAAGCAGTTTCTTTTGATAAATAACAGGAACACACATCTTCATATTTTCCACAGTAGAAAAATAAGAGTATGACAACTTGTTTCGAACTAATTAATTGTTCATCAGGCCAAAAAAATCATGTGAGATTTTTTTTCTATGAACAATATGCCATGTTGTCCATAGTGTCAATTACATCGACTGTTCTTCGGCCTAATGGAGAACTACCAAGAAATTCGAAACTAGCTGCCAACGTTTTATGTTTAATTGGGCATATTAGGAGAGTATGTGTTCCTGTTATGCATCCTGCGACTGGGCTAGGTCGACTCGGCCTTTCATACCTTGAATGGGTCGATAAAATGAGGACCAAGCATGCTTTGGAACTAAACTCTGGGAGTCCCACCTCTTGTTGACCATCTGACTGAGACATATGCTGTATGGCACCCCAAGCCCACGGTCAAGAAAGCGGAGATGGCCACCGCCGTCTTGGTCCACAGCGGACTCTTGCACCATGAGTTTATTTTTAGTTACATATAGAAATGAAGTCAAATTTTCTAGTCAAATATATTAAACTAGCTGAAAACCCGCGCTTCGCTGCGGAGTACATTCAAATTAAATACAACGGTCAACGTATGCAATTTATGCCAAAAAATAAATATATATATTTGCAATAAATGCGATGATCAATGTATACAATTGATGTAAAATATATATATATCTATATATATATATATTTATAAAAAAATCGTAAGGGATATGCATTTTTTTTGGATAATATCCAATCGTCTGCTGCATTAGAAAGAGAAAAAAATATTTTTTTTGTCTATTTAGTTGTTACGCACGTGATGGTAAATTTATTGAAAGTACCAGAAAAAGAAATCACGTGATCAGCATTTAATAAATTAAATTCTAAAAATTAATCTTTAAAAATTCACCAAAAATCAGGAAATGGAGGTAAAAATTCGAAAAAAATTTCATTTTGAAGAAATTTTTATGATCTTTCTCGTGATATAAATTTTATAACCCTCAATGTATTATTTTAAATACAAACGTAAAAAAAGGTGTAAAAAACAGCTTAAAAATTTAATTTAAAAAAATCTAAGAAGAATTTTTGAAAAATCTTTCTTAGTGCACCACTACACTATTAGAAGAATCACCATGCAAAATTTCAGCTCTTTAGGTCCAGCGGTTTGGTCTGTGCGTTGTATGCCAGTCAGTCAGTGAATGAATGAGTCAGTTACGGAACTGTTTTATATATATAGACTATACGGTGTTCAGTTACACACGTATGAACTAAGGTCCTTTGTTTATTTAATTTCATATTGCTCTCCTTGTAATATTTTTTCCACGCTTATTCTATACTACTTGGTCTAAAATACATTCCCTTTTTATATGGAAAACAATTAATAGTTGATGTCCCTCAGAATGGATTCGATGTGAAACACTTATTCGTTCAATGCGATAACACCCGGGGAACTATTACAATGAAAAATTTTCCCCTTTGTTGTACAGTACAGAATATAATAAAGTTTAGTTATAAATCAAACTACAGATTGAACCATGAGAGGAAATAAAATGTCCAGGATCTTGAAAAATTGTATTTATACTAGGGCAATGTTTTAACGACAGAACGCTCAAAAATTCCTTTGAACTGTTTACTTAAATTACGCCTTAGATTGCTGGAAAATCATAACTTTGTAACATTAAGAATAGAAAATGAATATATAATATGTAATAAAAGTTATTGGCCATTAAAGTCACTTCACTGTGACTCAGTTTTCTGTAAAGGATTTTCATCTAGTGTTTCTTAATGCTCCTTCTCGGATTTTTCATTTGTAAGTACTTGTTGCAGAGATATAGAAATGCGCATATTCATTTGTTTCCCCCATTTTCAAAAAGAAAAAGACATAAAAGGTCATTGCAATAACTTTAATGTAGATTTTTTTTATCGCAGAGAGTAACTATAAAAACTGTAATATTCAATTCTCCTGAATGTTTCTGAAAGTAATCGACAGAAATTAAGATGAAGACGTTTTACGCGCGTATCATATCATCATCATTATCATTTAAAATAAGTGTCTTTGCAATCGGATTTGTCCTTCTGATACCACTGCTTCTATATTAGTAGTACAAAGTGTCAAAAAGCAAATATCATGGTTGTTAAAATACTCCCGAAGTAATAACTTTATTTTTTCTTTAAAAATAATTTGAACTCTTTGTAACAAGAAAATGGATTCAAATATTTAACTTTCGTTATTAAATGACTTTTCTAGACGTATTTTTTTTCCTTTTTACATTTACTAGAAACGCAATAGATTAAATTTATTTCATTAAGTGAAATTAATAAGCTCTGCTGCCTCTGAAAAAAAAATGTACTTTTACTTGATAGATCTGTAATTGTATACTTGACAGTAAAAAAGGAGAATATAGATATTTTGATTTAGATATAAAATGTCTAGTTATGAGGAAAAAGGATAATAATAGAGTGCTACTTATCGTTGATCATAGGATCTTTCTATACTTGCTGCAAGTCACGTAAATGTAATATAAGTTAAATTTTTCTCGTAGATACAACAGATAAATAAAAGATGTTAGAGCTGTTTTCATGATGCTACCAATAAAATATAGCCTTAGAAATAAAATTAAAGTTCAAAGATCTTATAAACTGTCCCATTTTTTATTTCGTTTTACGATTCTGTAGCACGTATGGGCTTTCAATTTTAGCACGTATAGACTTCTATTTGTGTTGTTATTATTATGACTAAATACTCAATTTAAAGATCTTTTTGTAGAAAAAAGTACTTAAAATAATGGTAATTTTGTAGAAATGAATTAGTCATCGTATTTGACAGCTAGTCCTTAGAGGTCTTCTAAAGAAAAATTATATAAATAAATAAATAAATAAAATCATTAAAAGTGCACAGCTAATTTTTAATAAGAATCCAGAAATATGTATGGTACACAAATTACAAATAGTAAATTTTATAAGCAGCAATTAAAAGTCTTAAGAAAGTATTAAACGTTATTGAAGGAAAAAGCTTTAAGTGAACATAACAAAAGTAACATTATTTAAATCTACCTCAGTCAGAATAATTTTTAACATCCTGATACCGTTCTGATCAAGTTCTTATCCCTAGTAAATTTAAGTCCATAGAATAAAGACAAATTTGTCAGTGATGAAGGCATTATCCACTGCAAAGGAATACGGAAACTGAAGCATAAAGAAACTATCCCCTTAACTGACCAACTTTTTATCGAATACGCCATAACTTATAAAAACCGATCAAAATCTACTACCACTGAACAAAGTCTTTTAAAATTGCACTTCAAATTACTCTTATACAACATAATTTTAAAGAAAAATATCAGAGATGGATGTATAGCTGCAAGTAGCCATTGTTTAAAGACGGCGTAATTCTACTTGGGGATATTTATCGTCGAATTTGGTAAAAGCAGTCATAATCAATTCATTATCTCAGGCATAGTCATTCTTTAACACATTAATCTTTTCGGTATATATTGTACATTCTTTTGATCTGGAAGACCTTTTATACATGTTTTACAAAATTTGAAATTAAATCAACTTTAAGAATTACAAAATATAATAACTATACAACAGTGAAATGTTACATCGTTTTATCATTTAAAATAATGGATTATTTAAATGATAGAAAATCAACTGTGTACTATTCTAATGCCTTTAATTGAATATTATGTTTTGATTCATTTGATACCTGTTGGAAAAATTCATCCTATCCTTTATAACTACACGCTGTTGAGATGTTACTTAAAAATAATATCTCTTTTAAAACCAAAGTTTAATAGAAATTATTTTATAAGAGAAATCTATATTTTAAGACTTTAAATGATATGCGAGTAGATATGTGTCTAAGATTTGAAGCTACATCAAACATTGTATTTAGAAAATTAATACTATTTAAATGTCTTTTAAATCACAACCGGAGAAAATCAAATAAATACTATAAGAAATTCGAATTGTACTACAAAAGAAACGAAAAATAAATTATTAGACTCCTTATAATTATGAGGTAAAAATGGTTTCGGGGCATAAGAAAACTTACTCATATCAAATATTCCCTCATTTCAATAAAAATTTTCATAAAGAGGGTAAAGCATTGTTATACATTTATGTGTAAAATAAGATCTCTGCTGTTTTTTTTTGTTGTTGATCAACACTGCAGAGATCAACTCAAGTCTTATCATCAACCTATACATGCCTTATGTGAAGCATATCAACGACAGTTTTCAAGGTACATTTGGAGAGGAGTCGTAAATCGGATGCTGTTGAATACTGTAGATCTTTATTGATGACATAGATTATCGATTTATACCCCGAAAGTTCCGGTATCTATCTCCTATGGGAAAACATATTACAAGATCCTGTTTTATATATCGTCGATTGTGTCGCAAATCTCTACAAAGAAAAACGACTATATTTTATCTAGTTTCCCAGACTCATGATCCAATAAAAAATACCATTAAGGAAATCTTACTTTAAACTCGGACCAATATATGCAAATTGCATTTTAAGGGGAGAAATGCACACAAAGCCTTAAACGATAACGCGTGTGTGTATTCATGCTCAAAATTTTGTAATTAACCTTTTACACGCCAATGTTTCTTTTTTGGAACATCATGTTTATTATTAAAAAAATAAACTGTGATATTTGTCATTTTGAAAAAAATACCGTTTATTATAGAAGGTATGATTTATTTTTTGACATGAAATTTATTTTTCAAATATGAATATTTCAGCGAAGAAAAATTTCTAAAAATCGCCTTTTTTACAATTTTTACAATACTTAAGAAATAAAATTCTATAAAATTCAAATCCACCCACAAATTTACCCATCGTACTTGCAAAGGACAAGTTTAATGAGTTAATAAAATAAATTAAAATAATAACAAGAAATAGTTCCTCAAGATTGCGTAAAAATGCAACGTTCCAAAAAAGGAACATTGGCATGTAACGATATGCAAAATCAGTGACATCACACGTCTGATTCTGCTGTCTGATTACTTAGAAAATTCAGCAGAACTTACAAAACTGTATACCCTACAAAAAGGGGACTCTTTGGACGTCGAAGCAAATGACATTCGGCAGTTTCTTGGATTGCTGTTATTTAGTGGCTACCACTCAGCACCTGATGAACATTCCTATTGGAGCTCTCAGTAAGATATGCATATCCCAATTGTTAGCACTACAATGCCCAGAAATAAATTTCGGATGTTAAAAAAGTATTTCCATATTGTTAATAACAGTGATTTGGAACCAGGTGATACTAAAGTAGAGAAAATCTCTCCCTTTTATGAAGAGATTCGAAAAGATTTTCGTCAATTTGTATTTTTTCATGAAAATATGAGTATCGATGAATCCATGGTTCGGTATTATGGACATCATTCGGCTAAGATGTTCATACGTGGAAAATCCAATTCGCTTTGGTTTCAAAGTTTGGATGCTCTGCTCAGCAAATAGCTATCCTTATGCTATGTCTATTTACGGTGGAAAAAGTTCGAAAAATGAAAATTTGCGGCTTAGATCAAAAGTTAACTCCGAACTATATCTTTTATTGACAATCCAGAGAAACACGAAATATTTTTTTTATAAATTTTTGACATCGCACAGTCTGCAGACAGATTTATCTAACAAAGGCTTTAAGGCAATCGGCATAGTACGATATTCCAGAATGGGATAATTTCCTCTTAAAACAGCAAAATAAATATCGAAATTTCAGCGTGGAGAATTTGATTACCGATGCGATGGAGAAGTTTATATGCGCCGTTGGAACGATAGTTCTGTTGTAACTATTGCCTCAAATTTTATCACTCACGAACCATTAGGAAGAGTAAAAAGATATGTCCCAGCTCAAAAAAAGTAAAGTTTATGTTCCCCAACCTTACATTATAGAATTATATAATGAAGGAATAGAGTAGACCTGTTGAACCGACTTCTTGGAAAATATCGACCAACATTACGCAGCAAAATATGGTACTGGAACTATTATTTATCAACGCACTGAATATGGTTTTGGCTGCTGGGTGGATCTTACACACTGATTTACACAAAACCACCACATTAGAAGTATCTCATCTGAATTTAGAAGAGAAATTACTTTGAATTTGCTTCGAGAGAAACCTAAAATTCACGTTAGACCTGGACCCCGTGCCCACCAGTTGACGTCTGTAAGAAAATCAGCTGCACATTATATAGGTACATAATCACAAGGGAGTTGTGTAGTGTGCCAAAAAAAGCACTACAAACATGTGTTTTGAATGCAAGAAAAGTCTCCATGTACACTGCTTCCCACAATATCATGGACACTGAGAAAATGCTAAAAATGATTCCAAAAAATTAGTGTTTTAGAATGTTTTAATTTTTTGTGCTACTGGTTGAAATCCCACGCGATTTCAAAAGGAAAAAAAAACATTTTATTTTTTATTGCTAAGGTATTTTACATTTTTAAAATCACATTTATTCATATTATGTATATTATTAGTGAAGTTTGTGTAAGTGTAATTGTTTTTATTTTTTCTTTATACTTTTTGCATTGCATTTCTTATAAAATATTACGCTAATTAAAAATTATGTAAATTTTTTAATGAGTTTTACTTAAATTTTAGTAATTTCACATCAAATTGTTCAGTAAACCATTATTACAGCATAAAATTTTAAAAGATTCATCATGCAATCCTTTGTTTTCATGAAGCGAAAAGAAAGAGAGAAAAGATAGCGTCACATACCAATGTTCCAAAAATGGAACATCCGGAAAATCATAGACAGAAAATTTTTTACGGCCATTTTTATTGTTTTATATCTTTATGGGTGTATTCTAATGTGAATTTAATGAATTAATTGTGTCTTTTATTCCTGGATCATAGTGCGGCATGTAAAAAGTTAAAGTAAGCACTTATCAGCTATATTTTTAGTTATAATCTGTGAAATGTTTAATGTTTAATTTATAACATAACTGATGTAAAAGTATACAGCAATCTACAACTGACAGTTAATTAATAAATTTGTTTATTATTGCCCAGTAAATAATTTGATATTAGTCGGTAAAAATGTCTTCTATGGGGGATATTTCGAATATGGATGGAGATAAGTTACATTTCATTTTAATCGAGAATTGAAACAGGAAAATAACATGTTGTCTGTTTGCCAGTGGAGGGAACTTGTCAAAGAAGATATTCGGACATAATTCACTAGAATAATTGGTTGCTTTCAATGGTGATACAATATAGGTGAGCCAATACCACCCTCCGCTGCAACCTCAATTTTAACGAGCAATCCCAGGGGCGACATCTGGGGGATTATACCTTCTCCCACCCTCTCTGACCTCATAGAGGACTTCTCGATCACAGATTTAACATGTCCATATCCGGCCTAGACACGTAGGTATTTAATGGCATTCTTTAGTATTTGAACCGAGCACCCCAGTTCCTGACGCAACGAGCTACCACTATGCTACCTCGGGCAAAAAAAGGTAAATATAAACTGGTGCGGAAACAGACGACCAAATATTTCCTCCCATTCTCCATTGTAATCTAAAAGAAAATATAGATTTCTACTTTGTAAAACCCTCAACAAAATAAACAGAAAAGTTTTAGAAAAGTTCATTAAATGGCTTTAATGGTTTTGCATTTACTAGACAATGATTCCTGAAGGACAAGAATACCCTTACATTCCCCTTAATATTCTAAAGCTCTATTATTGTTTACAGTCCATTATGACGGCTAGATAAAAGTGCTAATTAAACAAGGAAGTCAACAAGTTTCGCTTAAGTTTTTATCAGATACCCCTATGCTAAAGACTATAAGAAATTAAACGCAGTTGCGAAAACATTTATGACTTTTACATGAGTGTGGCCAATCTAATTTACTTTTATTCATTACCTGTCTTTATGATACACGAAGAATTTTAAAACAGAACTTTCAAGGTAAGGTTAATTAAAAATTTGGCTACCTTCACTTTTTATGCCTCAACAAAATCTTGAGCTAACAAGAAAAAAAATATTTTTAGCCAAACAACAGCTCCCTACTAACATATAAAAGGGTTATCAGAAAAAGAAAATGTTGGAGCCTCTTAACTTTCAAACTTTTATTTTAAATTCTTTAACAAATTTATTTTCATAAGAAACATGTTTCAATGCTGTTTTTTGGAGGTTTAAAAATTTAGACTTTGAGGAAGTATTTTTTTCATAACTTATTTAAAATTCTCAACTAATTAAGATGTATTACCAGTAAGCCTTTCAAAAATAAAATCTGTCAATATAACTTACTTCACCTGTTCGGTTTTAAATTTTGCGAAATTATAATTAGTAAAAGTTACATGAACTGAAACAGAGCATCATATAAACTGAGACTGTGCACTGAAAAATGATTTCCCTTTCATAAAACAATTTTTTAAGAAAGATGGGAGGAAGGAGTAAAATACAGAAACTAAGTTTTAGTTACATAATATGCCTCTCAACGCTTTTGATTTCAGGAAAAGAAGAAATTTTACTATATATATATATATATATATATAGGTTCGGTGTCTGAAATAAAAAACATAATATTGAAAACTAACAAGTATTTTATCAATTCAATTCATAATGTGAACAATGCGTTTTAAGCATGAATGACCGTACACAGATCAATTAAATATTTTCAGCTTACTTCAAAAATAATCATAATATTCAGCCTGTAACACTATATTTAGAAATTCATGATTACTGTTAAGAAAATTTTAAGATCAATATAATATAGCATAAATTATTGAAATAGGAGGCTTAAAATTGCCTCGATTGAGTTGTAATATTCCCCATCAAATATACCTAAGATACTTACACACAATTATGGCATCATGCAGAGACACGCAATTTGAAACAAATACTTTGACATCTAAAACTATAATCAAAACTCTGATAAGAAAAATTCTTATTATAAATATTATTTCATTCCTTTTTTTCCGATTAAGGCATGGAATCCTTCAATGTTTCTTATTTTGTTACGCTTGTTTATATTTTGATTTCTAAAGAAGTAAATCGAAATTACTAGCTGTCGAGAGTTAAATGACGCTTACACGTAAAACAGGACATGAGACCTCTATTGACCACTTGATTATAGAAATTACTTATTTGTTTATATACTAGGCAACTGCAGTTTGATTAACTATACTAATCACTAGCCGAGCTTTGCCCGTCTACCCGGTCGGTTTAGGGACCTGCTCCCTTCAGCAATCATCGTTCAATGTGACATCAAGTGCTTCGAATGCGGATTTGTGGGACATGGTGCATTCATCTCAGACAATTAACTTACAATGCTTCAGAATCCTTGCATTTCCTGAATTTCTTGAAATGTTACATGTAGGAGTGTCTGTGTTTGCGACATTTAAGGGTAACTTGAAAGCCGAGTGAGCTGACCTCCCTCCTGTCAATAGTGTTGCGGCAAAGCCCTAAGAAGCAACAACCAGGGCAATCTCGTTTCTGCAATCTCAATTCTCGTACTCAATTTGTCTTAAACCAAATAAATTGCTGAAAAAGTTAGGCTTAAAACTGAGATTAAAATTGAAAGTGCAAAATTACAGAAAATGAAATCAAAAGTACATTTTAAAATTATAGAAAAACAAAAACCAAATTAAATTACCAACGGAAAAAAGTTTGTCTAAAATAAAACTGAGATGAAAATTACAATTAAAGATTAATTCCCAATACACGGTGCCATCGCCAATTTGGCGAAAAGTTGACGCCAAAATCCCTTTCGAAGACCTGTTTTGCTTAAACTGCGAAATGTAAACAAATGTGGCGACCAAGAAAGAGCAAATAAATTGGAAAACAAACTTACTGCTGGCTTTATGAAACTCGTAGGCGCACAGAGGATTTTCGCTTCGCTCAGATACCCTTGCTTCACTCCGCTACGCTCACAAAAATTCAAAAAATATCATCCGATCTTAAATTCCTCCCCTGATATTTAGAAACAACATCTTTAACCAACATAGACCATATGCCGTTTAACCAACATAAACGGCAAACTGAAAAGCAATTAACAAACACAAACCATATTTGGTATTTTATTGCCAAAAAGGAAAAAATCTAAAAAATATGCGGTACAGTGTATCGGGATTGAGCACAATTTAAATAAGGTAATAACATAAAATAAGTAATAAAATTAATAATCTATGCTAATAATCGGAACAGTTTGGATATAGGACTCTATTGGCGATATTTTGTATTGGCGACTTTTTTGTCACCTAGCCAAACATCGCATCCTAAATATCGTATGAATTACATAGAAATTTAATTTTGCAAAATATAAATTAAAAAATAAAACAATATAAATAAAAACAATACAATAAGGAAAATAGCGTAAACTTTGTAAACGAATTCTGTGTATACTAAATTACCAATATACGAATTCTACTATACCAAAGCTGTTCCAACGGGGTACGATGTTGAAAATGGCGTATTTCATCTTGTTACAATCTGAAAATGGTTATTTCAGTTATAACACCAAATAACTACAAAATAACAATAATATTTGTAAAGATATTTAAAGAGATTGAAATCCATGCGTTCCCAACATCTAGAATTAACATCCAATATGTGCGCATGCGCTGTTCTGATGAAAGATTAATTCCAACGCCTGGAGATGAAATATTATTAAAAAACCATATTTATTTATAATTATTTAAAAGCTTCCAAACTTATCTTAGAATTATCCGAAGGCTTCAAAACATAAGCATACAAAGTTTCAACCAGATTCGTCAAGAAATGTAGATTTGTATACGATACAAACATACATACGTAGAGACACTTTGCTTTATTTATATAGATTAATTCCCTATCACAGAGATGATAAAGATGTAAACTGTCTTCTTTTCCAGCTTGGTAGAAAAAGCCTTAGAAAGTTTTATATTTTCCAATTCAAAGTATTTTGTAAACTACGTGAATGTTTACCCAGCATGCTTGAAAAGTTCTTGATGTCATTGCCCTGGTGAAGTGGTGATACAAATCTCAGCCAGAACTTTTATACTCTTATCACCTTCATATAATATATCTAAAGAATTTCAAGTGCAAAAGTTCCTACATTTTGTTGTAGTATTGAAGAGACAACCAAGAGCATCTATTTTTGCAAGGACACCGAATCTTAAAATTCATTTTTGACTACAACAGCAATGGTTTTTCCTCTCTTTGAGCTTCTATATAAATTTATTAAAGGTTATGTTTCGGTTTCCCACATGAGAACTGACGCTTTTAGTCTTGTGGCATATAAATACGTGAAAATTAGATCAGCATAAAGTTTACACGTCATATCAATGAATAAGGCATGAGCCGCTGGCGATAGTGTCGATAGGCAACAATCGATAGCATTCTTTTTGGTAGAGCCATTTAACATGCTATTAATATTTTCTCTTTTCTCTCTACCATATGGACCTTTATCATAGTAAAAAATTAAATCTGACTGTTTTATATATTTACTAAATGTTTTGCTAGATGTTGTGAACTAAAAATTAAACAAAAGTAACAGTTTTTCCTTTTGATTATGTTTTGAATAGGTGCCATGAAACTCTGAGAGGAAATTTTTTCCAAAGACATATTCTAAAAGTTTCTAAATGATGTAAATTTGCGAATCCCATTGTTTATCACAATTACTCCCTTTGGTTCATTTATAACGATAAACCAGTCATTGTGATCGAATGTATGACACTCAATGTTGCATCACAAAGTTAATCATAATATCTTTTTCGGTTTATCAACTAAGTACGCAAAATGTTTGTTTTCACTTTTGCCTATGTCTTATGATTACATGTATATATATATATATGTGTCACGATGTCATCATTGTTACGGAATCAAAATTTTTGCGTACTCTTAAGACCAAAATTTCTGAAATGTTTCCTTTTCCGAACTTTGTATGTGGCTTATAAGAATTCAGATTAGTTAGGATATATTTACAGCAGTTAGAAATAAAAATACGTATAGATAACGACAAATACCCAGAAAATAGGTTAAAAAATATGTTTTAGTTATTTAATTGGGCATTGCAATCTTTGTTAATAGTTTAATATAGTTTTTTTAAAATATTCCTTTTTATACGGAAATAAAGCTTTTTCATATCTTTTTAAAATCAGCTGAACGTCCCCAAACTGCTGAACTAAAATTTTAAAAATTGAAATTTTGACGATATCTGGAGTTCGGGATTTTAGCAGAAAAGTAATGAACCTAAATCATTGGTATTTAATATTGTGTGCAGGTATTTGCTATAGATCAAACTATATTTTTTATTCTAAAAGTGAAATTAGATGAAGAGCTATTCATAATCAAATTGGACTGGTTTCCAGAAGGTTAATCTCGATTGATTAACTAAGGAAAGTACTCATTCTCTTTAACAAAGAATACTTCTTAGCAGGTGTAAGCTTACAGCATATTTTTTTTTTGCATATGCTCTGTAATTCGTCCCCGAAGCAACATCTGACATATCCTAGACACTGAGTAGACGAAAACCGTTTATTTATTTTTTGAATTCAGCTGAAATCAGTCATGGATGACGAAAAAAATCTTTCTATCTTTTAAATAATTTTTATCATCATCACTGCTGGAATTCTGCAAAATTCTGCGTATGAACATCTCTCAGTAAACGTAATGTAGATTTACTTTACAATCATTATATCATTTAGTAAAAACATCTTTTGAAAGCTATCTTTAAGTCAAAGTTTCTTTTGCCTTTGGACACTCGCTAAAAATTATGAAATTCCGAATGCTTGTTGAATTTCGCTGAAGAGACTTTTGGGCTGTACTTTTGAGCTACAGGTTAATTTCTATGAACCCCAACTCGTTGTATAGGTCCCGGAAATTCATTTGAAACTGTTTACTCCGAGTAAGACCTCTAATTGGACTGTCAAAATATATCAGACTCGTAAACAAAATAAAAAATTATGATTAATTTTTAGTGATTACATAATCTGTCAGAAATTTTATTAATAAGATTATAAAGCTTTAGGAGCATATCAATGTAACTATCAAATAGGGGTATAAACATAGACGTATCTCATTTAGAACTGACCTTTCCTTCCATGACAAATGAAATTAAATGAATGAATGAATTTAAATTTATATCCTTATAAAATCTTACTGGTGGTCATGGATCCTCAATGTGCCTTCCAAAATCTTCTAAAATGTCAAAATTTTAGTCAGACGCAAAGACGAAGAGTTAGATCAGACGCTGCCAAACAATTCTGAGATTAAAGCTCTTGCTGAGATGTACAGTTATTAATATTAAAATATTTAGACAGACCTACTTCTACATGCCCTTTCAAGAAAAAAGTTCCTGGATTTATCATTTTTTCTGTCTTAGTAGTTTGTACTAAAAGTATGCGTTCAATCAATCTTTCTAAATAATACATTGGAGTAACTGTTATGAAAAATAGTTACTCTCAAACGCCTTAAATGGTAGCTAACGTAAAGTATACTTTTTTTAACACGATCTTGTAATATATGTACATTTAGCAACCCTAAATATCATCGGAAAGCTTTTTCTGTATTGAATGAACTCTTCTTTTGAAAAAAAAAAGAATTATTGGAACTACTCTTAATTTCTCCATGAGTTTATCTATTAAAAGATTGATTGAGTTCTTCCCCTTAAGAAATTTATTTTGAACTACTACTAATCAAACCCTGAGTTGCACCTATGTTATTGGAATTACCTTGAGTATTTAGAGAAAATTTCACTTTCAATATATAAATTTTATTAACAAAGTTTCATCAAGTTTAATTTTTTGTCTTAGTTAAAGAAATTCTAATAGGTTTTTATAGTTAATTTCATAGTGCTGTCATTATATTTTACTTCAGCGATCAGTTGAACAATCTTTTGATATAAACTGATTGTTTAAATACATTACCCTATAACACCGATTGTTTAACACTCAACTCTTTAACATTGATTGTTTAATAAACAATATTCGTTTTAATATATCTAGGTTTGTGGTTCTTAATCTGAAAACTACCTGTATGATAGCGAAAGACTCAGAAATACTTCTTTATTTACAATAACTAGTTTTATATGTATATTTACCACCCACAAATTATATTAGAATGCTTAAATTATGTAACTAATGGAATATTTTTAGTAAGAGTGAATATAATACAATCGCTATTCATTTATTAGCCTGAACCTTATTTGCTCTACAGATATTTCAAACATGCTTTACACACGTTTAACATACATCAACCAAGTTTCAGAACCCGAAATATACTTTTTCCTCCAGAAATTAGTTCTCATTAAGAAATTTATTTGCAGTATGGTATAAAAATAAATGATGAGTAGCTACTTCATTTATAAACATACCTCGTCACAAAAAAATTATATTTTATTTGCTGAAGCATAATTAAAAACGAAAAATTATTCAGCACTACATAAAGAAAGATAAAGGTTAATCATTTATCTAAAGTATAATGGAACAACAAACTTGTCTGTCACTCTTGATAAATTACGTCATAATTTAAATCTGTAAAGTTGTGATTAATGTAATTAGCAGGGCATTAATTTAGGTAAACACGAAGACATGATTTAGGTTACCTACTATCTCACAACAGATAATAAATCATAGAAGTTAACGTGAATATTTCTTTTACATTATTAGATAGTTATGAAATAACAGTACTACAGTTCAGTAGGTAATGAAAAATATATAATCTAATAAACTTTAATCTACAGTACAGTGTAGAATATACTGTACTGAATGTACATAGTCTTGGAAGTTTTTGTCGAAAGGAATGTATTGTTTTTTAACATTTCTTCAAAATCCACGAGCGATATAAAAAAACAGAATTTTACCACAGAATGATATTAAAATTAAAATAATATTTTGTGAGAATTAAGTAGATTAGAAATAATGTTTTTAAAATGTTCTGTATCATGATAACCATCACAAGTTCTAATTTTTTATTAATCTCGTGTTTTTATTTCACATTTTTCTCGTTATGATACGCATAATTATAGGGAATTAACTTTTCATAAAAATTGAAATAAAAGGTTATCGTCTACTACACCTTTAGTTTTAGCTATAATAACTCTGAAAGAGTTTAATTCTATGCGTCCTTTAAGGTATCGGAGTTACAGGTACATACTCCGTGATTAACATCTTAGAAATGAAACTGTCCAATTTCAGTAAAACAAAGTTCTGCCTTTGCGAATTTTTACACCTTTAAATGCTATAGTTAAACAGCTTTTTACAATAATGTGTATGAAATTAATATAAATTATAAAAAAAAAATTAAATCACGAAAAGCCTAACACGTGTGTTGTCTAGTATCCTGAAGTCGAAAAAATAAACACGAAATAATCCGCATCTGTCAGTACGCTGATATTTCCGCAGAAGGGGCAGTTTTAAATGACTTATTGCCAATGTGAAAATTAATGTATATGTGTTTGCTGTGCATTAAAAGAAATTTTTGTTGCGAAATTTTTCATAATAGTTTTATGCATTTGAAAACAGAGGAAATTTTAAAAGAATGATATTTAGGGATACAAATCTATATACTTATACCAGACTATTACCGTCACAATACTTTGCTTAGCAAGGGGAAAATGAGCTTAGTGACTGACATTTTTGTACTCTGAATAAAATGTCTGTTACTTGTTCCATACGAAATGCCTAGGCTTATAATATGTAATACTATTCAATATGTATGGAAGAAGTAGAGCTAGATTATTTTCATTGATGTTCTCATATTAGATGCATTCAATAGGTATATAAGTCATGTGATTAAATTAGCATTGGGAGGAGAAATGTGGATGATATTGGTGTTAATGTAAATTATTGACTGTTCAATGATTTAATCCATTTATAATTAAGATGAATATGGGGAAATACATAAATGCGTATTGATAAAAAAAGTTAATGTTATGAAAGATTAAATTGATATAACTTAAAAATAAATAACCACTTATTGAATTTTCTATGTTTTAAATATTTCTTTAAAAAATTTCAGAAAAATAGAAAAATAGCATGTGATTTTTTTGACTAAATATAAAAAAAAAATCACAGAATCATGTTAAATAAAAATTATTTTAAACATGATGCTAATAAAAGGAATGAATAAGAGCATGTTCAATATTCAATTTTAAATATATCATCTTCATTACTTTTTTTTCTCAATGAAAGCTTCAACTGAAATCATAACAAGCAAATAAATATACTGAAGCTGATTTAAAGCTGTTTCAGTAAATGCTGCAAACGGATTCGGAATTTAATGTAAAAAGATAAAATTGCGCCAAAAACTTGAATATAAATCCCAGAGCTAAAATTATTAATGAGAAATATGCGATTTACCAAAACAAATTATGATAAAGAGCAGTAGTTATGCATGAAAGCTGCAGTGTCGGAAATCCCATATATACTATGTTCCTTCACAGCTGATATATCAATCGAAGAATGAGAATAATTAAATGAATATATAATGAAAAGGAATGCTCATGAAATGCTCTTTGGAAGCTACTTTAACTGCAGCAAAATCTTTATTCATATAACCCATGTCCCAATGCATATTTATGAAGCATACGAATTACTGAATTGATAAGTAATTTTTCATAATATCCTGAAAATCAAATATCTGTTAAGCCTTAATTCTTCTTAGTATACTCTTTTTCATACTTATATGCGTACCACTTCAACATTTTAATATATTTCCATAATCTTGTAGGCTCTCTTTCAAACCAAAGTAAAACTTATTCATGTCAAAAATATGTATTGAAAGATTAATTTAAGTCTATAAAATGACTGAATGCTTGTTAAATAAAATGTTAATGGAATTCTTAAATATTCAAGTAGATAAAGTAGTTAACCCATTTATTGCAAGTACCGGAGACGAATTTTAAGCAGTCACTGAGAATTATAAAAATAAACCTCTTACGTTGTTGAAATATATATCATGCACATATTTATCTGTCTTAATTTGTATGAAAATTCATGAATCAACGAGTCCATACTTGCTCTTGCTAATAAAATCTTGACTTAAAACATATATTGTGCAATATATATATATATATATATATATATATATATATATATATATATATATATTCCCGACGAACGCCATTAAATACTCTTGAGTCAAGGCCGGATATGGGCTCGTTAAATCCGTACACCGGTAAGTCCTTCTACGAGGTCAGAGAGGGTGGGAGAAGTTACGAAACCCCCAGATGTCGCCCATGTGAGTACTCGACCAAAATTTAGGTGGCACTGGGGATTGGTGTTAGTCAATTATAGGATGCCCCATTATATGCAACCAATATCTCTTGTGGATTATGTGACAAGGTCTTTAGTGATATGTGCCCAGCATTGGCAAACAATAAATCCACTAGTAGCACTTTCTCTTTAGAGTTAGAAGAAATAGCTACTTTATCCCTGTTGTTTATCAGGTAAATTAATCGTAGAGACATAACCTCTATATTTTGTTGAACAAGTGTAGCATAAATGCGTCTTTGTGCTGTATTCTCGACCGAATACAATTGTATGAAGATTCATTAATTGATAGAATTTTAAGTTAAATAAAACCTTGACATTATGTATTCTGTTTCCTGAGAATAACCTTCAGGCCAGGATTCTTACACACACAGGTACCCCTGTGATGTCAGGAAGTATTATTTTCAATTACCTGCTTCACATATCCTATAAATTATACACGGCTCTATAACTATTGAATTAAGCTATTAGACTTCTGAATTCAAAATAATTACAAATGAGTTATTAATTGTTTTTAAACGGTTATAAATATTTTTTAATTGGCTCTTTTTATAAAATTTAGTAAATCTTATTTTAACTAGTAATATTAGAACATGCTTACAATAATCATGCTTATAATATATTATTTTATGCATCACATTTATAGAATTTTGTTTAATGAGAAATTTGATAGTAAAATTCATAAATATTATATCAATTACTCCCCTGTTTAGTGACTTTTTATGAACATTATCTGTGTACGAAATACAAAAATGTTGGCCTTCAATAGCGCGTGGGTTGAAAGAAAACTTGTCTTCAATGGAATCCCATTAAATAAGAAATATGTGAATATTTATATAACAGGGTAGAAATCATTATAAAAATAAAGAAATTACAAAGCGGCAGGCAGGCACATTATGTTTTGACTTCAGCCAACTACACCGTGAAATTTGTTGGTTTTTCGTAATGCGAGTACCGTGTAAGTCAACCAACATTGCCCCCAAGATTCCACCTCAATTTAGACCGAGCATTCCCCCAGGGGTGACATCTGGTGGGCTCGCACCCTCCTTCCAACCACATACCACATGGAGAGACTTTCCGGTCTACGGATTTGCCAATATATTGAGTAGACACTAAGGCATTCAATGGCACTCGTCGGGATTCTAACCGAGTACCGTATGTGACAAATTCAGGCTTGCTAACCACTAGGTGGCCATGGGACCCAGATAGAAATCATTAAATATGTTTTCCTTAAGCAATCTTCTGTGGTAAATTTTATAAACAATACTTTATGAAAGGTGGAGATTAAACAAAATCTGATTTCTCTAGGTTAAATCCTTCGCTAGGATTAAATCTATGTTCAGATAGCAAAACATTACAAGAAATTTACATCACAGCAGTTCTAAGATTCAAGATGTTATGAAAAATCAGTAATTTGTTTTACATGAGCAAACGTGGTACCAGTGTTTCAGAAAAATAGTTGGCTATTACTTACAGTAGTTACAGTAAACAGAAAACATCGGCAAACGAGAATCCAGAATCTGAAAAACTCAACTTTTTAAAGAAAATTTTCTTATAACATTTTGCCATCTGAATAAAGAACTGATAAAATTGTTTGAAATTTTTACAAAATAGCAAGAATTTTAATTTTACTTCATATTACCTATGGTATCTCGGATTTAGTTACATGCTGGGAAATGTATCTATAAAATGACTACTGACTTTTAAATCTGTAAACATTTCATAGATTGTTTACACAAGTGTCGCAATGCTCTTAAAATGTACTCCATGAATAGCGTTATTTCTTTATACTGCAATGTATATGTAGCTATGGTATTAATTGTAGAATATATTAATATTTAATATTCTTCCAGCGTGAATGTCTTAAAAATAATTAGTGAGTGAAATACAGAAAAATGTGATATAATATTTATTAAATTATGTAACTATGTATGAAAGAGACATTTAAATCAAACTCCCCGAGTTACAATTTTAACATTTTTACAAATCTTAAGGTCGGGAGTAATATTTTGAAAACATCACATAAATATATTACTATTAATGCTTTGCTTTAATGGGACATATAAGATAATCCTGTATGAAATTTTGGAGATCATATCAAATAAAGCTAAATTGAGACTTTTTATTCACAGATTTTTGCTCGGTTTTGTATTTTGTATTATGTAGAAAGTTATACAATATAGGAACAGATGAGTCAGACGCATCGCGTTGACGAAAAGTTGCCGCCAAAAATTTTTGGCGAGAATACCCTGTTTCGCAGACCTGTTAGGCTTAAGGTGCGAAATGTAAACAAAAAGGTTAAATAATTAAGTCAATATAAAAAAAGAGCACTTACTTTGTGAAAAAAGGAAAACAGCGTTAAAAAAGTTACTAAAAATGTAAAAAATTCATTTTTGACAAAAAACACAGCAGAAATGAGAAAAATAACCAAACAAAAATATAAAGCATTATTCAGCTCAACACAGATTTGAAATTCCTCCCAGTTTATTTCCCTCACTGTTTCCCGAATTTATTAAATTGGTAACCAATAACTGCACACTGATGGTGAAACATATACAGTCCCAAATAAAACTAAAAGTCAACTTGGCGATTATGAGTCGGCAAAGAACTTTTGACATGCCTCCATGTACTATTTATAGTATTAGTATGGGATTCAGAATCAGGGTCAACAAAATGAATACTATGATTAACAGACGAATGTTTAAATCCATCTGTTCTTATATCTATGTATGATTTCCAGCCATCTGAATGTATTGTAGTTCCTGGCAGAATACAGTCCATAAGAGTTTCCTTAGTCCTATCAGCTACAGCCACTAAAAATATTAGCACAATCTACCAGACCCCTTTCCACACTTCCAAACAACCACTGCCCCTCAACTGGATGCCCTCGATGATACTTCCTTTTTCCGAACTTAGATTCGTCATTTTTTACCACCTTTTCCTTACCCCCTATTTTCTCAGAAGTATTTCAATTATATACAAAATGGTCTAATTAATAAATTGAAGCCAATCGCACAAAGTATGTGAATTAAACTGTCATTCCTTCGTTATGTCGGACGTCTTTCTCCAATTTAAAATTTCAAAAGTCAAAATAAAAATCTTCTCTATAGTCAGTTTGCTGCAAGTAAACCAAGATCCAAACCTCAGACTCCGTTGACTACCACACTCTTTCCCATTCAACTTTTTTCTACAGACCCACTCATATCCATTTGAAACATCAATTGTTCTTCTTAAGTTTCATTTCGGATTCCCACTTGCACACCTTACGCCCGATTTTAGAAATCGGGAATCCCACAAAAACAGAAAAAAAGACTTCTATGAGCATGTAAAAAAAACATTCACAAATGCATCATGAATAACACCAACAGTATGCCTATCTGTAGAAAATCGAGACCTAATTCTATCCAAAATATGTGCTTTATATCTCTCAACAACATCCTTCACCGACATTTCAACTATAAAAATAATTTCAGGTAGACTCTTCTAACAAAACTACCGCTGGTTATTAACGTAGGATTACTGATCGTTGCTTCCCTCTTTTGTATGTATATATGAATGTGTGTTATGTACGTATATATATATATATATATATATATATATATATATATATATATATATATATGTCAAAATTTTAATGCATTTTGGTGCTTTACTGTTTAACTATTTACTGCATGTCCAAGCGATACTGACTGGGTTTGGCGCGCTGCCAAAATTATAACTCGCGATGTATGGACGGACGGTTTTGGCGTGTGAAATTTTACTTTCCGGAGGACCGTTATGGAGGAACGTAATCCTACTTTAATAGATAATGCAATAAGGAACCAATCAAAACGTAATACGAAACAAAATTTCGCCAAAATAGCATGGTTACCTCGCTAGACAAAAAAAAAAAATCACCAAATTTGGCAGGCGGTTAGTCTGGCACATCTGTGCCACATTATGTAATATGTGGGCATGAGAGAGATAAAGATTTAAAATAGCAGCACATTTTAATGTTTCCTACCTGCCGCTCACATGGTGTAGTGGCTAGCATCGTGAGCTTCCTCGCATTGGGCTTGGGTTTAAAACCCGAATAAGGCTTGGTTGTAAATGTATTGTCCCCACATAGGGAGCAATGCTGGCTCTCCTAAATGGTGCTCCCCTAATAAAGTAACAAGTAAGACCTCACGGTGAATATAAAAAATCGAATTTCTCATGACAAGTGTCTCCACATAAATTGTAAAGCTCATTACGTTGTTGCCGTCATCTGGCAGGACTAATGGGAGTTTCAGTTGATTTCACATTTGTATAATATTAATATTTCATTTTATTTTTTAAATTTAATGCGGAGGCACTTTTTTTTGTAAGATATTCGCCTTTCGTTATTCACCGCGATTTACTAGGTACTCTATTAAGGGAAGACCCTATAGGTAAGCCAGCATTGCCCCCTATGAGGAGGACGGCACGGAATCAACCAAGCCTTATTCGGGATTTGAACCCAAGCCCGATGCGTGGCAGCTCAGAACGCTAACCACTCCATCACGTGGGCGGAAACTTATATAATGTTTCTTATTATAAATGTTAGGAACATTGCAATATTAAAAAAAATACCTCAATGTATTCTAGCTTGTTACATAAATATTAAAGAGCTAATATTCGTTTCATTTGAGTAATTTATCTGGAAAGTTAGCCATTATGTGAAACGGACGGAAAATAAGTAATTTAATTAGCTCCATCTTCACAATCCACGAGTCGATTTGAAACTCGGTTTAGGAGACTCCTGTTTAAATATTTTATTAAATTTTACTAACTAAATGTTATTTAGCTGGTTACATATATATTATAGAGGTAATGTATAATTATATAACGTGACTTCTTCATTTAGAAATTTACCTTTTAGAAAATGTACTGGATTGCGAGGATATCTAGTTGTTGATTCTATACATATAAAATATTACCCTAAATAAAATAGTAAGGAAACTCCTACTCTGCATTTTTTCTTTATTTTTTCCTTTCTTTATGCTTACTAATCTGTTACATAGATATTGCAAAACTAATGTACGTTTCAAGTGACTTATCCATCCTGAAAGTTACCCATTATAAAATGTACGGAAAAGGGTAATTGAAACACCATCTTTTTAGTTAATGAATGATAACCAACCAATGTTGTTAACCAAAAATTTCGAACTTATTATATTCGTACTAGTTGTTACCCGTCGAAACATGACGGCTAGACAGTAAATAAATGCACTAATACGCAAATTATACTCAACACATCATTGCCAAATGTTGAAAATCATAATAATGCTAAGAAAAAAAATTAATATGTTTAAGCAGCCTCGTGCTTAGTGAGTATCTAAATCCAGATTTAAAAATGTCACTGAGCATGCGCAGAAAGCAATTTTTTTTAATTGTAAATTATTGCTCATTAAACGGCGCCAAATAAACAATTTCCATGAGGTTTAATCTTATATATCACAAACATAATTATCATAAAAATAAAAATGGCAGAGAGAGAGAGAGAGAGAGAGAGATCTAGAGAGACTCCACGGAATAAACATGTTTATCATTAAAACATGTCACTCACCATACTCAGGAACAGTGAGTTTCTAAGGCCAGGTTTAAACATGCCACTGAGCATTCGCAGAAATAAATTTTTAACTGTAAATTATCGCTAATTAATAGAAATCGGGGTTAAAAAAACAAATTTGACAAATCTACAGATTACAATCTTTCGTTTAAGACCAAAATGAAGTAAATGGATGCAGTAGTTTTCTCTCATGGACTGCCCCAAAAGTCAGCTTAGCAACTTAAATATATAGATGGCAGAATAAGTGAGTGTTTTGTTTTATTTAATACCTCTATAAAATTGCTCATTATAATTTAATAATGTATCAGTGGTAATTAAAGCATTTTTTCATTGATTTTAGCTCTTGGGTATTTTCATAAGTGGTATTTATACGAGCGGGACATTTAATCCACTGCATGTCTCCGAAAAAGGAACTGAATGCTTTTACGGTCAAGCATATACGTTGTTATAACTATAATATTAAATAACGAAATTTTTTATATACGTAGTAAGATATAATAACAAGTATTTAATTGAAAAGAAGAAAAATCTATATCCACTTTTTTTCATAAAATAATGCACTTAAAAATCATTTGAGGAAAAGCATGCGTTTAAATTCTCTGGATATGTGATGGCTTTATATAGGACCACCACAGGAACATATTTATATCGATTTGCTTAAATAAAGCCTTTAACATTTTCGTGAAAAAAGTTGGAGTATAAAATCAAATGAAATCAAGATTAGTGGGCTCCCGTAGCCCCCTGCCTCGCCGGAGACGAGTTTAGAAAGCGATCCACGAGAGGGCACTCGCACTCCGGCGTGCGCGGATGCGGCCGCTATGTCCTGGCGCCCAACTCCCGCGATATCCTCAGATCCGATCTGTCAACCGTTGGTGGCACGCGTTTTCCTATCTGGGCTATTCTGCCCCGATGCATGGTGGACTCTTGCGCTCCCTCTCATCTAAGGGCATACATTCAGAGCGTTGTACTTTGTCTCATAGCGACGATTCTTCGGCTTCCGCCGATACTTAGCGCATCTCGATTTTTTGAATTCCACGAGGCTAAAGTGAGTGTCCAGAAATAGTGGACACCTCTGTCCAGCCCCCCTTTAGATCAGCCGAGTTCCCGGCCTGGATTAACTTGTCATCGCAGCTTCCAGGGGGTAAGCTGTTTTATTTACCTTTCAGTAGATTAGAAGGTGCCACGAACTAAACTCTGCACGGAAAAAAAATTGTAATTTTTTTTTCTTGCAAACGCATTAACAATCTACTTTTATTTTTGAAAGCTCTCATTCATCGGAAATACACAAAAATTGGTTTCGTTCACTTAATTGGAGTGAAATGCAATAAGCCAATATTTAAAGAAGGGACAAGGTCTCAGCCAATTAAATGTTCACAAACTTGACATCAGCTAGAGTTAGATTGCGATAAAAGAAACAACTGTAACATTTGTTATTTCGGAAATTTATTAGCATTTCTTTGTACAAAATTTCTAAACTTTGATTTATCAATTCCAATTTGATTGATTGATGAATTACAACCTAAAGGGATCATGTTTACACTTGCAATTATACTTTTCCCTACCGTTATTGTTTCTATCATCCAACTGTAATGAGACTGCCGCATTATCGAACTAGAGATTAATCTGATTATTGATTATTAATGCAGTCAACAATAGCATATCTAAAGCGATCATTTGGGAAGCTACTTATTAGTTGCAATGCAAATTTAAGGAAAACAGGCTCGGGAAACAATCTTTAAATTCAATGTGGTAATTCATTGTGTTAAAAGTGTTTGCGAATGTGTAGCTTATTCTTATTTCTTATTTTATTTGGAAATAATACAGTATTTATTAAATAATATTTCGGCATACGAATGATAAAAAAGGAAACTCTAACGTATTCGTATAAATGACACTAACGCATTTCAAACCCCCATTTAGAGTATTAAAATTTTTAAATTATTTACCAATCAGTGAAAAAAACTGTAATTCTTTCGATGGTCTGGAATGTGATAAAAATATATAATTTTTTTTAAAAATAAAAATCATACAAAGAAACATAACTACCCATTATTCGAAGAAAAAACGCAGTTGAAACAAAACAAAACAAAAAGAATAGAAAATTGGCAGATCCCAGCGCAAACAGAAATAAATGCTGATAAAAGTATGTAGATAAAGCAATGTAAATCTGTGCAGGTTGCATCTGTATTCTGACGAGCATTCCATCCGTTTAACAGAATAGATTATTTTTTCCGTAATAAAAATTCAAAATATGATGCTATACATAATTCATTTGTCATATATATGCAATTTAGTGATGTAAAAGGTAATTTTATTCTTAATTGCATTCCGGAATTGATAATAGAAATGGTTCGTATTCAAATTTACGCTTATAAAAGTATATTGGCGTAGAAAATCTAAATAACATATACTGTAGGGATTAAAATAATATTTTACAATAATATCACTGCTTTACGTTTGGTGTAATTATTATTCTTATTTAAAAAAAACAAAAAAATCATATGCTGGTTTCATAACGGAGTTCTAGGTGTCATGAAACTTATGACATTTTTCTCCCGTCATTCAGAAATTTACTGTATTTTTTCTATTTCTGCAATACAAGTTATTTTCAAAAAAGACAAGAAGATAATAGTTCCTTTCAAAGTATTCTAAAATATGAAACAAGCATAAAAGTCATATATTTTCTTTATACATTAGTATGCAAAATGCTTAAAAACTCTAAATACTGTTTAATTTTAGTATATTTTTTGATGGCTTACTTTATTCTGATATCTTTTAAGCTCCCAACGATAGAGGCTTTCCATATTTTGATAATTTTTTTTTCAAGTGGTTTAAAGATGAATGTTCTTAGGTTATGAAATATTTTATTCTTCAGACGAAATTCTGTTTGAACAGAAGATTAAAATACCTAAAGCATCGAAAACGTCTGTCGAAAGCCATTTTCTATCCCGTGTATTTTGTTTACATAAAATATTGAGGTTTGAAGTTTTTCCTTTTATAAGTTGATATCCCAAACTTCACATTGAAAAAGCCCTACAAATACGTTTGTATTAGGAATTTGAAAAATTCTAAGTAAGACGAAGAACACAATTCACATGCAAACAGTTTAATATCTTTTAACGATATATCTACAAAGAAAATTATATGCCTAGTATAGCAACTGATATGTAATATGAGAAAATAATCTTAATTTACCCATTTTTAGTAATTTTATAGCATTAAAATAGTTGTATTTATTCTGTGATACATTTACACGAATTTAACGAATGTTGTAGCACTAACCATTTGTAAAACTGAGTATGTGTTTTCAAATTAACGCAGAAAATATGACATATATAGCTTACGTATATATATATATATAGGGTAAAATTAAACAAATTTTCTTTCCCCTAAATCGTTGTTTTATCATTATCTCTCTCCTGAAAAAATATATATTTCAGTTACATGTGATCTTTCTTTTCAACGACCTGAAGAATAGTAACAGAAAAAGCTTAAATTTACATATATTGTATCTGTTTAGTTTTTCATACAATAACTAAAATCTTAAACAAGTAATGTCTTTAAATCATATAAACAACATAAAAGCCATTATTCATGTAATGCTTTTCGTACAACACATCTGACGATCAATAATACGAAAAACAAATATGCAATCTATTGCTCCAAAGAACAGCTTATCTTTTTCAAACCTCAGTTTATACCATATGAAAGCAAAGGTTCGAAAAACAGATAAAGTCGGGTATTAAGACGGACGTGTGGAAAACATCCCTTGAACAACAAAGTTTTCATTTACGTTTAGAAGCATTATTCTACGTTTGTTCTTCTGATAAGCCCCAGATAAGTATCACAATTAGCATCCCTCCCTTTTTCATTCACATCAATTCGAACTTTGTCATTCCCAGACGAGCTATCAATTTTCATTCTAATTTTCTTTCGATGGTTTTCTCATTCTCTGTGAAATCTTTCTAGCCGGAGAGCAAAAGAATATTTTTTTTCTCTTATCGAGTCACATGGATACTTTTTATGCTGATGGCAGATATATATATATATAAAATATAATATAATATATGTGTGTGTGTATATTAATAGAGAAAGAGGGAGAAATATGTCTTTCTTTCTAATATTGATTTTTAAATGAAATATGTCGGTGTGTAAGTGTACAGTGAGGAAAATGATGGAAAATAATACTTCTTCATATTGTTGGGTAGCTAAGTTGGTAATACGTCCATCTATATATATATATATATATCACAGTTCCTTGACTGACTGACTGACAGATAGTGTACACACAAAACCGCTGGACCTAAAGGGCTGAAATTTTGTATGATTATTTTTCTTATAGTGTAGGGGTTGCACTGAGAAAGATTTTTAAAAAATTCTTCTTAGATTTTTTAAATAAAATTTTTAAGCTGTTTTTGTAACTTCATTTAAGTTTGCATTTAAAATAATAATCTGAGTGTTATAAAATTTATATCACGAGAAAGATCATAAAAATTTCTTTAAAATTAAATCATTTTCGAATCATTACCTTCATTTTCTGATTTTTGGTGAATTTTTAAAGATTAATTTTTTGAATTTAATTTATTTAATTCTGATTTTCTTTTTGTGATACTTTAAATTAATTTTGCGCAACGTGCATAACAACGAAATAAACTGACAAAAAATGTTCAAATACAGTAAAAGTTATAATTTAACCACTAGACTAATTGAGGTGGAAGTTTTTTAAGAATTTAATTCTAATTAGCATCTTTTATGGATATTAAATTAAACCTATATATAAAACTGTAATCTCCCCTCAAAGTATGCTTCCCCATGACGACAAATAAGTCTCAAAGCCAAACTTTAAAATTGCCTGGCGTTGATTTAAGAGAATATTGTATCTCCCACGGTGAGTTATACGTAGCTTGCTCACGCGTAAGTTCGCTGACGAGCCTGAAAATATTAGTTCTGCCCAATGAAGAAACACAAAATATTGTTTATAAGGAAATCCTCTAAAAAGCAATTTCATTATTTTTTCGCTGTAATTAAATGAAAATGTACTCCGTAGCAAAGCACGGGTATTCAGCTAGTCTCGCGATAAAGTGGTCCAAATTTGGTTATGGTAGAAAATTCTTATGGAGGTAGTTTTTGACGTTTATTTGAATTTATTCATAAATTTTATAGGAAAAAGTATACAAAGGCTAATTCACTCTTTATCGTTCGCCATGAACCTGACATGGCTGATTTGGATCGTAACTCTAATATGGATCTTTAACTCTTCGGACATATGTGCAGGTATCTGCTAAGCCAAGCTTTTTTATGATTCTTTGGATGAACCTATTTTCTCATCAATGTGTGCTGACAAGCTTTGTCTAGGGTTTGAAATCTTAGAGGTTATTTGCATTTTAGCTATGATCGCAGCAATCTGGTGTACCTTTTTTTAAATTTGAGCCATTATAATTCAAGACATTAATATGTAAAATTAAACACTCATGAAAAGCAGATAAGATAGGAGCTTCTTTCATGTTTCATAACTATTTGGTTTTAGATTCTCAAAGTCATGATTGCAGAAAAAAGTTATAATAACACTTCGTCTTTCTTGTATTGACATTAGGGTAGGATATTTAACAACAACAAGTGGCATAAGAATCAACCATTTGTACTGTTCAATAGTTTTAAAATATATATATATATATTAAAAATAAGTATAGTTTTCTGAACGAAGTACAGTTTCTTTTTTCACTGAAACTGCCTTTATTCAGAACTAAATTAACTACTCTGTAGTACGCAACCGAGTAAATTTTAAGTCGATCTCTTTTGCATTAGAGATATATAATCAAAGTGTAATTTAAAATTGCAGTGAAGTGAAAATATTCAGCGCTGACGCACTTCTTCACATACGGGATTTCATTGTCCCATCCCGAAATTTCAGTGCTAATTCCAATTCCGGCATTGCCTTTCATTTCACTCAACTCGAAAATATTAGGGTCGGAAGCAGAGCGCGTGTAGAAATGAATTTAATTCTGTCGTTAGGTGCTAACCCCTCAATCTCTTGCGTGTGGGCAAACGTTTACGGAACTTTCACAGAAACACAAGTTTTAAGTTCTTAAATTTCGGTAACGTGTTCTAATTTTATCTCAATGCTTCTTGCTACATGTCTTCAAAAACATCTCGGCGGTAAGCGAGTATGACATATAGTTTTGCTCATATCTAACATAGTGGAAATCCCATCAATGAATAAAGTAGTATAAAGTTAGGCGATATTCAGAATTTATGTATAATTGAAGGTTTCGAAAGAGAGAATGACTATGCAAAAAATACTAAAATTGTAATTATACGTTTTATATGTATTAAACGCATTACATATTAAAGTAATGATGACTCAAATACTTGTTTTTAGTATTTCGATGGCATTTTCTAAACATAACAAAAAAAAATTCAAAAATCTTTTATTTTTTAGTTGGTTGTTTAGAGTGCTATGGTAGACTTTTGCTAATCAAGGGGCTGATTAGACTATTTTTTTACTTTTTAATCACTATCTAGTGAAAATCAAAGAAACAGTTAATCAAAAAACTCATTATGATTCTAACTCGCATGTTTTCGCGTTATATTCATGAAAAAGCAATTTATTAATTATACAATTCGAAATAATCAAATTTTATTAGATTTTTCCGTTACTCGCGATCATTGATTAGCCTGAATACCTGGAAATGGCTTTAACCTACTTTTTCCCTTATATATATTTTAAAATTGTTAAGGACAGCGTTTTCAAATCCATAATAGAACCTATAAAAGACTTCTAGTTCAGGCTGAGGTAAACCTTCAAAAGTACATAGAACATTAAATGTGATTGGTTTATTAACGAATCACAAATGTGATTTATATATCGCTATGTGGCCTGAAGAAAGACTGTACCTATCATTCCAAAATTACATGTTATTTATACGTTCTAAAGTGGAAGTTAAGAAGCTGCCATTTATAATTTTATTGTTTCCATCAAGTAAATATTGTTCCTCTTAAGGTCTTAGTGTATCGTGTTGCCACATGTCAGAGTAAGAAGTTTAAAATATCATAAATATATTTGATTCACAGATAGTGAAACTTTTCCGTTATCAACCTATACATATATACTCCCTGAATTTTTATTATTTAGTTTTACATGATCTATCGTAATCATAATAATTGCAATAGTTACGTTCGTCTTTAATCCGTCCTTAATTCTTTAAATTAAAATTATCCATATTGTTGTTCTACAAATATTGCTCTTGTTTTAGGAAATTAATTTAAATGCACCTACCTGCTGATATCAGGAAACAATGTATTCGAAAAATTGTTTTTATTATAATTGACATTAGCAAATAAAAATGGGGAACAATACTTTAAATTTGTATTTAACTGATTTAAATTTATTTGCGCCGCAAGAAAATTCTGTTAGGGTTGAAAAACCTGACACCATTAACTAAAACTTAAAAATTTATTAATAAGTAAAATATATCACTTCAGATAATGATACAGTTTTATTTAGAAGCGTGTACTTTTGTATATGATCACATGATACCTATATATATGTATGTATGTATCTAAGAAACAAATCTGTCATTTTAAAACTAAACTATGTAACTAACTTGTTGCTTTATTGCACATTTACATTGCATAAACTTAGAAATGAGAACCATACCTGTTGATATTCCGTGAATTGTTTAAAGTCTTTAGGGGTTATATCTTATTTAAATGAGTTTGAGATTAAAATCCTTATGTACAAAATTTAACTGTATATTATTTTCTCGATGTATAGTTAGAAAAAGTGTTAACAACAAAAAATGTTTAATTAAGTGTATTATCTTGCGTCCAATTTAAATTAAAAGAATTAGGACAGGAAATGTTCCTTTCACCGACGTTTAGCGTTTTATGCTTAATACTGGATCAAGAATGTATATTAATGGTACTAATATACTTATGTCGTAATGTTGAATACGGATATACGGTATATGTAAAACACGGAAGATGTAGAGAGAGATTCTGTTTAAATACCCGCGATTATTTTCACAGAAATAAAGAAAATATGTTGCTTTATATTAATGAAGACTTTTCAAGGCTATTCATAGTATTTTATAACCAAATGGCAGGGTTTTCGTAGGCTATGCGAAATTTATAAAATTAATAAATGTCATGTAAACTCTCTTTCTTTTTTCTTATTTGTATTTGAATGAAGAATAAGGGTTTTCCTTTTTTTAGTTCCCGAGTTTGAAAGGGCCGTGGCGGCCTTGTGGTACAGCGCGCTGGTTTTCGATGCTGAGGGTGCTCGGATCGAATCCTGGCGAAGCTCCACTAAAATGCCTCCGTTTGTGTCGTCCCTTCATAGGGGGCAGTGCTGGACCACCTATATGGAGGCTCCATAATAAAGTGGCCAGGAAAATTGCGGTGAATTATAGGCGAATGTCTTCGCAACAAGTGACTCCGCATTGAAAAAAAAAAAGTTCCCGAGTTTGAATCTAATGAGATATTTGTGTTATGTTAGCCAGTGTGCAATATAATCAGGGTATAACTGTTGGTGTTATGTTTCCTCTTACATGGGAAATGAATAAGAAATACAGCACTGATTTTGGAGCCATCCCTATTTTGCGATAGGAATCTGCACTTTTTCGTTGACAAACTCCCTATTTTTCATATTGCTAAACGATTACAGTTTAGAATCAATGATAAGCGATTATTCCTTTATTTGTTTGAGTGAGAAATAGGGAAAAAGGAAAGAGCCTTTCATAATATTTCTAATGCATGAAATTTTTGTTGTGTTTGAAGAGCGAGAAATATGATTAGTCTAGAAATCATTCAGAATAATGACCCTATATATATTTCAAATTCTAAATCAACATACGTAGAACGATTGAATTAATTGTTTTTTTCCATCCAGGGACCTCAATATTTTGAACATATTATGGCGCCACCGTACATGTTTTTTGCAATAGTTTCAGTCTGTCAAGATAAGCATTTGCTTCTAAATAATAGGACTTCCTGATGACCACGTTGAGAGACGAATTGAACTGTAATGTCACTCATGTGCTATGTTCTGAATGATTTACCCATAGCATGTGAAACAAATTACTTCCCTTAGTACCCCCTCTACACTTCCCTCGGTGAAGTTCTCATAAAGATACATTTCTTTTGAGCTGGTCATTAGTGAAATGATGCTTAATTTTTATTCAAACTCTCCATCAAAGTGTTTTCATCATTTATAGAGAAAAGTTAAGAAAGGTATTTGTTATCACTAATCAGGTATGATAAAAATTCCTAACTGTTGCTAGTTTACATAATATTGCCAATTTATTTTTCGTTTTATAATTTAAATAAGAAAACACTCTTTTTTGTTTCGTTTAACGGATTCTCAGATTTAACTCATACAGAGAGATTACAATCTTATGCTTGTATATATTATATTTATATGGATGCTTCTGATTTTATAAAAAGGTATTGAAATGTGTAAAAAGGATTTATAAAATCAATAATTTACCAGAAGAGAGAGTCGGCCGTTACAATTTCTTCCCCTCCGGAAAACTGGAGGACAGAAATTTCTTTAGTTAGACCTCTAAAATAGGTACTTTAACTAATTTTAACAATTTTCTTTCGACATAAATTAACGTTTAGATTATAAGATGATGAAGACCTGTGCATTGAGTTCAGGTACTGAGGTCATTTATTTCTCTTACGATATATCTTTAAAACTTTTCTCTCCGAAAATGAAGCTAGTGAATAAAGGATCAATTTTTCCCTCAATATTACATGTTGTATAAACTATATGCATATATTTCTCCGTTTACTCAGAGATCAGTGAATAAATTTAATTATGTAACTGAATCCAAGACCAGTTATAGGTTAAATAGGTGTCCTGTTTATCTCAATATCGACTTCTACTTCATGTAGTGCTTGCATGATAATTACTAAGCTATTTCTCAAAAGAAATATTCGTTTTAAAGGGAACCCATAATGTTTTCAATTAGTTTCCTCTTCAAAAACTTATTCTTTAAATTTACTGTGTTTTTTCGAGGTAAAGTAATGTAAATTAAAACGGGATGTTACATTTCGTTGCCGTAGTATCATAATTAGTATTAATTTAAAAGGTAGCAAAACTTAAAGCTAAAATCTAGAATATGCATCGTTTTGTTGTTCCAACTAAGTAAACAAATATATTCGAAGTCTTACAAACCTATAAATGTTACAATATCTTAAAAGTCAAGCCTACTGAGTACACATAGATCTACGCTCTTGATTTCGTAAATTATGGCAGTTTTACCTGCAACGATTTGGGCTCCATTCATCTACGTGAGACCCCTTTGAATTTCTATGCATAGAACAGGCATTTTAAATCCGTGGTATTTAAACTCTATAGGTAATTATGGGTGGTTTAAGTACGGAAATCATAGACTCTACGATTCAACTCGTTCTGGGAAGTAGCCATGGGATGACTGGATAAATTATATTGCATTGTTATTCAACAAAAAATAAAATAAAATAAAAATATAAAAGGCTAACTGAATTTTTTTACGAATGATTAAAATTATATCTTTTATTAAATTCATTACTTTAAGGCTCGTTTTGAGCTGAAGATTTCTCAAGAATGATCCGACAAATATTTTGATCAAACAACATTTTTTTCCAAACAGTTTTTTTCAATCCAATATTTAGAGAGTTAAAACCTTTATTTATTCCGTTTTGTGATTAACAAACTTGATACTACGAATCATATTTATAATCAGTAGCTTGAAATACCCTGGCTGTCCCATACATAAATTATAAAAGTATTTAAAGTAGAGTTAGGTACACTTCAACACATAAACAAGCTCAATTTTAAGAATGCCTTCATATGTATATTTTACAACCATCTAGGACAGTTGTTAAAAACGACAGAATTTGTTAATGAATAACAACATAAATCTATATACAAAAATACCGAAAATTAATAAAGCGAATAAGAAACCATCTGGAATTATAGTGCTTCAGTGCCTAATCGTAAAACTTTTATTTAGATACATTTTCTCCATTATTATTCGCTGATATACTTTATTTACCTGTTTCTACACAGAGGATTGTTTTAGATGTAGACTTCTCATATTTACAGAACGTTATATATGTTTTTCAAAGTCATAACAATGAGAATTTTTAATAGCATGCCATGTAAGATCGTCATACAACAGCAAAGTTAAATGACGGAAGCGTTTAGTAATGAAAAGAAGAATAAGAATTGTTGAAGTTATGTAAACAGCTAAAGCAAAATACATTAAAAGATGTCCAAGATCCAAGTTTTTCAAGATGTGCATTATTATATAAATTTAACTCTATAAAGACCAGCTCAAAGCACTGGCAATCGAAGTTGGATTAAATCAGCTTGAGAAGTATGTGCTCTCAACTTTGCTTTTCTGGACATTCAAATCTGAGTCCTTTAACACTATTTCCCCATTCAAGAAAACGACCAAAAGATAAAAACGGCATATGCTTATTTATTATTTGATTCTCAAATTTTCAGGGATTTTCAGTGTTCCACTATAGCTATCTTTAGTCAGGGATGACAATTAAATCCTTATCATATCATCTTATGATGGCTAATTTGGTATCCTAGCTTACTTATCAACGTCTTATTTTGTTTCACTTTCTTCTCTCCTCCGTAGTTTTTATTAAATGTTTTACGAGAATATATTTTCAAAGAAAAGTCCAACTTCAAAATTTAAAAATCCTCTCTGATTATTCATTTTTGATATATTACGCTTGAACTAAAATGGCAATTCTTTTTATATGAATAAAAAATTATATTAAAGATTATTCAGGTACAAGAAAAGAATTTCCAATATCATTCAAAATTATATCTTTCAACAAAGAATATTTATGAATAACAATTTTGTATTTCTTCTTAGACACCTTATGATTCTGAGTATTACTTAAAATGCTTCTTTCTCTCTTTTTTGATAAGTCTCTTAAAAATTAATATCATAATACTACTTGAAGTGTCATAGTTTAGCACAATTTTGAAACTTTTACGAATATTAATAAGATGTTCCTTTTTAATAGGTAGTTTTATGTTATTTGTTTTCAATGGATATAAATGCTAAGAAAACGACTGTAAATTTAAAGTAAAGTAAACCATTTTCGCAAATGGAGGCACTCTATTAAAACCTTCATTAAGGAAAATCCCTAGATATTTGCATATTGAAAAAAGTTTTGTTCTTGTTCGCTGTATCCTGTATCACTTTATGTCCATTAGAAGTTTTATTTTTAAGGTAATTACGATAAAGTATCTACTTGATATAATAATTCTAATCCAACATTGTTGTTAATCGTATTAATGCCGTGTTAATACTCTGTAACTAATCGCATTTCTTTGAAAAACTGGACAACAAAAACCATTATAATGAAGTTAATTAAAGAGAAGGATTAGTGGATTATGAAAAATCAATAAATATGTAATTATCTCGGCTTTTTGATGATATTTGTAAATGAAATGTTTTATTACTTTTCATTATTCTTTGTTGTTTATTTTAATGGATTAAATTTTCAGTGGGAAATTCATTATTTCCCCGTAGGACATGTAGCTCGTAACTACTGAAATATTTAAATACTTTGAAATTGTTAAGGGAAGTAGGGCTTGAAACGGATAGAAAATGCTTTATTTGCCGTACAATTTCATTACTCCTCTTTTCTTTCCCAATGTAAATAGAGTAATTAGAATGATAAATAAATATTCATTAGTAGCTTTAATTTGCATTTTAATCTTGCGTTTCAATTTGCGTTTTCTCGCCGTATCTTCCATTGTTTTTAAATTTTCTCTGTGTTGTGTTCAACATTTACAGTTTTACGATAAAGCACACTATATTTCAAAATCAGCCTCCTACTGTGAATTATTTCATTTATCTTTGTACGAGTATTTACTTTCAGTTCAGGCACACAAAGGTATATAATTCTTTAGAATCCGTTTTCAAAATTAGCGCTATATCTCGAATTACTTAAATACTATTTTTTAACGAACCGGCTATCAAAATTTGTTAGGAGCTACACAGTTTCGTAATAAAATTCATGACTCCAAAAATTCTTTCTTTATTTCCCATTTTCCATTTTTCTTTACCTTTAAAACAATTTCGCTAGCTAGAATATTGAACTGGGGATACCCTGCTCTCTTGCGAGGCGCACTATGTACTTACATTGTTCATGAGTATGTTACGATAATTCAGAATTCAATTCATACTTCCCATGTCTGCTTAAGAATTGAAGGCCTAAAACTTTCAGTTTTTTTTTTATTATTTTAAAAATGGGCCCCTTTAATGTTAGACACTTGTACACTTTTTCAATAGTATTTTCCCATTCACCTTTAAAACAATTTAAACGACAAAGATATCGAAATCGAGACCTACTTTTCTCCAAATAGTCGCACTGTATCGTAACATGAGTGGACCATGTTGTGATTCTTTTGATCAACCAACTTGTTCTTTCCGCTTAAGAGAGAGCGTAATACTCGAAACATTCGACAAATATCTCACACATTTCAAGATTTGTTCCGCTAACATTTGAGAAGAACTCTGTACTGCTAATGCTTTATCTTCACTTTTAGAAATCTTTAGGTGGCTAATTTATCGAACATAAGATATCCAGCTTTAAAGAAAAACTACAGTATTCCACCAGCAGACCACGTCACGATCAAGTGCTGACGACGACACTAGGAAAAAAATCTGTACTAAGTTTCTAAGTCTTTCAGTATCCCTCAAATACACGGGTCCTGTATTTGGGTTTATCCGGAGACTCTAGGGCTCTCAATCCATTCCTTTGTCTCAGTCTCGACGCCACTGGTTATGATCCTTCATAATTAGCCTCACATTTTCCTGTTCATAACCCTGTTCACATTTTCCTGTTCAGACCGGAAGAACAAAACACGCTGCTTATAACATATTTTTTATCTATGTGCTAGTTTAATATAGAACACTCTTCTTTTCCTTTAATACCAAACCCCTTTACCTTTCACAATTTTTCGACTCGAGACCTCGTGTTTTCTTTACATACTTATGTACAATAAAAAAACTGGAACAATATGTTATCCTTTAGGGATAAAATCTTAGGGTCTGGTTGTTACTGTTTCTTTAAAGCAAAATTTATACGTGGCAAGTTTCGAGTTAAATTATCAAAAGTAAAGGTAAATGATAAAATAATATTGTCTATACATTAGCAAATACAGAAAAGCTTCTGTGGTAATTAAACTTTTTCTTTGGGAAAGTTAAAACCCATGTCAAAATTATAGAATTAGAGAAGTGATTAGAGTTTTTGCTAAATAATCATAAATCTGACAGTGATAAAGAATCGAAGATGTAAGATTCATTATACCGGCATTCCTTTAATTCCTTTAAAGTAAAATGGGAAATTACTGCCTTTTACCACGATTCAATGAAAACTCTTTATTTGAGTTATGAACAGTTATTTTTATATACATTTTCATTTCAGAACGAAAACGTGCGATCCAAAATACAATACGATTTTTTTTAATTTTTAAGCAAAACAAAAATGTAATATACATTTAAATAATTATTTTTTAAAAACAACACCATAATTTTCTTCAAATTTTTACTTCGATTTTATAATAATAGCATAATTTTAATCATAATATTAACTTCTTCATGAATAGAGCAGAAAGCATTAACATTTCCAATTGTCTGAATTTGTTAACATATAAGATCGGGTCCGATATATTCTAGAGATAACGCGTGGACTTTTGGTACTTTGGGTGCTAGGATCGACAAGCGCCATTATAATAGCTTTGTGTCTAGGTCGAATATGGGCACGTTAACTCGTAGACTGGAAATTCCTTTGAGGTCGGAGAGGGTGCGTTTGGTTTGGTTTGGTTTAAAGCGCTACGGTCCTTTTTTGCTACATGAGGGCTAATTAGACCGGGACCTACTGCTTAAAGCCGATTCCGAACGGCTACAAACATCCATGCCAATTATGGTACTCGAACCCACAGACTCTAATACCAAAGGCCAGCGCCCTAGCCATTCTGCAATCGCCCGGGAGAAGATAGGATCCCCTAGATGTCTCTCCTGTGTGTGCTTGGTGAAAATCGTGGTGGGACCTGGTTAAGTCGGACTCCGACCCTTGTGGAGCCATTATAAACTGGAGACCCTCAGCCCGCAAGTCCATATAGACCTGATCTAGAATACTTCTTGCCAGGTGGCATAAACAACAACAACAACATGAAACATCAAACATTAAAGTTTCTAGAATAAATAACTCTACGGGAGTTACGGGATATTTTAAGTTTTTGTTTTAAATTTGCGGAAAAGGAAAAAATCATAATAGGATTTGAATATGATCTTTTCATAATTTCTATATACTTTTAAGTTACAAGGGCACAAAAATTAACCACGCATATATATATGACTTATTTTATTACAATATACAAAAATAAAAGCATATATTCCGATTACTTGTTCTATCGTTACAACTACGATGCATAGCGTTATTTATAATAAAATAGGATTTTTACATATTTACGGATATCCTCCTCTGATATTCCAAATAACGAAAGATTACTTTTTCTTTCAATACGTTGTCAACTGATAAATTTTCTTTTGTAAATCTGGGGACTGAAATTACCATTTAACAATATCTAAATGGCTGCAAACACCATAGGATTCAATTCGCAAGTCAAAGAAAATATCGGCAAAAGTGTTCTTAAATCAGCGTGTGGAGGAGAAAAAGTAAAGAACATTTCTCTTTCTTCTTTTCCCTACAGGTTACGTGATTATTTCCTACAGATTTCAATTTAAAAGTAACGAAAGGCTATAATTCTCACCGTTAAGGCAATATTGACCCCTTCGCACTAAGACTGAGTCTCCCATCTAACATTTTCGTTACCGTTGAAGAAATATACGCGTTAGCTTCAACTCCATCTTAAATTGAAATTCCACTCGCAGTTATCTAAAAGTGTAGGGAATGGATGAGATGCGGGAGAATAACTCTCAGGAGAAAATTAAAGCTTCTTCTTTATCAATGTTAACTTTTGTTGTCATTTATCTGCTTTAGCAGTTCCGCTTCTGTGAAAAGGGTGGAGAGTTTGTATTTCGTTTGTTCAACATTGTATCTGTACTTTAAAAGTAAAGATCGTAAGGTCTAGGAGAATAAGAGACTTCATTCATTTCTTTGACGCAGCGTTTCCACTACAAGGATTTCTGTATAGATTGCTGAAACGAAGTCTGTTCATCTGCTATCACATGATTAATACTCGCAAAGACAGTTTCCGCATTGAAGTCGAAAATTCATTTATACCATGAATTAATCTATTTTGGATTTTTTTCCATTTTAATTTATTTTAATAAAATATCACGGAAGTTCGAAGTACTTGATAAATCGGAATGATAGTTGTTTGTTGGATTTGGAGTCTAATTCTACTAAATGAACCAAATATTCCAGTATATTTGAGAAAAATTAAAATGATGCAAATGAAAAATTCTCTCCAAATGCCGTTGGGTTTATATACCCTAAAATACATTAAGAAGGGGTTATCGTATGTAACCGAGGTCTTAAGTTTGGTTTTAATAGGACAACGGACCTTCAACTTCGCTTGGTTTAGCTTTCAATAATTTACTCTTTATACTAAAGGAGAATAATTGATATTCTTTTTTACTTTATTGAAGACACTTAGAATTCACAAATAATTATTTTGTTTAAGAATAAGACCTCTTTAAAAATTATTGCTATTTCAAAAATTATTGCATTTATCAAAATGCCCCATGCGAATAACTTTTCTTCTGATTTCTTTCACATTTCTCAGGAATGTTAATTGAAATGTTTTCCACAAACCTGTGCATCATTCTTTGAAACTACAAATATTTTTCAAATTTGTTGATCATGAAATAAAGCAAAAACGCAAAAAAAATAAAAAACAGCAGCCAAAATAAAAAATAATTACTTATGGCTTTAGATTCAAACAAAAAAAAAATCATTGCACAATTATATTTATATATGTACTTTAAACTTATAATAAAAAAGCTAAGGTATTTAAATGATTTGGAATGAACACGGAACATTTTGAAAAATGCTAATATTTAAAAAAATTTTTTTGAAAAAGGCATTATTCTGCCAAAAAATCCTTATTTTGGATTCGATGGGTTTTAGATGTGGTAAAAAAAGAATACAAATTACTCTCATTTTGTATATAGAATTAAAAATTTAAAATTTAAAAATTCGAAGCTGAAGCTCCATTGTTTCCTTAAGTTTAACACTTTAAACCAGGGTTGTCCAACCTTTTGTTTTGCTCGGGCCGCCCTGAATGCTGAGGAATAGCATCAGGCCGCACATAAATATGTAATAGTTAATTTTGTATAAATAACAAAGCTTCCTTTATTTTTTTATGATATCATAAAAATGAGAGAAACATAGAGTAAAACTAGTTGGATATTTGGCCATCTTTTTGTGAAACTAACGCTTCCAGTGTGATTCGATGGAAGTAGTTGTGTGGGGAGGGGGGCTAAGGTCCCTGGGGCTGATGACTGTCTCACCTCAGACTGTCGTACATATGAATACAAGGAAATAGATTCATAAATCACACAATTACAGATGAATTTTTTTATTAACAAACGATGACACCGGCGATGGACGAAGGATTGCAGCTCCACTTTCTAGACGAGACTCCTTTTGCAGGCGGAAGACTGACAAGTTCCCCAGAATACAACAAAGTCTTATCCGGGAATCGAACCCGCGCCCCCGTTGTGGCAGGATGATGCCTTAGCCACTTAACCACTGGGCGACCGGAAGTAGTTGCAATTCTTCGTGAATCCTTAAGGTGTCTCATCACAAATTTAAAATCTAATTTTAATGATCAAGTGCTTCATTTTTGAAAATAGTCGTACACAAATACAGCTAGAGCCAAAAAGCGATAACGTGAACAGGGTGTGATTGTGAAGAGAGGGATATTTTTATCCGGGAAGATAGATCTTATAAAGTTTACGATCTTGTGGGCCACACTGTTAGCTGTCAAGGATCGCATGCGACCCGCAGGTCTCGGGATGGACGCGTCTGCATTATAATGAGTATTTTTAATTAATTGTCCATATTTAAATATATCTACATATGATTTAAATTTTTAGATAACACATTAATCACAACGAACTAACCTTGTTCTTCGTTGAATTTGTCAATTACCAGGTAATAAATCCCAAGTCATGTAAATTTAAAAAGCGCTAGCTGAAGCTGCAGGAGACACAGTAGGCGTGTGTGATAAAATTCAAGAGCTTTTTTAACAGGAGAGCACAATAGGGTAAAACAGCGGGTGTTACGTTAATGTAAGGGGTTTCAAGGTTGAAGGAAAGCAGAAATATGGTGACAGTTTTTTTCTTCTCAGAAGTACTTGGTGAGTTCAACTGCTAGTTCAATAAACAACTTCAAGTGTACAACAAAGTGTTATTAGAGAGTAGATTATTAAACATTCACATTAAATGGAGATTGATAATTTTTTGATATCTACGTAATGCATGAAATATTTATTTCATGTCTGCTAAATATTCTAATGTATAAATATCATAAAATGTTCAAGAAGAACGTTAAGTTCCTTAATAATTAACTATCAAATTCTTTTATTCCACAGTCGTTATTATTTCTTCTTCAGCCGCATGCCTAAGATGAATATATATATATATATATATATATATATATATATATATATATATATATATATATATATATATACACACACATTTCCCTAATAATTTCGGCAATTTAAAAGTTTTAAAAAAATGGCATTTAGACTCGGGTATATTTTAAGGACTTTTAAGATAGTATTTTGTGTTTTAATAATTTTTTTACACTTTTGTGGCTTAAAAACTTCAATGGGGTGTGGCGCTGTGGTTTTGGTACAGTGACGTAACTCCTAGGGTATATATTGGCCACTGTTTGACTATAACCGTTACTCACGGAATTAGGATAAGTGCGCCTTTAGCATTTCTGTCTTTTTGTATTTATGACTTTTTATTTGTGTTCTTTAGGATTGTATATGTACTTGCATTTATGGTGCGTTGAGTCCTAAGTGCAAGATGTCCGTGTATTTTCATTTGATTTGACTATCTGTTTCAATAGGGATCTCGGGGCCTTGGGATGTCTTTTCGCTAGACCTGCATCCTATTCAAAAAGTTCCCCCTTGAGATAATTGATTTGGTTAGGCCTCCTGATGACGAAACCAGTCGGTTACCTTGATATATGGTTTAGTTCCGTTACTGCTACAGAATCTTTCCGTATGGTGCGTTGAGTCCTATGTGCGTGATTTCTGTTTATTTCCTCCTGCTTTAATTATCTTGCTCTGTTGAATTATATAATTTTAGTTATATTTGCAAAAGAGCATTTATTTATTTATTTATTTACGTACAGTCATATCTGTTTTAATTTCATATATTTCCATAGTTTAAAAATTTGGAAATGGATCCTTGTATGGTAAAACATTTTGCTGGGCCAGAAGTCTCATAACAGTACTTAATCTTTTGTAACTTAAAAGTACGCTTGATTCCTTAAATCAACATAAAGATGTTTTATCAATAGTTCTATTATGGTAAAACTGTGCATATTTACCCCAATTCATGGCATAGTTGTAAGTTTTATAATTTAAATGCGAATAGGTATATTATTCAAAGGCAATTTGTATAACTTAAAACCTGATTTCTAGCGGTTAGGTTGTTAGACTTTGGTAAATAATATAAAAAATAACTACATAGGTAAATTTAAAATATCTTGTCATTCACACCTCTCTTATATTGTTCTCATTATAAAACTTTTAAAGAGGACAACTAGACACATTATTTGACTTACAATTAACCATAACCTATTGAAAAGTAAGTTAGAAATTCGAAAAGTATGGGAATTAAACCCGAGGCCACCCTGTGACTCGCCTATTCTGACATCTAACCTCCGTGCTAGGTTACAATCCCTATGAATCAACATCAGAAAATGAAAAAATAAATTCACTCATACTATAAGATATGCAAGATATACATACTTTACTGATTTCAAAAATGTTTCTTAAACGTATTTATTGTTTGATAAACAAATTTAGAATTTGATAGCTAAATACTGAGTGTCGTAATTTTTAAATTCAAGGGAATAAATCTCCTAATATATCACAAATTTTAATTTAATTGAAGCCTATTAACAAGAAAACATGTATCTGAATTTTTGAATATCATCATAATTGGATTTTTCATATCATTATAAGCGTCACTAATATGTGAATTTCTAAATTATTATTATAAGGCATTCTATTTTGCATAAAACCCAGTGTCATTTGTTTAATATATATTTGATGCTATTGAAAGCCATTTCAATTATGTAAGTGACAAACATTACAGAAATGAATGTTATGACAAAATTTTTAATTTTGACAATATCATCCTTTAAATATTTATGTTAAAATAGTTATATTGTTAATTCAATAGTTGATTTATCATAAATATGAAAATCATTCCTTAGGATTTTTAGTAGATAAAAATTTAATTTTATCATTCATATCATATTTAGGTACATTTTTTTGCATTTTAAAATATGTAGTAAAACATGCTGATTAAAAAGAATAAAAATATCTCTTTGTTCTTTGAACTAACGTTATTAGACTTTGAACTAACCTTGGTCTTTAAATTTAAATTCCAAAACGGAATTATCGGAACGCATTACTTCTTACCAGACGGCTCTTTTAAAATATTATACGTGATTTCACAATATGTAGTGCGCTCTTCTTTCGTAAGTCTTGTATTCATGTGATTAATGTGATCGCAACTGGATGCAGGAAGGATATGTAACAGTAACATTTATTTTACACATAGGTACAACTTTTTTTTTAAATTTTTAAGTGGAAGAATTTTGCGAATGAAATTTACGGTACGTAGTACCACCTCTTGACTATTCCACTCCGCTGGAAAGACCGTCAACTGTGCTAAAGCATTCAGAAGTTGATTCATTGCCATAAATTTTGCTTGAACTACCTTCAACAGCACTCGGTGCTCCCTTTCTTCCAGTTTGCGGAGTTATAGCTCCTGTATATTTCTGCAGCACAAGAATATAATTTACAAAGAATCGATTAAATGCAACTTGTTTGAAATCCCACGGATTAATTTGTACAGTCCCAAGGTAAAAAGCATTCAATCACTTGTTGCATATTTCAGAGCTTTCATGAGCGAATTTACAAATATGCATAAGAATCCGGTAATATTTTGTAATTTAGTCAGTCAGTCAATAGATGTGCATATTTTAAGACATAGAGCTTACATATTTTAAACACTCAATGAATAATATGCTGTCGTACACCTCAGACAAGATATTTTATCAACCTAATATAAATCATTTCTAGTCGATCGTGCTCAATACTGTCAGGGATGTTGTGTCTGAAAGATTTACTGTAAGATTTCATTTACAGAATTAGTTTAGACTTTAAAGTACGTTAGGAATCAGTTTGAAGGAAATTAAGCTAATGAAATGACAGAGGGTCATTAAGAATATTTTATAAATCATAAGGAAGAATATACAGAAGTAGCTGTGTTTTGAATGCAGTAACACGATATCTGCCCCTAATAAAGATTTCTCAGCAGAAAATATTCTAGGTTAATAACTCTGAATATTCAGTTTTGGTAAATATGGCTTTTTGCATGCCAGGAAAAAACAAAAAAGACAAAATCACAAAGTTGAATGTTCTTTCAGAAAATATTTATAATTTGAGAGGACCACGTATAACAATGAAAATTTAGATTTCATGCCTGTAAATAAGATTAATTGCAGAAAATCTGTAAATGCATATGATTTCCTTGTCTGTTTTACACCTAAACAATCAATGTTACATCCAATGACACATATTGCATATGAACGATCCGTTTTTCTAAAATTATTGATTGTTAAACATCTTAGCAAATTCCGTGAAAATAATTGTAAACACGATTCCATCCCAAGATAGCAAAAAAAGTATTTGTCTTTTCTGTAACGTTTTGATTATGTCCCCGATTTTAAAAGAAGAAAATTTTATTTCACCACTCACATTAAAAATAATTATTTATGACGCATCAAATGAATTTTCGAAAAACAATTATAATTCATTTCATTCTTCTATTAAAATGATTGAAAAGGAGACTTGTAACATACTTTCTTTCTATATTAGATTTCTCGACGGAAAAGTTAATACCATTTTAATAAACCTCATTTGTTTCCTGGGAGAGCTTTTGTTACGATGATGCGATGCAACTGCTTTAATGATAAAATAATCCTATTCAATGAACGAAGGCAGGAACAATTAGTAATTAAATTATGATTCGGGCAAGAAATTTTAATTTATTCTTTTGGCTGCAGCCTGTAAAAGTTAGATACATCGATGCAGCAAACCTTAATGGGAATTCTGAAATATTTCAGGTACTGCTGTGCATCAGAATTATGCAAATTGATTCTCTCCGGTACCCGTAAGGCACATGAGGCAAGTGACGTGAAGTTGAGGAAGACAAAATCTGAGAAATGGCACAAAAGTGCTACTACATTAAAATATTTGCATAAAACAACGCTCGGCCTGTTTAGCTAGAAATACATATTTATGCTTGCATCAGCTATAAAATGAAAATTTTCTATCTAAATCCCTTAATTTTCTTATTTTTATTCCGATTATAATAACAACCTCCTAGAATGACTTATACTAATTAGCTTCTGAGCCGCTCAATAGAGCGCAGCACTGTAGCTTTCTACATGGGGTTGTCAATAGTGGCGGAGAATACCGCTTTGGGAAACAGTGAGCTAAGCGTAACATCTTGCACCGGAATAGTTAATAAGCACTTAAGTTTTATCTATGCTTTTTATACTCTTGAAATAAATCGATGTCTCTAGAATATGTATTAGATATTACTTTTTTCAAAAATAAATTAGTCCGTAAGTAAATGAGAAGGACATATTAAAGAATTATGTAGAATTCAAAGAACTTATCTTTTTAAAACTCCTCATATCGTATCATATGATACAGTAAATGAAGTAGGAATGGTAGAAATCTGTAAATTTTATTTCCTTGTACTGAGGAAACAATGTATGGAAAAATGAGGTAAAAATTAATTTAATGTCCATTAAATTTGAGGTCATAGGAAAACGTCTATATATGACTGGGATATAATTTAATGTGCTATAACATTATCTCTCAGTGAATGAACTAAAAATTTTGAATGATTAAAATACTATTTTAAATGACTCCGTTTCGTTAAATTTTAAATCATGTAATAAAATCTGAACGAAATGGATCAACTTTAAATGAATAATATATTTTTTTTTCCCAATGCTGAGGCACTTGTCGTCAAACATTCGCTTATATTACTCCGTAAATTTACTGCCCATTTTATTGTGGGGGCACCATATACGCGGACAGCATTACCCCTATGAAGGGACGACATGAACGGAGGTATTTTTCTTGGCGCGACGCCAGGATTCGAGCCAAGCACCCTCAGCACCGAAAACCAGCGCGCTGTACCACTGGGCCGCCACAAGCCCTTAATGAATATTAGAAATCTTTCATTATTAACCAAATTGAGTTTTGTATACCAATAGCTAATAATAATAACACTTTAATAATAAAAACGGTATATTATATCAATCAGTTTTAACACATGATATTTCATTGCAATTTAAAAATATTTTGGGTGTTTTAAATAATAGTTTAAACAGGGGGAAAATGTCACAAATGAATGATGACTAATTGACTTTTAAATTTTTGTCTCTTTTTCTATTATTGCTAGCTTTCTATATTTGTTTTCATGCATTTACTCGGAGTTTTTAAGCTTAAAGATTGTATTTTTTCATTATGTAAAGATATGTATTTGATAAATTGTACTTGCATTAGAACATTCACACACACATATCGGGCTTGAGGTACACGGGCAAAGATCGAATCCCGACAAGCGCCATTAAGTACCTCCATGTCTAGGCTGGATATGGACACGCTAAATCAGTAGACCGGAAGGTCACTCTATGAGGTCAGAGAGGGTGGGAGAGTGTGCAATCCCTCCAGATGTCCCTCCCCCTGGAGTGGCTTGGTCGAAATTAAGGTGGGACCTGGCTAAATTGGACTCCGACCCTTGTGGTGTCCTTATAAACCAGAGTCACAAACCTCAGCCAAACTAGCCTATAGGGACCTGATCCGAAATACTTCCCGCCAGGGGGCATTAGAAATAACAACAACAATACACACATATCTATTTAAACTTTCCCTAAAATCATCTGAAACAAATTTTTATTTAAAAATTTTCAGCTTCAAAAATATAGCATGCCAGATCTTTAAAGTAATTTTTTCACTGTATAGTATACGCCCTTTATAAAGGTTTGGTTTGGTTTGGAGCTCTATGGTCAATTTATTTTCCTACATTAGAGCTAATTAGACCAGGACCTACTGCTTACAGTCGATTCCGAACTGCTACACGTGTCAGGAGTGGGTTTCGAACCCACAAACTCTGGTACCGAAAATCAGTCTCTTCAAGATGCATTTCATTTGCAAAAAAATTGATAAACTATCTGGGAAAGTTTTTACTCTAATCTTCTTACAAAAGCGTTTAATGCTTTTGTCATCTTCCGACTCGGAAAACAATTCTTTATGTGCAAAAAAAGAATGAAATCCAAATAACAGTAGAAACATACGTCAAATCATTAAATTTTTATGAAAGTTCAAGATAAGATACAATTACCTAACTTTTTTGTTATCAGTGGATACTTTCATGTTTTGAAAACATCAATAGGTCATCTCTAACTACTTTTTCGCTGTAATTATACTAAAGAATTCTGTAAGAGATAAGCTACGGCTATTTATAAGTATATATAAAAAATAAAAATATATATTGTATTTTAGAATAATGTCCTTGAAACCTGTGGACGCATTATGAAATTTTATTTCTTGGATTTTGATGAACGACCTTATTACATGAAATGACATTTAGGGTATTTCGTGAATTTTAAAAAAGGATCAGAATGAATTAAATTTCCTTAAATATTATTCTGTAGTGCACATGTCATAACGAATACCATAACTTTCCCTTTAAAATAGTTCTAAATCCCAATTAAAATCATATATCCTCATTCTAACGATTTCTTGATAGTGGTGTATTTTGGAAATGAGCCAGATTTCTAATCCGAAATGTGAACTGGCAAGTGCAGCCTCTCTTTTTGCTGAAATAACAACCATTATTCTCGAATTCTAGGTAATCAAATTTTGATTACTTTCTAGTTACCTCAACTATACAATTTATATGTAATTTCAGAATATTTCAGTTTTCTATACTTATCATTTTCCACATCAAGGAATTTTGATCTCACTCCAAGTAAGATAAAAATATAATATGAAAGAAAAAATAAATGACGTGTTGGAAAATCAAAATAATAAGTCTGAACTTTATCTTATCATTTATTTCTATAAAATAATTTAATTTTGCTTCGAAGTTATCTCTTGAAATTAAGCTATATAATTTTTATCGTCGTGATAAATTTAATCGTTATTGATATGTAATATTTGAGATATAATAATCTGATAATTAATTGCAAGAAAAAATTTGATGACAGCTTTGACACATATCCGTACATTATTTGAAAAATTAGCTAATTATCTGTGACATATTTTTGTAATTATAATACTTTTAATGCAATGGATACACCACATAAAAGTCCCTTCATGGCCCTTTACGAGAATTAACACCATTCAAATTTCAAAGTATATTTTCAGGAAAAAAACATGTTATGAAATTTTGGGGATTCCTAATGTTTCATCCAATGACTCATTGTGCATGGTGTCTCGACCTTGAAAGACTGAAAATCTGTCCGCTTGAGAAGGGAAAGATTTCGTCACAGACTGGGTAAATATCGTAAGGAGTGGGCTATATTGGATACAACATCTTAGTTTAATGCTGGTTCACCACAAGGACAGTTTCTGGACAAGGAAAAGACAAAGATTTAAGGAGAGACATTGTAGTCATATCCCGTTTGATACGCAAAAAGCTGCAGCTTCTAAATTGGTAGTAAATAGGTTTTTGAAAAATATTTTGCGCGACGGTCTTTGCGGACGGCAAAGTATGAGATTACATCGGTCTCTTTAACTGACTTCATATCCTAGAATTTCCCTCTGGATTCTCCTGTCTTCTGTCGCCATTTTTACATACAGAACCTCAAAAGATTCCAATATTACCCGTCCAATATTATTCGTCGATATTACTGGGCAAGAGGACTATGGCTGCAGCCATCTGATGGTGGTACTTAATGGAAATGCTTCAGAAAACGAGAGGGCTAGCGATATCTAGAGTGACGTTATCTGTAATTTTTTGTAATTTTACCATAATTTAATTTATTACCCAAAGTTGGGTTATTTCATTCGAGCAAGCTGTTAAAATTCTAAGCAAATTTTTCAAGACTGAAATATTTTCTTTGACCTAAATGTCACATTTAAGTGAATTTGGAACAATGATACCACGATGTTTAGGGAAATAGCCACAGACATGTATTGCAAGGTAAAATTCTGCAAAGAGTGAAGATTTAGTAAAATTAAATTAAGCCATTTATTACAACTACTACAAATGTTTATCAGAAAGAGATGACACCTCAACGAGCTACAATCAGAAGAACAATGATTTATCCATAAACTAATTTAAAAGTCGTATACTGAGTTTGTTAATTAATATTTTTAGAAGAAAATTTGTGAAATATAATTTTTTTTGCTTGTGGTCTTAAGTTATAACTTTGATTTTTTCCCCTCTGTTGTTTTTTAAATTTCCTAACAGTTTTTAAAGAAGGGCGAATATTATTGTAATTTGCATACTTAGATGTATTTATTACAATAAAAATGTTGAATGCGAAATTAGTCGGCAATATTTATTTTTTGTTATTTTTTTGGTAGCGTATTGTGATTGTGTTTCCCATAAACCTTATTCATGTTGAAAAAAATTAAATAAATGTCATTTCTCAAAATGGTCCGTCTAAAAAAAAAATAGTTATTTGAAAACGCTAACAATTAACAACCTCCGACCCCAAAACTGATTCGAATACGAAACTCAGCATCAATAAGCTGAATTCGTCTGTTTAAAATATATTTTCCACATTAAAACTATTCCGACACTAATGGAAACTTCTCGCTTGCGTGGAGATAAATGCTTTGCATTGCAATCCGATCTGACAATTTTTACAAAACTACCAAACAACTGTCACTTTCAGAGTTCTAGAATTCTCCCAGCTTTATCTGACTAATATAACGCTTGACTGATTACACAGTATAGGTTAACAGCAATTAAACTTCCATACTTTTTTATTGCTTTCCTTATGGAAACTAATCCATGCGAATGGTAGAAGTTAAAGTCATCGTAAGTAATTGGATCTCGCAAAGTTGAAATTCCTTACAATTCTTTCCAAGGGAAAAGCACCTCTTAAGTCTAAATATAGGGCTGATTTTCTCTCTTGCCTCCCCACCACAGCGACTTAAATGAATTAGATGCATTTAGAGTCCTGTAAACTTTGGAATTTCGCAAGTACTTGACTTCTGCTTATCAAGGCAAAATATTCTTAAAGCTCAAAATGCTCTATTTCGAAAGACTGCATGTAAGAATTTGCTGCTACGGGGAAAACTCACTGCATTCTGTCCCTCTACCAGAAATACTTTACTTCCTCAGCAACTTCCATTATCCTAAATCATCTCCAAGGCGTCGTTAAAGAACTATTTCGCAAGTGTAGTTGCATTAGAAACACAGTAACTGCCGCAGAGTTCATTGTTTGTCATATTTTAGCACATCCCGTATTACTTAATTGTATATGGTTGAATGAAAAGGAAATATTCCGAATCGTTGGAAGAGAATAAAATCTTTAATTTTTAGTAATTTACTTACAAAAAGTTTATAACATCAGGTCATGATGAACTTTTTTTATTATATGATAGTTAAATCTATTTAGCTTATAATGAACTGCTTTTGAATATATGATAGCAAAAATTTCACTTATTCAAGTGGTAATCTTTGGTGAAATTAATAAAAAAAATTGCTTTTAAAAGGAAAAAGTTTAACCTTGAATTAAGGTAATATGTGCTGAATTTTCCATCTCCTATTTTATACTAAGTTATTAAAGACTTTAAAAAACATAACACAGTATAATTTATAGCAAAAAATTAATGTTAAGGCACAGGAAAAGAAATTTAAATTTTTTAATGTGATTGATAGTACTGGTTTTTCCATATAAGTTGAAGGAGTAGTGCATTCTGAATTTCTGATTAAATCCTTTCAACTGATTCCGTTTTTCATATTCTAACTTTTTTTTAATTAATTTTTTCTCACTCTTTAATTTCTTACCCAGCAACATTAAAAAAAAACTGCATTTCTCTCTCTCTCTCTCTCCCGCGCACAGTAACTGTCAGTTATTGCAATACATCTTCTTTTTAATTCCCATGAAAAGTTTCCATTTGCGGCAGTCTGCACTTTTAAAGACTTATTATACTTTTCCCTAAGTACTTAAGTCCTTGCATTGAAATCCCTTTTACCAATCTCACTTTTTTTATAAAACGCAGTACAATTCAATGCTCAGCATGTCAAAATTATATAGAAATTCCTACCAGTGAACAAAATACATCTAAAATAAATTTCAACTTCTTTTAATTGACCACCTTCAATTGACAAAGGTTTCAGCTTGGAATTTGGAGTAGAGAGAGCGGTCCATGAAATAAAATTCAGCTGGAGCTTTGATGGTGGATATAAAAGACGTTTTAATTTTGACATTCTATTAATTTTTAACGTCCGAAGAAGTTATAAAGAAATTTCCTTTTACATTAAGTGCCTAGCTTTCAATTTGCAGATTTATTTCCCACATACATATATATGACGATAACAGTATTTTCCATGGGCGCGGTAGCCCAGTTGGCAAGAGAAGCGGTCCATTGATCTATCTGAACGTCCCTGGTTCGATGCTCGTCGCTGCGAATCTACCGCCTAGTTCACTAAAGGTGGCTGGAGCACGTAAAATAAGGCGTGGCTAAAAATGTCCTCCAAATTCTCAAATATACCTCTAGAGGGGCGGGATCAAGTGTTCCGGTGTCGTCACTTCACTTGGTTCAAAATTATGGGACCGGTCATTTAGCCAAGTCGGACTCTGACCCTTGTGGTGCCAATTCAAAAACAGGAGCCGCGCCTTCAACGGCCATAACCTTCGGAACTTGATATGATGTCACTGTCGGTCAAGGGGCATAAGTAACAATAACAGTATTTTCCCCAAAGTGACATCATGTAATGAAATAATCAGTTTTATTTTTGAAAACAATATTTCTTCTTTAAGAGTAAAATTTTCTGAAAGTATGTTTCAAAATGGAAATTAATTTATAAAACCATACGTGATCTCAAAAAGCTTACAATGCGTTCGAAAGAAAGCTCTGATATGTGCATAATAAGAGAAACTGCAAGTATTGAAGTAATTATTTATATCCCTAATAAGAAATAAAAATTTACTGTTTATTCAGTTTTCGAATCGGTGATTATCGAGAAACAAATTTCTATTTCGGAACGAAAAATTTCTTTCTGTTATAACATTTTCCCCCTCTTTCATGTTTCTAACAAATGCTAATTTTTATTCCTTGCAATTCTGATCTCATTTGTCTTTCCAAGGGATATACATGACAACTTGATCTGCTTTTGGGAAGATATTTCTTCAAAATGATAAAAATGGGAGGAGTGCTACATTTGTTGTGTTCCCTCATGTAAAGGACCACGCCTAGTATCCAGGGTATCTTATCTCGGATGCTCAATCTGCTTTCTTCATGCAACTTCATGTGATGTCATGTTAGTAGACTTGAATGCCTGCACGCTGCTTTTATTGCTTTTCAATGTTCGAACACGTTTTGTTCTTAGATTATGAAACTGTGATGTATCACCATGTTTTAAACTTACGGAAACAAAATTGTTCTTATAAGTTACTAATTATGTAGTGGATGGGCTAATATGGCAAAAATTAATCAATCTTACTTTTACACGTAGTGAAATATATTTTAGAAATTTTTAAACGTCAAGTTTTCATCTATTTTTATGCTTACATTAGCCGAATACCCGTGCTTCGCTACGGAGTACATTCAAATTAAATATAACGGTCAATGTATGAAATTAATGCCAAAAAAAATATTTATAATAAATACAACGGCCAATATATGCAACTAATGCCAATATATATATATATATATATATATATATATATATATATATAAATTGTAATGAATTTTTTTATAGACGAAATATTGTAGAAGGAAATATTCAAATTAAGTACAACGGTCAATGTATGCAATTAATTTATATGTTTAATATCCATAAAACATACTCATTTGAATTAAATTCTTAAAAAACTTCCATCTCCTTCAGTCTAGTGGTTAAATTTTATCTTTTACTGTATTTTAATATTTCTTTTGTTGAATTTTTTCGTTGTTATGCACGTGATGCAAAATTAATTTAAAGTAACACAAAAAGAAAAGAAACCACGTGATCAGCATTTAATAAATTAAATTCTAAAAATTAATCTTTGAAAATCACCAAAAATCAGAAAATGGAGGTAAAGATTCAAAAAAGACTTAGTGCACCCCTACACAATAATAAAAATCGCCATGCAACATTTTAGCCCTTTAGGTCCAGAGGTTTGGTCTGTGCGTTATCTGTCAGTCAGTCAGTCAGTTACGGAACTGTTTTATATATACAGATAAGCCTAATTAAGATGAAATTCGACAATAAATGTTTTCATTATATTTAATAGAAATCTTGAAAATAAAACCACCGCCTTCTTTTAAGTAAAATGAAGATTATTTTCATTCTTATCAGTCATTTCCACATTTATTGATTCTTAATATGCGAAAACTATAATATAAACGGATTAGTCTCTAATAGGATTGAAAAAATCAATATTTTACATATATTGCTGAATTTTCAGAATAATAGTTGATGTTTAATTGAAAACAGTTTATATATGACGAGAAGAAATGTGATGGTAAACCGAGTACGCGTTTTGATTGTTTTTATTAAACACCTAATCTTTCTTTTAGTACGTTTCAGTTTAAAAAATTAGACGACAGTCTACTATACGTGCGTCATTACTCAGTTATCTTATCTATATATCTCTCTCTATATATATCTATCTATATATCTATATCTATATATATATATGTATATATATATATATATATATATATATATATATATATATATATATATATATATATATATATATATATGTATATATATATATATATATATATATATATATATATATATATATATATATATATATATATATATATATATATGCGTGTGTGTGTGTGTGTGTGTGTGTGTGTGTGTGTGTTAAACAAATTGGTCAGAGACGATGCACTTTCCTTTGTAAAAATCCTGTGACAATGCTACAGTTGTTCAGTGTGTCTTTCACTGTCGTAAACAACAGTTACCCTACCAATAAATAGCATTTTTGGAACCAAAATGCAATTGGAAAATATAGGTCATTTGCCAACAAGAAAACATAGAATATGATATCAGTTATTTTTCATATCTCGTATCATATAAAGTTCCAATACTGACCAACATTTTATAGGACAATGGTGTTTTGACATTTTGCCTAACTTTGCCATCCCACTTGAAGGATAGCTTCAGACGTCCTCTGGTGGTCATTCTAGGCGATATATTTTGCTCTGCTTTGAAAAATATTTTTCTATGAAGAAACTATTGTCCAGTTCAATGTAGGACAATTTTAGAACACTGAACAGTTAGTGAGGCGTTGGAAATGATTGAGTGCTATATAGTAGGAAATTTATTTACTTCTTTTTGGTGTACGCGTTTTAATCATTGCGGATCTACCTAAAGGGGTAATACTATAATAATACTATAATAATAATATACAACCATAAATTTATACATAGCTCAGATCAAGAGCTTATTTATAAAAATGCTTTTGATACTAGGATTGTGCATCTTTTAAAATTTAACTGACATCTGATGAATGATTGAAAGAAATTTCAAGAATTCTTATTTTCCCTTTACATTATCCTCTATTCTAATTGTAAGTCCTCTAAGATATCGAGCATACTAAAAATCTCGTTGTAGGTGAGTTCAGTTCTCATTCTTGCAATGCAAAGTGCTCTCTTAGCAATTCCACACACATCCCATTGTGCTTTTCACCTCCGAATTTAACCTATTAATCATAACCGTCAGGATTGAAAAATCTGCTACATATATTGTATGAAAACTTTGAACTATTAAGGTATATAATTACTAAGTATAGCATTAAGAATGAATATTTAAAAAAAATCATCTGTCATAAAACATCATCTAAAAACTCAATACAAGCAAAACCTTAATTAAAGACAAATACTTTACTTTCTGAATTTTCTATTATGACCTTTTATGAATGCTACGTCTTGATAATTTTCATTTATAAAAGTGTATTGTGAATCTATAAATATGATATTCGAGTATATCATTATCACTGCTATGCATTAGCATTTTCTATAGTTTTAATTCTATACAACGTTTATGTTTCATTGTTTGCTACTGAAATCAAATAAAATACATGACGCGCTAATCTAATTTTTACATCGAACAGAATGTTTGTTACTTTCAGCTTAAAAGCATGCCATAAATCTAAACTAAAAATCCTTAGAAACTCCATTTGCATTTAATTTGTGTTACCAATATGATAAGTTTATAGTTGATACAGATTTTTCCGTGAGACGTTTGTGGTCTCTAACAATGGCAGACGGAAATTTAGTAGCAAATGCTCGGTCAAAAAATGTATAGTTAATAATATTCATTGCTAAACTATTTAAATTTTAGCAGAAAATTTGTAAAAGATTAAATACATTTTGATGCATCTTCCAAGGCTTGAGCTCCCTGTGCTCTGAAATATTTTTAAAATGTCCATCTAAACGTCGGGTCGTAGCATTTTATTTGTTAAATTTACATATGAAATTTTAGAGTTTAATTTTAAATTCTGTGCAGTTTATATTCTTTTAGAGAAGAATTCTTCACTATGGTGGTAGTCATATAAATAATCAGATCTAGTTCTTTTGGGCTTGCAGTCGTCTACATTAGATGCGAGCAACGCACTTTTAAATTTATGTTTCAAAATCTTCCCTATGATCACTCAATAATGTTCTCTTTGTGAACGCTGTCTGTTTTCGAAGTTAAAGAATATTAATTAATAATAAACACTATGGCTAAATGTACATGTTTCATCTCAATTTTTATATTAATTTATCTAATTAAGGTCACTCGCCTCTTGTTAACAAATAATAAATAATCATTTCCTATAACAGTAAATTTGAAATTAGTGCAAAATTATATAAAGATAAAATTAGGATTTAAAGTGCCATGAACGAATTCTTTAATAGCTATTTCTGCAAGCTACAGATGATGGATGTAGATGTTATTGATAGTTCCTACAAGGTCTTATCAGCGATATTTAACAATCGGGGTATATTGCTTATGTACCTTTCTTCAAACTAAAAACTGAAGATTTCTAATCTACATTCCTCGAAAGCAGATATCAGATTTCAATTTTTAAGATCATATTTGCATTCCAATTAAACTTTTTGAATTGTTTTTAAACGGAACTATATGAGAAATTCATAATTTCTATACATGAATATAGTTTCAGTTTGTAGGTCATGGAAAAAGGTAGAACATATAATTAACTTTTATGGTATTCAGCTTTATATATATTGCTTCCATATAATAATTACAAGATAAAAAGAAATTTTTATGTACCACGTTTTTAAATTTTCTGTTGAATCATATAAACTTGACTATTTTTCGCTCCTTTTCTCTCTAAATTGCACAAACCTACACTTAATTATTCCTTTTTCACTTTCTTTTATTTAATTTTAATCACTTTTTAGTTGTTTCCACTATCCACAGACTTTATAAACTGCTAACTTTTATAATTTTTTAAAATTTCTCGCACAATATTTTTGTAAACTAACTAAATTCACATGTATTCTGTTTTCAAAATCGGCAAACGTCGTTACGCAAAAGTGCAAGCATTGACTTCGATCGAAGCGCCACCTTGCTGATATTTTCGGCTAAAAGTATTAAAAGAATGCATTGTCATCGTGTTCTGAGCGATTCTAAAAGTTTCATATGTCTAGCTAATCGGGAAGTTAGTTAAAAATCGATTGCAAGATTTATACTGGACAAACAAGAAAGCGAGTTAATAAAAACATGGTAGTAATTAACTGAAAATGAATTCAAATCTGCTTAAAGATGGCTAAAAGTATTAAAAGAATGCATTGTCATCGTGCTCTGAGCTATTATAAAAGTTTCAAATGTCTAGTTAGTCGGGAAGTTAGTTAAAATTCGATTGCAAGATTTGTACTGGACAAACAAGAAAGCGGGTTAATAAAAACATGGTAAAAATAGTTATATATTTTCTTTATTTGATTAAGAAAACATCTAATGGATAATAAAATTGGTATATTAAAAAAAGACTATATAGTAAATAAAAGGTACACATCTGCAGAAAGACTCTATTTTAAAGATCTTTCGAAAAGGAAAAAGTTATGAAGAGAGGTAGTCTGTTCCATTCCGGACCAAAATTCATTATGCGACTTTTCTTCTTCATATGCATTCTCCGTATTCAGGAACCTAGCTTTTCAAGCTCAGTGTCGAACGTTTCTCAAGAAAATACATTATTTCTTCCAACAACTCATTAAAAATCAGTTCTCAGAAGTCATGCCTATAAAAATAATTCAAAGTAATTATCTCTCAGGAAAGAAAAACGTCTCAGAATCTTCCGTATTGCGTAAACTTAGGAGGTACTGATTGTGTTTTCAGAGAGCAACGAGCTTATTGTATGAGACATGAATCACGAAATGTTAACATGAAACATTTGGGAAACAGGACAGACGGACGTACATTCCGAATGGAATCTACTTCCAAGCATTCAAATGGGCGTTTTAAAAATGCCGAGATTTACAATCTGTCCTCTCCACTCAAGTATATCATATACTTATGCTCCTCTTAAACGTCAAAGTAAAAACCGCAAATTTTGAGGAGGCTGAAATCGCTATTTCGTGATAGTTGCCTCCGTTGAATTATCTTTTGTTCCGAAAGGATAAACATTTTAAATAGTTATTTTTAGGCAGACATCTAAAAGAGCATTTATTTTAAATAATGTGATAAACGTGTAGGTTTAATTTAGTTTAAGTCACATACTCCAGAAAAAAAAGCTGCATTAAATATTATTATAGAGACAACTTTAAACGAAAAAAAAATTATTTCCCTCGCAGAAATGTAAAATCCTCTCAATGCTTTTTAAATACGTTGTTTTAAAATTATCTCTTTGCTGCCAAACTAGGTTTTACACCTGCCCCATATTACTGCACTTAAAATTTCAATAAATTTTGAACTTAAATAATAATAATCTTTTTCCCAAAAGGAACTGTATTAATTTTAAACGGTGTCATAAGGAAGTTGAAATAAATGGTGGAAAGTAACTAAAACATTAAGATACGTTTATCTGGGATAGATAGTTTTTTCTTTCAAAAGTTTATATTTTTCGCCTATTTATTATGTTTATTAACTGTTATTTAATAGATTCTATATAAAAAATTATTCCTAGTAAAAGCGACCAATGGATCACTTTTCAAAAAACAGGGATACATACACAATCAATATATATATATATATATATATATATATATATATATATATATATATATATATATATATATATATATATATATATATATATATATATATATGTGTGTGTGTGTGTGTGTGTGTGTGGGTTCCTGAGCCTACATAAAACTGTGATACCTGCATATTCCACCAGATGACGCTATATTTTGTTTGCGCCGCTTCAGCTCAACTAAAGAAGAAGAGATCTGGCAACCCCAGTCAGTCAGACGATGGACGGCGATGAGCTATGACGCGTTTGTCTGTTAGCAGTAGACGACTGCTCCTTCATTAGTCTATAATGTTATTAATTAACGACGCTTCTCTGTAAATATTTTTGTAAATAAGTAATATTCATTAAATGTTAGTATAGTTTATAATAGTTTAATTATTTTTAATCACCGCACGGTTATCCTGACCCACATATATATATATATATATATATATATATATATATATATATATATATATATATATATATATTATATATTATATATATATATATATATATATATATATATATATATATATATATATATATTGTGTGTATGTGGGGGAAAATATCTGTATGTACAATTTTATTACTTGTATGAACAGTTACATTTGTTTTAGATTCTACTGTATATGTCTTTTTGAGTACCTACGGTATAAAAATATTTTTAAAAAAACTATATTTTATAAGTTGAAATGACTGCAGTTGATGCCCAGGGGAAGCTGAAAGACTAAATCACATATAATAGTAAACATTCAATTTGAAAAACACTTCTTATTTAATTTGGATTTAAAATCCGCTATAGTTTAAAGTAAAATTTTGCATTTACAAATGCTCCTGAATATTTTAAAGTTATTTTTGTAACAACTACAAAAATTTTTTAAATCAGATCTTCAATATTACATATTTAATGTAAGATCTTAAAGGAGAAATTCAAAATAAAATAATATTTTCTATTTTCTAATTTGATTTTAAAACATTTCTCATAACACATATTTAGAAGCTTCTAAAAGTTATCATTCATTCAAGATATGTATAGTTTGTTCAAATATATTGCAGTATTTTTTTCTAACGAAGTGCCTGAATTTTACAGAGGTAAAACGTAAGTGTTTCGAAAATTTCAATGTCATCAGATTTACCTCAAGCAAAACGCACTTCGTGAAACTTAAATCAAAATTTTTCCTCGTTTTAAGGCCCTTCCTACATTTTGGTTACTCACGATGCGCTTTCCCTGTTATGTGCGGATATTTAGAGAAGTATTCTTTAGAAGCAAGGTTGAGGCATATTTTAATCAGGTTTTTTAATTACATCTATACTTATTTTGAATGATTTTGCTTCACCGACGCTAAGCTCAGTAATCTCTTTTTATCAAGACCGCGAAAGCAAACTTGACTTCGATGAATTCTTGTAAAAGTCAAAGTTAAGGTCCTTCTTTCTCAAAGCCACAAAATAATGGATTTTCTGTTAGATTCGGAGTTCCGCCCACCAGCAGAATCTTGTGTGTCTGTCAATCATAGTAGGCAGATGAATTGAATATTCTTGCTACTTTTCATTCTGATAATTTTTCATCTAAATACTTAGTATAGGGTACGAACAATCATAAGCTAAATTTGAATGTGAATAACTTATTAGTGTCAACAAAGAATAATAATTTCGGTTCGTAGAAGACTCGATACATTCACTTTTATTAGGAATGATCAATTGTAAGATTTCTCTAGATGATAAAGACAATTTAGTCATTGAAACAAATAAAAAAATAGTCAGTATTTAAACTTTTCATCTGAAACCGAAGTTCGAAATTCTCCTACGATCTTTCCAAGCAACCTATATTAGCATTAGTATGCTGATTATATAATCACCTTTGTTTTGAAATTAATTTTTAACTCTCTACAGAGGCTTCTCTGTTTATCCTACGGCTGCTGTCAGTGTCTCTCTCTCTGTATACACACACACACACACACATATATATATATATATATATATATTAAACAATAATTAAATCCTTAAGTAAAAATAATAAAAAATAATAAATAGTAAAAATAACTCTTAGTCATAATAAAAAACTAATTTAATTTAGGTTTATTTGTTCTATAACACAGTCTCCTTAGTAAGTGTGATTCTGTGTTTCCAATTGCTCCATGGTTGCAAGTTTTGTGACGTCAGTCTTCTTGCGGTTTCCTATTCTTCACTTCCACTTTGTCTAGCGCCAGGCTTGGCGTTCTTTGATTAAGTAACTAGTTATTCAATTCTTGTGTTTCTAATGGATTGTACGGTGTCTAAGTATGTTTATTGTTTTGATCATACTTATCAGAAACAATCCATTGGTTTATAGACAGTATCGGCACCGCTGATGACGAGATGCTGTCTAAAACATATTTAATACTTATCTTTTCATGTTTTTAGTTCCTGGCGGCAAGTAGCTTTAGAGCTCATACTAGTTTTTCACTTTCAACTTTGTCATATATATATATATATATATATATATATATATATATATATATATATATATATATATATATATATATATATATATATATATATATATATATATATATATATAATTGGAAAAATAAAAAAAATTTCATTGAAGGGAAGAGGATATAAGAGGACATTCAATTTAATTACTTCTGCAGAGAGGCACAAAATACAGCCTTTTTTAAAGCAATAGAAAAACAAATAATTCATTGGCTATCAAACAGTGAGTAACTTTTTTCTAGCCAATGAAGTGGAGATTTAGTATATTTATTATATTTTTGACGTTGTTTGACTTTAATGACTTTAATTTCATAATAGTCATTTTTAAAAAAATGATCGTAAGAATTTATACATCTTTAATTTTAAAGATTTTAAGCTTAAGTTTAAAGTTTTGAAACCAAGAACGCATGCTATTGCACTACTCTAATATCATATTAGATTATATAATAATTCATTTTTATGTAGAACATCATTTTAACTTTGATTTCTACATTCTGACATTCAGTTTATTTTGGAAACACTGGACAATGATTTACTCCAAACAGGCCCCGTAGCCTACTTGTATACGTACTTTTCGGGCTTTCCCTTAGAGCATTGTATTTTTATATATGCACGGAAATTCTTGATTTGCCCTTCAAGTACAGAATAGGAACAATCACATGGAGATTACTAAAAGTTAAAAACGTTTTCTAAAAGTTAAAAACGTCGCTCTTATGGGGACAAGGGACCTTCAACCTCGTTATTTAAATTTTCAATATTTTGCTCAATAAAGATCATGAATATTATTAATATTTTTTTTTACTGTTTTGAAGTCACTTAGAATTCCCAAATAAATATATTATAAAGAATAAGACTTTTTTTCAAAAAATTCTTAAAAAATGCTAGCATTTTTCAAAATGCTCCAAGCGCATTCATTTTTTTCTGATTTCTTCCAATTTCTCAGGGTTGTTAATTGAAGTGTTTATCCCAAAACTGTGCATAGTTCTTTGAAACTTAAAATATTTTAAAAAAATTCTAGACCATCAAATAAAGTAAAAATATGCAAAAAAATAGGAGGTAGAATAAAAAAAAGTTCTTTAAGACTTTAGATTCATACAAGAAAAAAATCAGTGCATAATTATGTTCATAAAAATATAGTAAACATATCTTAAACATTTAATGTTTCTAAATGATATAGAATGCTCACGGAGAATTTTGAGTAATGTTAGAATTTTTGAAAACAAAATTTGAAAAACAAGCATTATTCTCCCCAAAATATTTATTTTAGATTCTAAGGGGTCTTCAATGTAGTAAAAAAGAATATTGTATATAGACTTAAAAATTTAGAGTAAAAAATTCCTTGTTGCCTTAATGAAAGAGTAATCTCAAAATAGATTACATTGCACTGGGACTTCAAAACACTGATTCAATATTTCATATAGATATTGTTTACTGACAAAGATTTTTCAGTGGCAACAATTTTATTTGCACTTTCAGA